>CAUYUJ010016492.1:150195-180195 GCA_963575745.1 Prorocentrum cordatum | reverse complement strand
ACGCTGATCGACAGGCTCCGCCGAGCGCAAGAGACCTGGAGCGGCCTGCAACAGGCCTTCCGGCCCGCTGCCGCTACGGGGGCGTCCTTCTCTGGCAACCTCCAAGCCTTCTTTGACGCTAAACATGCGGCGCGCCAGTGCTGGCCCCACCTCCTCTCCCACGGGCCGCGAGCACAGTTGGCGCCTGCACCGTCGTCCGCTCGTCTCGGGCCGCCGCGGGGGCCGCCCCAGAGTGGTGCCTTTCACCGTCCTCAGCGTTGCGTCGCGCACGCCAGAACGCGTGTAGAGGCAGCGCTTCTACCGCGGGGACCCAGACGGTCCCCATAGCGGCCTCTTCACCACCGCCCGCCTTTCTTCCAGACGGGCGCCCGCCCTTTTTCCAGACGGGGCCCCTTGGACCGGGCCAGGAAGGAGGTAAACCCACCACCCCTGTTGCGTACAGTGGAGATCCATGCCAAGAAACGCTCTGCTTGTCCCCCCAGGGTGCCTTGTTTTTTGAGGGGTTCGATGTCCACGGAAAGCGTGACGCTCCCACGCTAGAAATCAACGGACGTTCTGGAGTCTCAGGGTTACAGTCAACCCGCATAGTAATGATGGGCAACCTTCCCAAGGGTACCCTTGCATCCTTGCCTCCTCGGTCCATCCTTCGCCGCTTCCGCTGGCCGCGCCCAGCTCGAAAAGCTTCGAAATGGGCGTCCAAGACCCTTGCATCCTTATCGCGCATCCTTACTAGACTGGTTGACTGTGGCTTTCTTGTGGTCTTGTAGACTGGCCTCCGCTGCATGCGGCGCTTCCCGCTCGTGCGAGGACGGCTTTCCTGGGCGCTCCCAGCCCGGGGGGGCCAGGGCTGACACGCGGCCCAACGTGTTGCGACCTCTCCCTGTCGCCTCGTGCCCCTCATTCCCTGTACCCTTGGCTCCATCTTTCTCTCTCTCTCTCTCTCTGTCTCAATCTTTTTTTTTTGTTGTTCTCTCTCTCTCTCTCTCTTCCTCTCGTTTTTTCATTCTTTTTTGTTTTCTCTCTCTCTCTCTCTCCTTTTGCCTGTCCGTCCGCCTGGCTGTCCAGACGTCCGTGAATATGTGTGTGCCTGTGTGTCTGTCTTTCCGTCTGGCTGTCAGTTTGGCTGTCTGTTTGGCTGCCCGGTGTCTGTCTGCCTGTCTGCCTGCTTGCCTGCCTGCTTGCTTGCCTGCCTGCCTGCATGTCTGTCTGTCTGTTTGTCTGTCTGTCTGTTGTATGGTTTAGACTCCGCGCGGCGTTCTGTGCCATGGCCTTGTTCCCCAGGCACGGCTGGGCCGCGCCCGTGAGGCGTGGCCAGTCGGCGAACATCGCGGGACCCAGAGAGCTTGTCAGCCTGTCCGTTTGCCTGTCTGCTTGTTTGTCTGTCTCTCTTTCTCCTCCCCCCTCCTTTCCACCCCGCCTCTCCCCTCCTTTTTCCCTCCCCCTTGCCCCCTTCCCTCATTCAATTCCTGCTCCCGCGTTCGCCCTTTCCCCATCCCTCCTTCCGCTTTCCTGGGCGTGGGCTGGGAGTCGGAGCTGGGCCGTCGTCTGGGAGCATGATGCCGTGATGCCTCGAGGCAACGGCATCGCTATTTGACTGGGAATCGGTTTTTCATTCCTTGTTTTGCCGATCGGCGCGGGCCCTCGGGCCCCCCCCCCTCTCCCCATGGAGTAGGTCTTGGCTGTTTTTGGCGCCTGTTTCGAGCAGTTGGAGTCCCTCCCCCAAAGGAAACACTGTTGCAAGCAGTCGCAATAAGCCGAGGTCCAGAGCCAGACCCCCCTCCCCCCCCTTCCGCCCAATGTCGAAACGCCGACTTGTTTTAACAAACAAGGAACACGCTCACCTGTGGATCCCCGCGTTCTTGCCGCGGCTCTCTTAGAGGCCGGGGGCCAGGGTCTGCCAGGGGGCGCGCGGCAAACGTGCATTACCAATCCCGCTGACGTCAGACAGTGAGACAAGTTCCCACGAACCTTGCGCAACACGCGCGGCTCACGGAACGGCGGACCGCTCGCCCCTCATTCCGCCACGTGGGGCATGCGAAGACCTTGTGAGCGGAGCAGGGTGGGCACAGGGGCCAACAGACGGTTGTTCGCGCCCGAGTCGAGTTCTTCTTGGTAGCAGGGAGAAGCACATGCAGTCGCACCCAAATGAGGGACCATCGTCGGACCTCGCGTCGAAATGAATCAATACGGGACCTCGTGGACTCCGTTGATGTGCTTACTCCATATATTCGCGGCGTGCTCTTTCCTTCCTACTCCCCTCGCTCCTCCCTCCTCCCTCCTCCCTCCTCCTCACCACTCTTACTCTTACCCCCTCCCCCTTGCCCCTTTGATCCTTTCCCACGTGATGGGCCAGAGATGTCCGGCAGGGCGAGGAGGATGTCGAAGAGAAGGGGGACGACGGCAAAGAAGAGGAACGGCACAAGGGGGGATGGTTGATATGAGGAGCATGTGGAAGGAGGCTGGAGGAAGGAGGAGCGGAGCTTGAGGGCGGAGTCGAGGGGGAATGGGGATGGGAGGATGGGGGCAGGGAGATTGGAGGAGCAGGATGAGGGAATTGTGGGGGGCGATGCACGGAGGGAGGAGCGAAGAGGTGAGATGGGGGTTTGTAAGAGGGGGAGAGAGGAGGGAGGGAGGAATGAGGAGGGCGGAGAAAGACGCGGGGGAGGGAGGAAGCGAGGGAGGAAAGTGAGGAGAGATACGTGACAGTGCTCGCGAGGGAGGAGGGTGGCGGGGGCGGCGCCAAGAGATCGTGACGAGAGAGATGGTACCAAGAAGGGGGAGGGGGAGAATGATCATGGCCAACGAGATCGTGGGAACGATGCTGAGAGGATGGGAGGGAATGAGGGTGGATGATCAGGGGAAGGGAAGTAGGGATCGGTACATATTACCCATCGGGCGTTGAAACTAGGTATAGTTGGATTCCCATATTCCAATCTGCTTGAGGCGCCTTCCTACAGCAATGATCGAGTGGCTTCACCATTTCCGCCCTCCTCAGCAAGCGGACGGAACCCGATCTGCTTTCGACGCCTTCCTACACTTCATGTCTCGACCTGCTCCTTCCGACCGATGGATCACGAGGAACGGTCACGCTGTGACGCCATCGCCTGCACCCGACCATGCTGGCACCCTCAGGCCCCGCGGCGGCACCCCTCACTCCGCCGCTCCGCGCCCCCCACTCCGCTCCGCCGCGGCGGCGGGGGCCTGGGACGCTCCCTTCCCCCCCGGGGGAGGCTCCGCGCCGCGGGCTCGCGGAGCGGCCTGCACACTCGCCGCGCAGGCCCGCCCGGCGGCGCCGGGCGTGCCCGGCGGCACCTCGGGCAGCAGCTGCCCGCGCGGCGCTCCGCCGGGGGCCCGCCTCGCCCCCATCGGCCGCCGCGAGAGCACGGCCCGCCTCGCGGCCACGGCCGCGGGAGGCGCGGGAGCTCAGCACGGGCGCGCCACGCGCGGCAGCGGGCAGTCCAGCGGCCACAGGTTCTTGGTGGTCTCCAAACCAGGTGGTGAGACACCCGGTGGTGACCCCGATTCCCCAAAGAAATAATTCTGGGTCACCACCGGGTTTGGGGACACGCGGTCGCCACGAGGTTTTGCGTTTCCTGGGCCAGCCAGCGCTCGAAAACCATTACCCAAATCGCCCAAAACTCACCACCGGGTGTTCTCACCACCACGTTTGGGGACCACCAAGGTGCGTCCTGCATCGCCTGCAGCGGCTCGCGGCGATGCCATCTCCCGCGCTGCCACCAGCCACCCGGACGGGGTTGGGCGTCGTGGGTCTGGGCCAGGCTGGGCACGAGCCGAATGGAAGGCCAGGCGCCCTGGCGTGACTTCGGCAGCTCCTGAACGCCAGACCACTGGGAATGGTCGTCCAAAACGCGTGTGGCGAGCTCCGCCTAGAGATTTAGCACGTAGTGAACCTTCTCCACTGCTGCGTTGCAGGCCTCGTCGAAGTATTGCAGCATGACGTTGGAGCTGCATGCGGATTCCTGACCAGTGCGCTCGTCCGCCGCCTTGTTGACCTTGGAGATGCGCCGCTGGTTGCTGTCTAGGGCCTCCATGGCAGCCGTGGAGCGATGGGCCTGCCCCTTGCAGCACTGCTGCACGTCTTCGGGGCCCAGGTTGATGTCCCGCAACCGCGCCCAGAACTTGCCACCACACGTCAGCATTCGGGCGACATGAGTCGGAACACCACCGCGCAGCGGCGGCCACGCCGTCAAGAACAGGCAGGCAGGACCAAAATGCGGAGGGGCAGGAGCGAGGGCGCTCGATGGCTGGCAGCTCGGCGCGGTCGATGTTCCGATGCACTGGCAGCCTTATCGGCAGCGGTCCCCACACTGCCACCTGAACGATGGCACAATCTGCATCCATTACCACCGCCGCCCAGCACCCTCGACCGAGCCACTTCCAGCGACCCGGGAGGGAAGGAGGGAGGGGAGGGGAGCGGAGGGGAGGAGAGGAGGGGGAGAGGAGGATGATGAGGAGGAGGATCATGAGGAGGAGGAGGAGGAGGAGGAGGAGGAGGAGGAGGACTTGGATGTGGAGGAGGTGGAGAAGGATACGCGGCCCATCAGCGAAGGTGCTGAGCGAGTCTCCCGTGCAATTCCAGATTGCCGAGCACTTCTTCTGTATCTACTTCAGCTTCGAATGGAGTGGGCGGGTAGGAGGACGTGAGGATGCTTGCGCACTAGCAGTGGGAGGAGGACGAGGAGGAGAAGCACCAAGATGATGATGATGATGATGATGTTGATGATGATGAGGTTGATGGTGATGATGATGCTGATGTTGATGATGCTGATGATGATGATGATGATGATGATGATGGTGGTGGTGGTGGTGGTGGTGATGATGATGATGATGATGGTGGTGGTGATGATGATGATGACGATGATGATGATGATGCTGATGCTGATGCTGATGCTGATGCTGATGCTGATGATGTTGATGTTGATGTTGATGATGATGATGGTGGTGGTGATGATGGTGGTGATGATGGTGGTGATGGTGGTGATGACGACGATGCCGATGATGATGGTGATGATGATGATGCTGATGCTGATGCTGATGCTGATGATGCTGATGATGCTGATGCTGATGCTGATGCTGATGCTGATGATGATGATGATGATGATGATGATGATGATGATGATGATGATGATGATGATGATGATGCTGATGATGCTGATGATGAGGAGGACGACGAGGAGCAGGACGGGGAGGAGGAGGTGGAGGAGGGGGAGGAGGAGGAGGAGGAGGAGGAGGAGGAGGAGCGACGAGGATGACGTGGATGCTGAGGCGGCCGATAATGAGGAGGATGACGATGATATCAATAAGAGCTATGACAACGATGAGATCGAGGAGGAGGATACGGAGGTGAGAACTGACGATGTGAAGGAAACAGAGGAAACGAGGAAGTGGTTTGAGAAGTAGGATACTGTGGACGTGGAGAAAGAGTAACGAGCTCATGGGAAGTCGCGCCACGTTTGGTTTACAGCAAGAGTGGTTCGACAGGCTATATTATTTATAGTTCCCCTTCGTCAGCATTCCTCCCATCTTTCCTTCCTCCCCCGCCTCCTGTTCCTCCTCTTCCTCTTCCTCCTCATCTCAAAGGCGGCCGCCTCGGCTCGAGCTTGGGAGCTCGCGCCAGGCCGCCCCCAGCCGCCAGCGGCCCGCGCGCACGGCGGGCGCTGGTGCATCGCTGGTCAGCACCACGAGCACGCGCGCCCGTCCACCGCCTGGCGCATGCGAGAGCGGAGGGCGCGCTCACGGGCCAGGAGCCTCCTCCGCCCAGCCGCGGCGAGGAGGACGCTGGCTGAGCACCGCGGCGAGGCTGGCGAGCTCGTCGGCAGGGGCGGAGGCGGCACTGGCGAACCGCCTCCCCCGGCTCCGTGGCAGGAGGGCTCCTGAACATGCGCGGCCACGCATGCTTGCGGCTTCGCGTCCAACTTCACCAGCAGGCAGACATGCTGGGCGTGCGGGCGCGACCGCCAGGCAGACCCACGGGCAGCAAGGGAGCCCGCGGCAGCCGCCCAAGGTCCAGTGGCGCGCGCCCCAGCTCCCGCCCTCGTGTTGATGCTGGTGAGGAGCTTGGAGCCGCGGCCGACGGCATGGACCTCGGCAGGTCAGCGACGTGGCCAGATGCAGGACAACGCTCTCAGGACTACGCCGCATATATGAGGAGCAGCACACCATCGTGGCCATGACGCGCGAAGAGCTGCTGGCCAAGGCCGAGCAACAGGAGCGAGCACAGATGGCCCCAGAGGGCGTTCTCCGATCCGCACTTGCACGCCAGAACAACTGCAAGCGGGAGGTTGAGCGCGGGGAGCCCATCGCTAGGGACTTTAAGTCGGAGCTTGACGACATGAGCATCAAGCTGGCCGCGGCGAGCCAGCAGCTCGTGGCCGTCAATGCGGAGGTCGCCCAGGCCAGACTCGCACTGGAGCCCGCAACGTCCTCAGGCTTGGTGGAGGCCGCCAACGAGATCGCCTCCCTGCAGCAGATCCTCCAGGGCGCCAGGGGCTCCACCAGTGCGGGCCACGACCACAACATGGTGGGAGGGACCATCCTGGACACCTTGGCGGACCACATCAACAGGCTGGGCGCTGCAGTTCCCCCGTAAGGAGCCGCTTTTCGCGCCGCAGGCGGGCGGCCTGTTGGCGCCAGCGCCTCGCACGCAGCAGCGGCTGCAACAGCGCCCGCGCACACCGCCCCAGCCTCAGCAGCCGCAGCGGTCGGAGCAGCCGCAGCAGGAGCCAGCTTCCCAGATGTGCCCGCCGGCTCGAACGCAGCAGCAGGGGAGATCACCTAGGCACAGAGGACCACGCGGAGCACGGCGCTCGGCAACGGGAGTGAACACCTTCAACGGGTCGTGCTGGACGACATGCCAACACTTTTTGCTTGAAGGTGCAGGGGGTGTTCTCGTGGTCCCTTGCCAGGAACCTAATTTAGATAATGAAAGGTTGGGTCGTGCTCGCACGTGTGCGTTGCGACACGGGTGGCAGCCATCCATCAGCCAATGTCGACGCCTTGCGTCCAAGCTACCGAGTGCAGGAGTCGGGATCTCCGTCAGGAAGCATGTCGGAACGATTTTACTCAGTCCCGCGGGGGGGGCATCACTGACGGTTTTGAGATCCTGCGCTTTTGGGCGGCTGCAGTACACGTACATGTCGGGCCACCTGGGGGCAGCATCTTGGGCTCAGCCTGCATGGAGTCCGCCGGTGGCCACAACTCCTTCTGCACGAACTATCAGAAGCTGATGCGCACCGCGGGGGTGTTCTAGGCCTGCGTCACGGAGCTCGGGCCCTCCTGAGCGTTCTGGGAACGTCTGGGGTGGGTCCCCGTCTTCCTCCTCGTGGCCCCTGGGTTTTTTTGCCTCCTCTTCGGTCGGGGACCACCAGGACACCCAGCTTTGTTGGTTTCGGTTTGTAGATTGTGATTTTCCGCGAGAGCTGCTGTCGTCGCGTGTCACCCTCTCAATTGGGGTGACTCAATGTCCGCGTGCCGAAGCCTGCTACGAGTAGTGCAGGGTCGATGTGGTTAGGAAGGATGAGGACTCTCCCCTGGTTACGCTCCGCCTCGTCTCCCTTCCCTTTTTCCCTCTTCCCCTTCCATCCCCGCTTGTCTCATTTACCTCTTAGTGCTCCTGCTTCTCCAATATACACTTGTTCAAGAACTCCGCATTCGTAATGCTACTTTCCTCTCCCCTGACCCTGCGAGGAAGATGGTCGGCCCTCTCTGCGTATTTGTTTTGCGCACCAGAGTTCAAACGGTGATGCTTCTGGTGATGCTTAACAATTCGACGGTTTTCGGTGCTTCAAAGTGGTGCTCCCGTGTCAGCGTGGGCCTCATTTTTGATTCTGCGTTTGTTTGTTTCTGGTCGTTCTCGGCGATGCGCGTGCCGCTTTTCTGGATCCGAGTCCTCATCGTTGGCGCCGCCCCTCGTTTCCACTCCTCCTCCTTCCCTGGTCGTCTTGCGCCTCTCCCTCGTTCCACTCCAGGTCCTGCTGCTGCTATCTGTCCTCGTCCCCCATCCCGATTACGTACAACATGATCGGACATTTTTCGAGTTACAGCGCAGATCCGCTATGACATGCGTCCGCGGATATAAGTATAACACAATGCAATGGGAAAAGGCTGGGTGAGAGGGGTTGGATGTCAGATCTGGCGCGAGTGCGCCTAGCGTGATTTGGACACTACTCCCCTCTCTTCCTTGACCCTGTCTGGAAAATGTTGCGCCCTCCCCGCGAACGTTATTCTTTATTGGGTTGGACAAGCTGTGTTGTTTCCTTTTATGGTTATGTTGATCGTTCGATTGGTTTCGGTGGGTCATGATGGTGTTCCCACTGCAGCGTGAGCCTCATTATTGTTTCTGCGCTTTGCTCCGGTCGTTCAGAATGGCGTCCTCGCCGAAACGCGGGCCACTGTTGTGGATCCGAGTCCTCATCGTTGTCGGTCCCCTCATTTCCCCTCCGCCTTCCCCTGGTCTTCCTGCCCCTCCTGCGCCTTCCACTCCAGTTCCTGTTGCTGCTGTTTGTCCTCGCCCTCCCTTTCCCTGACATTCCTCGTTTTCCTCCTGCTCATCCTCCTGCTCACCCGCCGCCTCCGCCTGCTGTGTCTTCTGTGCGCAGCTTCCCTCTTCCGACTGCGCACAACGCGATCGGGTCTTGTCTGGAGTGCCAGGTCGGCTACAGTCGGCCCGGATTAGTAGGTCGACCCTGCCAGCTCAAGGGTACCCTTGTGCCCTGTGCCTCGCGACACGTGCCTTCTTACACTCCTATGGCGATGTGGCCCTCGGAAGGGTCTTGTGTCCTCTCGCGTGTCCTGCCCAATCAAGGCCGACTGTATGACGTGCGTCGGCGCTTGGAGCCACACTCAGCGCAGTGGGAAGGGATGGGAGGGATGGCATCGGATGCCAGACAGGGCGCGAGCGCACCCAGCTTGCCCCCCCCCCCGCCCCTCTCCCCCCCCCCTTCGGCGCGCGCGCCCACCCCCCTTCCCTCTCTTCCTCCTCCCACGCCCCCGCTCCTTCCCTCCTCTTCCCTCCCTCCTTCCTCCTCCCTTCCCTCTCTTCCCCCTCTTCCTCCTCCCTTCTCTTCCTCCCTCCCTCTCCCTCTCTTCCCTCTCTTCCTCTCCTCCCTCTCTTCCCTCTCTTCCCTCTCTTCCATCTCTTCCCTCCCTTCCTCTCCTCCCTCTCTTCCATCTCTTCCTCTCCCTCCCCCGCTCCCTTCCCTCTCTTCCCTCCCTACCCGCAACCCTCCCCCCGCTCCTCTCCACCTTGCCTGTCGGACCGCGCGGAGGCGGGGAGGGGTAGCGACAGGGGGGACTCACTGCACGCTAAGATGTAATCAGCTGTTCCCAAATCAGTGCTTGCACTGAAGGGGTCCTAGCGGATATTCCCCAATCAGTGCTTGCACTGAAGGGGTCCTAGCAGAAGTTGAAAGATTTGGCGAAAGTTTCCCGCCGATTTTGGTATTCGGCTGGGTTCCCGGGTTCTTAGTTTCGGGTTCCCGTGTTTTTTTGGGCCGATTTCGGTGGGTTCCAGGTTTTTAGGTTCCCGGTCGATTTCCTTATCGATCTCTTTATCGATCTTTTTTCAAACCATCCACTGATTGGGGTTTTTCTCTGGTGTAATGCACCCCTCGCCCCAGCACGAACACTAACCCGAGCCGCGCACTCGGCAGCGAAACGGTTGGCCTGGAAACCCGCGGTTCCCGTTTTCTGGGTCGTGGCCCTTCTCAAGTGTCACGTGTTGGGTTCAAGGATTTGTGCGTGCCCTCGGAGCACTCGCGATGGCTCTGGCCGTCCTGAGCTATATCAGGAGCCAAAAATTATCCCAGTGCGACCCTACCTAGGAGTTGGAGCCTCTAGGAAAGCAACATTAGTAGGAGCGGTAAACGCCGTCCTCCTCCTTCTCCTCATCGTCGTAGTTGTAGCAGTAGCGGTAGTAGTAGTAGTAGTAGTAGTAGTAGTAGTAGTAGTAGTAGTTGTTGTTGTTGTGTTGTTGTTGTTGTTGCTGTTGTTGTTGTTGTTGTTGTTGAACATTATTTTTTCTTAAGAATAATTATTGTTGGGACCCCTGGTGCGCGACCCCCCGCCGCGCCTAGGCCGCAGCCTCATTTTCATCATTTTCGTGAGGAAGTCTCAGGCAAAACGGGTTGGTCCGGATCCGGTTGTGTTGTTACGATCGGTTTTCCCTTGCAAAAAATAAGCTAAAGTGGACATTTCTTGTTCTAACATAACCAAACTTCAAGAATCCCTTGCAAAAAATAAGGTAAAGTGGACATTCGCGCGCGCAAGACGAAATCCTTCCAAAACCTTAGTTTTCGTAGCGATTTTAACATAAAAACATCAAAAAACCAATGGTTTTTCAAAAAAAAATGTCAAAATTTCATCCCGCGCGCTCTTGCGGATTCGTAGGAAACCCAACACTTTTTAATCATTTCTGTCAAACGGGCTTTTGCGAGCAACTTTTTCGAACTTCTGCAACAACGGTTGCGCACCTGCCAGGGCCATCATCCCTGTCAAATAATACCATGCGGGACACATTCGTTTTTTCTTCGCGCGCGCACGCCGTCGTCGTCGGCCGCGGGGCCCTGAATAGTAGCCACGGTCGTCCGCATGCCACGAAGTGAAGTGTCCGAACGTCATAGGGCGGGAAGCTGGGTGTGGGTGGTGGCGAAGAGTCGTTTGGAAATTTGGTAGAGCTTGAACCGGCCCCCCCACAAAGTGGGGGTATTGCCCGCCTCCTATGAAAACCCTGGCACTGGTGAGAACGGAGTGTCCCCACGTGCTAGTAATTGTTGTTGTTGTTGTTTGTTGTTGTTGTTGTTGTTGTAGTGGTTAGTGGTAGTGGTAGTGGTAGTGGTAGTGTAGTGTAGTGGTAGTGGTAGTGTAGTAGTAGTAGTAGTAGTAGTAGTAGTAGTAGTGTTGTGTTGTTGAACATTATTAATTCTAAAGAATAATTATTGTTGGGCCCCCTGGTGCACGCCCCCCTGCGCCGCCTAGGCCGCAGCTACATTTTCATCATTTTCGTGAGGAAGCCTCAGGTAAAACGATGTGATCCAGATCCGGTTGTTTTGTTGTACTCCGTTTTCCCTTGCAAAAAACACTATAAAATGACATTTCTTGTTCTAATATAATCAAATTTCAAGAATCCCTTGCAAAAAATAAGGTAAAGTGGACATTCGCGCGCGCAAGACGAAATCCTTCCAAAAGCTTAGTGTTCGGAGCGATTTTAACATAAAAACATCAAAAAACCAATGGTTTTTCAACAAAAAAATGTCAAAATCTCATCCCGCGCGCTCTTGCGGATTCGTAGGAAACCCAACACTTTTTAAACATTTCTGTCAAACGGGCTTTTGCGAGCAACTTTTTCGAACTTCTGCGACAACGGTTGCGCACCTGCCAGGGCCATCATCCCTGTCAAATAATACCATGCGGGACACATTCGTTTTTTCTTCGCGCGCGCACGCCGAAATCTCCAAAAACCATTGGGTTCTTAAGAATTTTAGCACCGCGCATCATAAAATCACACGAATCGCACCGTAGGTCCTCGAAAAACACCTGCACGACTTTTCAAAATTTCCACCCGCGCGCGCTGTCCGAATCCTAAAAAAACCAATGGTTTTCCAACATTTATGTTACATGAGCTCGCGCGAGCTACTTTCGCACGCTCTTGCAACGGGGTTCGCGCGCCTGCCAGGGGCCAGAATCCCTTGCGGTTGCGCCATAGGTTGCGCCCTCGGCCGCCGAGAATAAAACGCCCCCCTATTGGTTGCGCCATAGGTTGCGCCCTCGGCCGCCGAGAATAAAACGTCCCCCTACTGGTTGCGCCATAGGTTGCCCCAGGAGGCCTTCAAGAGGCCCCAAGAGCCCGCCGTGAGGACCCAATAAGCCCCCAAGAGGCCCCAAGATGCTTCCAAGAAGCCCCCCAAAGCCCCTCAAGGGGACCCCGAGCGGCGCCAGGAGGCTTCCCCCCTTCCCCAAGAGGACCAGGCCCACGTGCCCATTGTTGGAACAGGGGTATAAGTCGTATACTAAGCTAGTTTCCACAAGATGTTACCACAAGAAGTCATTGTAACCATGCGCCAGTGTAGTAGCCAAGGTCGTCCGCAGGCCACGAAGTGAAGTGTCCGAACGTCATAGGGCGGGAAGCTGGGTGTGGGTGGTGGCGAAGAGTCGTTTGGAAATTTGGTAGAGCTTGAACCGGCCCCCCCACAAAGTGGGGGTATTGCCCGCCTCCTATGAAAACCCTGGCACTGGTGAGAACGGAGTGTCCCCACGTGCTGATTGTTGTTGTTGTTGTTGTTGTTGAACATTATTACTTCTAAAGAATAATTATTGTTGGGACCCCTGGTGCACGACCCCCCCGCCGCGCCTAGGCCGCAGCCTCATTTTCATCATTTTCGTGAGGAAGTCTCAGGCAAAACGGGGGAGTCCGGATCCGGTTGTGTTGTTACGATCGGTTTTCCCTTGCAAAAAATAAGCTAAAGTGGACATTTCTTGTTCTAACATAACCAAACTTCAAGAATCCCTTGCAAAAAATAAGGTAAAGTGGACATTCGCGCGCGCAAGACGAAATCCTTCCAAAACCTTAGTTTTCGTAGCGATTTTAACATAAAAACATCAAAAAACCAATGGTTTTTCAAAAAAAAAATGTCAAAATTTCATCCCGCGCGCTCTTGCGGATTCGTAGGAAACCCAACACTTTTTAAACATTTCTGTCAAACGGGCTTTTGCGAGCAACTTTTTCGAACTTCTGCAACAACGGTTGCGCACCTGCCAGGGCCATCATCCCTGTCAAATAATACCATGCGGGACACATTCGTTTTTTCTTCGCGCGCGCACGCCGTCGTCGTCGGCCGCGGGGCCCTGAATAGTAGCCACGGTCGTCCGCATGCCACGAAGTGAAGTGTCCGAACGTCATAGGGCGGGAAGCTGGGTGTGGGTGGTGGCGAAGAGTCGTTTGGAAATTTGGTAGAGCTTGAACCGGCCCCCCCACAAAGTGGGGGTATTGCCCGCCTCCTATGAAAACCCTGGCACTTGTGAGAACGGTGTGTCCCCACGTGCTAGTAATTGTTGTTGTTGTTGTTGTTGTTGAACATTATTTATTCTAAAGAATAATTATTGTTGGGCCCCCTGGTGCGCGCCCCCCCTGCGCCGCCTAGGCCGCAGCTACATTTTCATCATTTTCGTGAGGAAGCCTCAGGTAAAAGATGTGTCAAGATCCGGTTGTTTTGTTGTAATCCGTTTTCCCTTGCAAAAAACACTATAAAATGACATTTCTTGTTCTAATATAATCAAATTTCAAGAATCCCTTGCAAAAAATAAGGTAAAGTGGACATTCGCGCGCGCAAGACGAAATCCTTCCAAAAGCTTAGTGGTCGGAACGATTTTAATAAAAATCATCAAAAAACCAATGGTTTTTCAACCACAAATCCTGGCGCTTGCACTCGCCTCGCACGGCCCTGGGGGGGGGGGGAGGAGGAAGCCTCCCCCAGGAGCGGAGGGTGCGGACCCGACCCATCTGCCCCGCAGCGCGCGGCCTCTCCGAGGCCAAGCGGGCAGACGCCGGTCGGGCCCGTGGGGGAGCACCACCCCCCCCCCACACCCCCAGGGCGGGTAGGGCGGGCCAACGACAGCTCGTGGTCACTATGGACCAGAAGAGAGGGCCCCATTGGGCACGTGAACGCAGCAGGCCGCTATGGGCCGCAACGAAGCCACTATGGGCCGCAAGGAAGCCACTATGGGCCGAGCGAAGCCCCCAGAGGGCGGAGGGCCGAAACCCGACACACGGCACGGTATTTATATCCCGCCCCAGTGCCAGGCGGAGGAAGCACGGCACGGCACTGCACCACACGACGCGAGCGGGAGGCGGAAGAGGGTCGACCAGCGCGCGGCCGACCAGCCGAGCGAGGGCGCCCCCGCGGCCAGCCGCGGGGTCGTTCACAGCGCGGGCGGATTTGTGCCAAGCAATAACTTCGTTATTCCGACCCCACAAATCCTGGCGCTTGCACTCGCCTCGCACGGCCCTGGGGGGGGGGGAGGAGGAAGCCTCCCCCAGGAGCGGAGGGTGCGGACCCGACCCATCTGCCCCGCAGCGCGCGGCCTCTCCGAGGCCAAGCGGGCAGACGCCGGTCGGGCCCGTGGGGGAGCACCACCCACTGCAACGGCGCTCCCGCGGGCCACGCCCGGCGCTGCCACCCACTGCCCCCGCGTGCCGGGGGTGCGCCCACGTGTGTGCCGTGCAGACACGACCACCAGACTGCGCGGGGTGCTCAGCCATCGCCATCGTCGCTGGACGACTCTGCCAAATGGGCTTCCGCGACCGACTGCCGCTCGAGCCGGGAAACGTTAAGGTATTTCATCCACGCGGGCTGATGCCAGCCGCCCGCGCGAAGAAGGTCGGTGACCGGTCCGCCCCTGGCAGCGATGTCCTGCGCGTGCCCGCGCCTGAACGCGTGAGTGCCGAATGATTCCGCGTCGTGGCGCCCCATTTCGCCCAGCGCGCGGCGCAGCCGAGCACGTGCCGCGCCTGGGGACCACGCAGCCCAGATGGGCTGATGAGCTGGCTCGCCAACTAGCCAGGCCCCAAGAACGTGTACGGGACAGGTGACCGCGCACTCGTCGCACCAGCACTGCCGTGCCATCACCGAGCGGCTCTCGCGGTTCTTTCTCCTGGAGAGGTGCAGCTCGATCTTTTGATCGCCGACGACGAACGCGGAGGCCACGCAAGCCGCGGCCGCGCCATCTTCAACCCGCACCGCGGGCAGGGCCTCCGAGGGTAGCCGAAGGAGGAATGCGTAGGCCGCCAGGCACAACATGGCGAAACGGCGACCCTCGTCACTGACGCGCAGGTGCGACACCAGACGGGCGACGTCGCGGCCCTGAAGGGCCATGCGCGCCTTCGCCTGCCAGCCCGAACGCTTCTCGATGGCGTTCTTAGCGGCGCGAACCGCCGGGTGCCTGAAGACTTCCACGGGCCTTGCGCGCCAACTGCCGCCGCGGGCGGACGCGCGCGTTGCCGGAAGATGAGAGGCGGGCGCGCGCCGGCATGCCACGAGGCACGCCTTCTTCACGTAAGTCACATAATTGCTGAAGGTCCCGGCGCACCTGAAGGTCGTGGACCACAGAAGCAGCCCCTCCAGGGTGGGCGGCAGTTCCTTCCCCCGTCGCTTTAAGACGCCCCTTGCGAATGTAACCCAGCACTCGAACCCGCTGCTGAGCGCGGGCAATGAGCGCGGGCATGCGCCCAGGAGAGCGCTCACCCGGGCCCTGCGCGCCCACGCTTTACCGGCCGCCGAGGAGGTGATGAGGGCTCTGGCCCGAGCAGCTTCGGCCCGCGGCCCGCGCATGTCACGCCGACCCTCGCGCCCAGCGACTGAGAGCGCCCACCGGACCGCGGACACGGGGTCCTCCGGGGGAGCTGCATGCGCCCTGCCGCTGTCCTGGCGCCCGCGTTTAGCGCTGCGAGCGACATGCCGCAAATTCGCGCGCGCACCGTGGAGGATGACGAGACGGATTCGCTCGAGGGCGACCGCGTCGCGATGTCGGTCCTGCGACGGCCGACAAGGGGGGGGCCCGCGACGAACGCGGAACGCGCAAGCAGACCTGGGGGCAATCCCGGGCGACGGGGCGGGCGCAGGAGAAGCGCCCGCGCTGCCCCTGCCCAGCGCGGCTGGCGCGCCGCCGCGCTGGGCTGCCGCGATAGCCGCGCGGACCACCTCGCGGGCGTCGCAAGATAATGCCGCGGCGCCCCTGAAGTCTGCCAGGGTGACGCCAACCAAATCGCTCACGGCGTCGGCGCCGTTATCGGCAAGCAGCTCGGCAGCGGCGAACACAGGAAGAGGGCGTGCCTCAGGGCAAACCGCGCGAAGCTGAGCGAGCAATCCAGCCAGCGCCATCGCGCGAACACCGATGACATTCTCCAGGTGCGCCGACAAACCAGAGATGCCCTCGCGCGCCCACAGGCGAAGCGCGACCGCGACGTGCGCGAGGGAGGACGCCAACCCCTGCCCGACCTGGCGGGCGCACCCTGACCGATGAGTGAAGGCCAGATCCATTGCACGCACGCCCAGCGCCCGAGCCGGTCATGGCCGGCGATGAGGAAGCCACGCGCTCGGATCGAACCAGGCATCGTCCAGCACCGGAGGAATCCACTCCGCCCCCAAGCGATACAGCAGGGAATATGACTCGCGCGACGGCAGGTCGGCGATGTTGTCCACCGACGCCACACGCTGAACGTGCAGATTGCAATTCGCATCCAGCGCCATGCGCCAGATTGAGTGGACCAGGCAATTGTGGTCAAACTGCTTCGCCGCACCGGACCGGACGGCCCACTCGCTGCCTGAATTATCCGAAAAGATGTTCACGCATCGGCCCGACAGGAGCGGCTCAAAGGTGGCCAGGCCCAGCGCGATGCTGAGCACCTCCAGACCGCCGATTTGATTGTCGCGCCTTTCCCTGAAGAGCCGAAGCAGAGGCTCAGGCGGGGCGACATCGGTGAAGACAATGCGCCCGTCAATGAAAAGAACCGCGGCCACTCTAGCTGGATTCCCCCGCGCGTCGGAGAGCAATTGGACAGACCTGGTGTCTGGCGCCTGCCACTCCCGCGTCGTGGTGAAATTTCTGGCGAGCGCTTCGTGCCACCATTGCAGGCAGACTCGCAGGTGCGCCGGGATACTAGGATGGCGCGCCCTTGCGTGCTCAAACAACGGCGGGAGCAGCGCGCGCCCGAACCGCCCGAAGGTGTGGGAGGCAGCCCAACAGAAGCGGCCTGCCAACTTGGACGCGCGCCCGCGCTCGAGCGCGCCCTCTTGAAGAGCAGCAGCGATCTCGGCGCGCCACCGGGCGCGCTTCTCCGGCAGCGGCCAGCACACGAGGCCACGCTCGTCAATCGCCACAGACAAGCCCAGGACCCCGAGCGGATTGCCGAACAGCAGCTTACCGTCGGCCACAGCGCTCGGGCCCAGAATGATTCTTACCAGTTCGGCGAACTGTCGCATTGCGTCGCGCAGCCCTTTCTTACGTTCGGGGCAGAAGAAGTCGTCCACATATCTGAGGACGGGGACGAAAATGAGCCTGCGGCCCAGCGCTGACAGCATCGCGCCGATGCGCTCCCAGCTGTGAACGGAGGAAGTCGCTCCGAATGGGGCGGCGAAGTGCTGAGCCACGTAGACGCATGTGCCCACGAGGAACGCGACCCATGCGAGGGCGCGATGTTCCGGCAACAGCGGCACGCGCCGGAACGCGGCGTCTATGTCCGCCTTCCAGAGCCCGGGCGCTTCGCCCACGCGCGTCACAAATGCCTTGCAAGTGCCAAACAGAGCGTCGATGGCTTCATGGCCGAGACGCTCCGTCGGCTGCGACGCCGCGTTGATACGAGAGCGCGACATATCATCTACGAGCCGCAGCTTCTCGGACCCGTCCTCTCTCGACTGCCGGACGCCGAACCGCGGCGACAAAACCGCACCGTCGAGCTCGACCGCGCTGAGCGGCGCGGGATGGCTCATTCGGCCGAGCTCCGCTTCGGCGATAGTTTTGGTGAGAATCACGGCGGAGTCGCTAGACTCCTTGAGCGTGCCGAGCAGCGCGGCGTTGCCTCGCTCCGCGCCCGCGGCCAAGTCCGGCAGGCTGAGCGGTACAGGGAAAGATTCCGACGCCCGTTCCCCGTGCACGGGAGAGGGCCCACGAGAGGCGCGCCGCGCCGAAAGACTTCCACGCAGGCCGCGTCCTCGTAACCGATTTCGTCGAGCAGTTCGACGAGAAGAGGGCCGTTGATCGACCCTGCGATTGTGCGCACATGGGCATCGCAGCCCGCGAACCAGGCCGCCGTCGCTCCAGAGGCGCGTAGCTCGGCGTCCCTGGCCCGAATTCGCTCGAGAGTCGCTCGCCGCTCACGGCACACCTGCCGCTCCGAGCGCGCAGCAATCCAATCGATCGCCGCCAAAACATCGCCGGGCACCACCACGGCCTTTTCAAAGGCCTCTTTGTCCTCGAAGGAGTGAGAACGGGAGAGGACCTCTTCAAGAAAGGCGAGCTTAGGCGCTTCCTCAGCAGACGCAGGCGACGGCAGGTGACAGCAGCCGGCAGTGGCCAGCGCGCAACCGCGTGCATTGCAACTCGAGGCAGCATTCTGCCGGGCGCGCGAGCCCGCGAGCGTCGCGCGCCACAACGCGCAGCGCCTGATAATCCCATGTGGCAGCGATACTGGGCCCCATCGCATCCTGCGCTTTGCGAGCGCGAGCGCTCGAGCCTGCCGGGGGCGTTCGCGCGCCTCCTGGCCCAGCGGGCGGGCGGCCCTCGCGTCGCGAACGGACCGCGAGTGTTGACTGGCACCCAAGCCCTGGACGACGCGGCAACAACGCGGCGCCCTCCTGCCAGCGCGCGCGCGCGCGCCTGCGGGTCCCACGGGACGGTGGCTGAGGTTGGCGCCCATTCGTTGTTATTCAAGTGCCAACGTGGCGCGCGATGCACGTCCTCATTGGCGCGCGTCCCGCACATCGCCGCGCGCCGCGGGCTGCGCGTGCCTCCGGCGGGCGTCAGGCGCGCGGCTTCTTCTGAGGAGAATACACCGTTCGCGAATCCCAGGAGCGCTTGTTGTAATCCCCGCGATAGGATCGGGACTGCCACCCGTCGGCTCTGGAATCGCGGTCGTTCTTCCAGGAAGTGACGGCGGCGCCCCCCGCGGCTCCCACGGCGCCCGCGGCGCTCGCGGCGCTCGCACTCTGCCCGCGCGCTGCCGCGGCGCTTTTCCCTGCACCCTTGCCGGCCGGCGCGGCAACCTGCGCGACAGCGGTGGCGCAACGCGAACAAGGGATTCGGCGACGCGGCCTTAAGAGCCCGATCATATTCCGCTTCCGCCGCGCGGAGCAGCCCGACGTCAAGCGACAGCGCCGCAACGTTCACCTGCGCGCCGACGCGCGCCCGAGAATAACGCGCCGAAGCATGGCGCGGAGCTGCGGCCTGGAAGCCTGCCGCGCCGGCGGCGGCACGCTCGGCCCACGTCCTCCGCACAAGGCGGTCGTAGACCAAGGCAACCTGGGCCTTCCGTCCCTGCAGGGGGGCATCCAGTGCAACCTGGGCAAGCGCGCCCACTTCGGCGACCAGCGGACGGGCGCCAATGTCGACTCGCCTGGAGAACAACGTGTTTGTGAGCCATGGCGCTCGTGTACGAAATCTGATCAGTGACCGCGGCCGCCACGCTCCACGCGTCGTAAGCTTGGTGCCATGGCGTCCACGCCAGAAGCGGCTGGCTCTCCGCCGCGGTTCCCCGTCCGAACGCTCTGGCCAACGCGGCCGCCTCTTTCGACTCGGGCTCGTCATCGTCGGGAGAGCCGCCCGCGCCGCGCGCGCAAAGCGGCTGGAACTTCGCGAGCTCAGTATAAATGAACGGGCGCGCGATTCCCCTGGATTTCGCGCGCTGCACCTCGGTGGCCAGCGCATCGGTCTTCGCTGACCTGAGCGAACGATGGAAACGCGCCAGCGCGCCGGGGCGAAGCCGCGCGGCAGCCTCGGCCACAGGGACTCCGGAAGGTCCCTCAAGCTGATCTGGGCCAGGCCAGCGCCGATGTCGACATGCTCTCCCTTCGGCGGGAGCCCAGGATTCTGCAGCAACCGAACCGAAACGACCCGCCGAAGCCGGCGCGGGCCCCGCGGCACCCGGCGCACTCGCCTTGGCTGCCGCCACCGTCGCGCGATCCAGAGCGCGCCGCAGGACGCCCTTCGTCAGCGCCGTCGCGCCATCGGCATCCTTCAAATCGCCGAATTGAAGATTGGCCAATTCTTCTGGCATCGTCAGCCCATTGGCTGCCAGGCAATCAATGGCGCCCTTGAACTGGATATCAGTCCACTTCGCGCCCACAACAGGGTCAGACTGCAAGAAGGCAAGCATCGCCATCGCAATCACAGCGCCACGGGGCACGAGCGAGAACCACGCCAGCTGAAGCCCGCTCGCTTGCATGCCAGCGCGCCATGGTGACGAATGAGAGCGGGCCAACGACAGCTCGTGGTCACTATGGACCAGAAGAGAGGGCCCCATTGGGCACGTGAACGCAGCAGGCCGCTATGGGCCGCAACGAAGCCACTATGGGCCGAAACCCGACACACGGCACGGTATTTATATCCCGCCCCAGTGCCAGGCGGAGGAAGCACGGCACGGCACTGCACCACACGACGCGAGCGGGAGGCGGAAGAGGGTCGACCAGCGCGCGGCCGACCAGCCGAGCGAGGGCGCCCCCGCGGCCAGCCGCGGGGTCGTTCACAGCGCGGGCGGATTTGTGCCAAGCAATAACTTCGTTATTCCGACCCAAAAAAATGTCAAAATCTCATCCCGCGCGCTCTTGCGGATTCGTAGGAAACCCAACACTTTTTAAACATTTCTGTCAAGCGGGCTTTTGCGAGCAACTTTTTCGAACTTCTGCGACAACGGTTGCACACCTGCCAGGGCCATCATCCCTGTCAAATAATACCATGCGGGACACATTCGTTTTTTCTTCGCGCGCGCACGCCGAAATCTCCAAAAACCATTGGGCTTCTTAAGAATTTTAGCACCGCGCATCATAAAATCACACGAATCGCACCGTAGGTCCTCGAAAAACACCTGCACGACTTTTCAAAATTTCCACCCGCGCGCGCTGTCCGAATCCTAAAAAAACCAATGGTTTTCCAACATTTATGTTACATGAGCTCGCGCGAGCTACTTTCGCACGCTCTTGCAACGGGGTTCGCGCGCGAATCGGGCAACCGTGGGGACAACCATCGGGACAACGATCGCGGCAACCATGGGGACAACCATCGGGACAACGATCGGGACAACCACAACCATCAGGACAACCATCGGGACAACCATCGGGACATCCATCGGGACAACGATCGGGACCACCATCGGGGCAACCATCGGGAGAACCATCGGAACAACAATCGGGACAATCATCGGGACACTCATCGCGACAATTATCGGGACAACCACAACCATCAGGACCTCCAACCAGAGAGAGGTAGTCACGTGTATTTCGTCGACGAGTGAGCCAGTATTGCACATTGAGGCCGGAACGAGAACCACAGAACAAGAATGAGCATATATCGTCTCACAACAACGGAAACAAGTCCTGTGGTATGCTGGCGCCACGCACGTGATACCAGTCAAAATAAGGGTCTTGGCTTGTGTGGTACAGAAACGTTAAAACGTCGGAAAACGGTACACGTGCCCATTGTTGGAACAGGGGTATAAGTCGTATACTAAGCTAGTTTCCACAAGATGTTACCACAAGAAGTCATTGTAACCATGCGCCAGTGTAGTAGCCAAGGTCGTCCGCAGGCCACGAAGTGAAGTGTCCGAACGTCATAGGGCGGGAAGCTGGGTGTGGGTGGTGGCGAAGAGTCGTTTGGAAACTTGGTAGAGCTTGAACCGGCCCCCCCACAAAGTGGGGGTATTGCCCGCCTCCTATGAAAACCCTGGCACTGGTGAGAACGGAGTGTCCCCAGTCTTAAATGATTGTTGTTGTTGTTGTTGTTGTTGTTGTTGTTATTGTTGTTGTTGTTGTTTGCATCTGTACATCTATATATATATATATATATATATAGAAAGACATTTAGGACATGCGATAATACGTCGGGTGTCATGTCTCCCGGCCGGTGCTATGTGCGAAACCTTCGTGAATCCTAAGGGTTCAAGCTGCCCCACTAAGGGCTCAAGATGGCCCACAGACGGACAGCATGCATGGAACACACGTGCGCGCACCCACACACACACACACACACACACACACATATATATATATATATATATATATATATATATATATATATATATATAATATTATTATTCTCATACGCACCTCTCCGAGGGAGTAGAGCTCAGAGGCGATCAGTGCGCACGCGTCCGCGATTTTTCTGGGCGTTTCGCTCGGGACATCCTCGAAATTCTGAAAATCGGTGGCACCCCTCACGCAGATCGCGACGTCAGGGTCCAAAAACACATGGGAAATTCAACATTTTAACATAAAACCTTCAAAAACACATGGTAATTTCAATAATTGTGACCCCGATTCTCAGTGAATGGCGGTTTCGCTTGAAAAATCCTTCCAAAATCGAGCCCCAGACCCCGCCTCGGAGCCTCCTGGGGGCCTCCTGGAACCTCCTGGGGCCTCCTGGGCCTTCTGAACCTTCTGGCACCCCAGACCCCGCCTCGGAGCCTCCTGGGGGTGTCCTGAAACCTCCTGGGGCCTCCTGGGGCCTCCTGCGGCCTCCTGGAGCCTCTTGGGGCCTCCTGAAGCCTCCTGGGGTCTCCTGGGGCCTCCTGAGGCCGCCTGGGGCCTCCTGGGGCCTCCTGGGGCTTCAGAACTACATGCACACAGAGACACAAATCACGCCCAACACATCACACGCTAGACAACCATAACACACACAACACCTACAACACACAAAAAGCACGCACCACACGAAACATACATCACAAACACACACACACACACACACACGCACACTCACAATCCTGGGGCCTCCTGGAGCCTCTCCTGGTATCCAAGTCGGGCCTCCTAAGGTTTCCTGGGGGCCTGGTACACACATCGCAAGGTGTGGCAACCCCACTTGCGCTCGAGTGCGACTTCGATATTGCATTTCACTCCTGCTTCAAACGCCCCTTCAGTTTGTTGTATGAGCCTGGGCACACACGTGCCACTTGTATATATAGATGCATGTACACATGTGTGTATATACATATATATAGCAGCAGCAATAGTGGATGCTGTGCTGCGCTATGCTCTGCGATGCTATGCTATGCTATACTATGCTATGCTATGCTGCGCAATGCTATGCTGGCCTAGGCTAGGCAATGCTATGCTATGCTATGCTGCGCTATGCAATGCTGCGCTATGCTATGCTATGCTATGCTATGCTATGCTATGCGTTTGCTTTGCCTTTTCTTTTGCCTTCACTTTTGCCTTTGCTTTTGCTTTTGCTTGGCACCCAGGGAGCGCAACTGGGGAAACCGCGCGTTTGCTTTTACCTTTGCTGTTGCTTTTGCTTGGCTCCCAGGGGACCGGGGGAACCGCCCGGGGCGGTTTACACTGCCCGGCCCCTTTAAGCCAAGACAGTAAGAACCCGTCTAGGCAGAGCCTAGGTAAAGAACTATGCAGCAGGTGCACGGATGCGAGGCGGCTCATCGTCACAGCGCGGCTGTGGCTGGGCAATTTTTCTTCGTGGCAGAACCCACCCTGCCAACACTCACCTTGCCGCATGCCTTGTAGTGATTGGCCAATGTTCCACCACCGCTACCATATGTGGGACGGGGGAGAAGGAGGGATGAGGAGGTCCTCCTTCTCCTCCTCCTCCTCCTCCGCCTCCGCCTCCGCCTCCGCCTCCGCCTCCGCCTCCGCCTCCGCCTCCTGCTCCTCCTCCTCCTCCTCCTCCTCCTCCTCCTCCTCCTCCTCCTCCTTCTCCCACCTACCGACCTACCTACCTACCGACCTACCTACCTGCCTGCCTGCCTACCTACCTGCCTACCTACCTGCCTGCCTACCTACCTGCCTCCCTGTCTACCTACCTCCCTGTGGTGGTGGTGGTGGTGGTGGTGGTGGTGGTGGTGGTGGTGGAGAGTGGGCCCCGCATGCAGCTCGACGGCTGGAGGGCCACCTCCCTTCACCGCGGAGGGCCCCCGCCCGCGCCCGCGGGCCCGCGGGGCGCTCGCCTCTCGAAATGGCGAGGGGGGGCCGCCGTAGGTCGGCACCGTTGAACCGATCCCCATGCCAAGAAACCCTGCTTGCCTCCAGGGTGCCCCTGGGTGTCTTGGGTTTCGATGGTGTTGCTACGGGAAGCGTGACGTTCCCACACCAGCAATCAATGGATGTCCTGGGGTCTCAGGGTTGGGTTTCTTGTGGAAGGTCTCCTGTGGTCGAGCTCCTCCTGTATCCTCAGTATCGTTGAACCGACCCTCATCCCCATTCCCATCTCCCTCGAGACCCCCACCAAGTTACCACCCCAGTTGGGGATACACACCCCTCGAAACCCGAAGGGATCGACCTACATCCCCATCCAGGGGGGTGAGTCGACCAGTGGTGCCCAGGCCACGCCGCTGGGGATGGGGATCGGTTAAGCGATACTCATGTAAGTGCGCTGGCTACCGCAGCTCGCGGAACTCGGTGCGGACTCCTGGGAAATTCCGTTCCGTGCCAAGGGCTCTCAGAGGTTCCGAGATCGGTCGCAAATCATGGGAGTTTGGTCTTTGGCGTCGATTGGCGTCTTCAGCGTCGATTCCGTCGATTGGCGTTTGGAGTCGATCAGATAGCGCCGATTTAGCGTCTGCTAGTGCCGATAAGCGTCGACTAGCGTCGATTTAGCGTCGACTCGCAAGAGCGGACAAGATGGTATAGGAGGCTCCCATGAGTTGCCACTGTCAGAGGTCCTGTGCACTAGGCGAAACCAGCTTGCGGCGATCGACAGGATCAGCCGTGTGTTCGATCCCCGCCGGCGAGGCTCCATCGGGGAGGCGGGCTAAAAGGTTCCTGCTTTGCCCGTTTCTGCCTCCCGATCGGCCTGGGGCCATGGGAGGGGAGGGGAACACAGGGGGCAAATGTTTCACCGCGTCCCTCTCCCGGAGGCCCCGCCTCGACGTGAGCTGCCCCTCCCCGTGGCGCGACGGCCCCGATGGCCGAGCGCGCCAGGCGCCCACCCTCCCGAGGCCTCCGGCGGGCCTCTAGGGAAGCCGCCCGCAGAGGCCGCTGGAGGGCCGCCGGAGGCGAGCCTCCCTCCGGAAAGCCTGCGGGGGGCTCCGGAGGCCGCCGGAGGGCTCCAGAGGCCTCCTCCTCCTCCTCCGTCCTCCGTCCTCCTCCGTCCTCCTCCGTCCTCCTCCTCCTCCTCCTCCTCCTCCTCCTCCTCCTCCTCCTCCTCCTCCTCCGTCCTCCTCCGTCCTCCCGGAGCGGCCCCCCGAGGCCTCCCTGGCAGGCCCCGGGGGGGCCTTCCCTGGGGAGCGGCCTGGCCCGGGGCGCCCCCGCCCTTCTCTCCAGGCTTCTCGCGCGCGCTCCGCCGCCTCGGGCACTCTCACGCTCCGTGGGGGTGTGTTCGCGTGCTCGCCCTGCGGCTCGCTCGCCGCTCCCCCACCAGCTCGGGAGGGGAAAAAACACACAGACACGATTCATCGTCGCTTCCCCAGGAAATGTGGGAGAATCTGGGAAGTGGGGGGGGAGACAAAAGCCCAGAAAATATGGGAAGATGTAGGGTGTGGGAGAATCTGGGAAGTGGGGGGGGGAAACAAAAGCCCAGAAAATATGGGAAGATGTAGGGAATCCTGTTATTTGTGTGTATTTATTTGTGTGTCCCAGGGCCCCTTCACCATCGTGTGCCTTCCTTCGCTGCTCCCGTGCCCTTCCCCGCGGCAATGTTGCTCCAGGCTTCTTTAGCCTACAGGTCCCGTCATAGCTGCTGGAGCCTGCAGGAAGGTGCTGCCGTTCCTTTGACGTCGCCAAGGGTTCGGAGCGATGGCGGACCGCAAAGCAGTCATCAAGAACGCCGACATGGCCGAGGACATGCAGCAGGACGCGATCGACTGCGCGACGCAGGCGCTGGAGAAATACAACATCGAGAAGGACATCGCAGCGTTCATCAAGAAAGAGTTCGACAAGAAGTACAACCCGACTTGGCACGCCATCGTGGGCCGTAATTTTGGCTCGTACGTGACGCACGAGACGAAACACTTCATCTATTTTTACTTGGGCCAGGTCACTCCTCCCTGATCCGTTCTTCCTTCGCAGCACATTGGAATAAGAAAATTGCAAATTGGATAGCATGATTGCAAAGAATAAGAAAAGAAAATTGGATTTTTATTTTATTTTTAATCATTTTATTTAGATCCAGCAATTTTTACTTGGGCCAGGTCACTCCTCGAGCCTAGTTCCTTTCCCCTCCCTTCGCCCTTTCTTCTCCACCCCCTCATCTCCTCCCTGATCCGTTCTCCCTTTTTTTTTTTTTTTTTTTTTTTTTTTGTTTTTTTTTTTTCGGCTCGATGTCCTGTCGGACGCAGCCGTCCGCTCCGTTCTCCCTTGCTCCTCCGTCGCTTCCTGATGCTCGTCCTTAGGTGTCCTTCTTTTCCTTCTCCCCCTCATCCTCCTTTTCCTTTTCATGCCCCCTTGCCTCCTCTCACGTCTCATAGTGTTCCTCTCTTCGCCCTGGGGCTCGGGGCGTTCGTCGTTGACGTCTGCCGTGATCTGCCACAACGGCCTAATTGGCTAGGTGCTGTCTCCCACCCTGCGCTGCAGACGCACTCGTACCCTTTCTCTCAGTTGGGCCCAGCTGCGGGGCGGCTGGAATGCACTGCCTTCCGGACTGATTCCCTCGTGGCGCAACGTGTTTGGGCCGAGTTCGGCCTTCCGTCTCCCTTTGCAGCGGATCATAGGGAGCATGACTGTCTACGTTACGCGTGCCCATGCTTTCGAAGAGACACTCATCCTGACATCTGTCTCGCCCGCCATGCCGAAGCGCAGGCTGCGCGCCGCCTCGTTTTAGAAGAAGTCTGGAGCGTGAGGCTGCCCGTAGGGCCGAGGTTGCGTGCTCCAGGCTCTGCCTCTCGACGTGGCTCGCGACCGCTCGAGGTCGTCCAAGGTATTCGATAGGAGGCGAGGGCTCCAACAAGAGCTTGGTGTGCGCGGCGCTGTGGGCGTACGACCGGGCTGAGAAGGCGGGCTGCCAGGTCCCGACTGTCTGCCCGCGCTGTGGCCGGCCAGGTCGACGTGGTGTACCGTCGTCTGCGGCTCTGCCCCTGCGTCTCTCTTCCATCTGTGGAGAGGTGGTCAAAACAGATTTCCTGAGGTGAGCCGCTGACGTGGATACGTCTGACTTTCTGGATGTGATGTTTTTGTTGCAGACGGATTTGTTTCCGCATCCTGCAGATATGTTTATGTTCCCCCGCCCTGCATCGAAAGACGGCCTGGTCCAGGCCCAGATGTTTTGGGACGAGCCCCCCTTTCCGGTAGCACATTTGCCGGACACGCCAATGTAGTTAGTCAGGGCTCTAGCCCGTGCAGTGCTCAGCTTAGATATAAAAGGCCCTTTGTTGGGCTGGTGATGATGTTCGGGTTCGGGCGGAGGTTGGTGGATTCGGCCGTGAAGACCAAAGTTCACTTTGATTTGTGGAGGCGGGTATGTCAGACAGCGATCGCTGGCTGAGGGTGGGCAATGACGAGGATGACAAGGCCGCCAATTTGGGGACGTCCTTGCACCCGCAGGCGTCAGATCAAGATAAGGAGGTGCACACTCGGCAGATGAGAGTGTCTCAGGCGGTCTGTGCTCTGGTCAACGTGCTCCCGTTGTGGCCCCGTCTGGACCTCTCCGAGTGCCCCTGTGCTGCTTTTCCTCAGGCCCCTGTCTGTGGCTCCAAAGGGTCCCCCACATGCCTGGTTGTACGTTCAGATCAGTTTACGTTCTGTTTTTTGGCGCTGTCAGCCCTTGTTTGGCGGCGCGTGAGGGAAGCGAGTTTGATGAATATCCTGCCCTTGGGGTCTGCCCTGACGTTTCGAAGCTGGACGGCCCCTCTCTCAGGGCTCTGAATCACGAGGCAGTGTCGCGTTTGGTTTCGGATCATTGCAGCTCGCTTGAAGTGTCATTATTATGCCACCCTTGGCCACGTTCGAGGCTTGTCCCAAGAGTGTGGCAAGCCTACGCCTGAGCACACCTGGTGCCTTTATCAGATCTGCA
Organism: Prorocentrum cordatum; assembly: GCA_963575745.1. Taxonomy (NCBI): domain Eukaryota; class Dinophyceae; order Prorocentrales; family Prorocentraceae; genus Prorocentrum; species Prorocentrum cordatum. The sequence goes on along the minus strand of CAUYUJ010016492.1, from coordinate 152,520 downwards.
AGGGACGTCACCCAACGAAGAATGACGTGACGGTCGAGCCCGTCCCGTGGCGCTAATCACCTCAGCCTCGCATTTCATGTGAACAAATCCCGTGTCCCCTCCCCCCTCCCTCCTGCATCCTCCTCCACTTCTTCCGCCTCCTCCTCCTCCTCCTCCTCCTCCTCCTCCTCCTCCTCCTCCTCCTCCCCCTCCTCTTTTTCACAACGGGCCCCCAGACTTGTCCTGGTGTGCGCTGCAGAATGTCGAGGCGGATCCAGATTCGGCCATGAGGGAAGCCATGCAGACAAAGGGGGGTGGTCCAGGGGCGAGTTCGTTCCTCAATCCTGGATCCCATTCCTCTTCGATCCTTCTCCTCTTTCGTCCGTCTCCCCCCTTTCCCGCCCTCTCCTGGGAAGGGATCTGGCCCAGGGTTCTGTTCGAGTGGGCGGGCCTTTGGCCCGAGATCGGGGTGGGGGCGTTGAGCCCGTGGCGTCGGATTCTGCACGCGAGAGTGCATGTGCGAATGCGGTTGTCCAACGAACGTCTGGCTCGTGCGCGTGTGGGACGTGTTTTCACGTGTGCAACCGCTAGGGGACCGCATGCGAACCCTACCCGTACCCCCCACGATTCCTGAGGGGGAGGGTGGGGTTCACTTCGCTTGGGAGCTCCCGAGCGAAGTTTACCCCACTTTCCTCCTCAGAAATCGTGGGGGGTGGGGGTAGGCTTCGCGTGTGGCCCCCTCACCGCGACAAGGGCGGTATCCAGCCCGTGGTCGACGGACTCTTCGCAGGTGAAGATGTGTGCGCGGCGGGGGGGTTCCGAGACGTGTCTGGCGCGTGCGTGTGTTGGGATTTCTTCGCGCCTGCAGGCGCCAGCGGGGGGGGGTCCAGCATCAACACGCGGCGTCTGGGATCCGTGAGCGCTGGGGTGCGTGTGTCTTTGCGCGTGCAGGCGCGGGTGGGGGCAGGCCTGAAATCCCTGCAAGGGCTCCAGCCCAGGATTCTTTTTTGTGTATGTTTGATTATTTGTTGGGCATGCTTGATTATTTTGGGGGCATTTGTGAGTATTGTTTGGGGCATTTTTGGGGCAGGCGTTTAATCCCTGTAACAGGCGTTCAATCCCTATAAGGTTAAGTCGGGCCTGTCCCTCTACAGGAGGAATATTCAAAAATAGTCCAAACATAGTCTGGGGACGACTTTTTGAATATGTTTGACCATCTTTGAGTATTTATGAAAATGATTAATTTGTCCCCGAAAATCCCCCTGTAGGGGGACGGGCCCGACTTCAGTGCAGGCGCGGGTGGGGGCAGGCATCAAATCCCTGCAAGGGCTCCAGCCCAGGATTCTTTTCTTGGGCGGGCGGGTCTTTGGCCCTTGACCAGAGGGGTGTCGAGCAGGTGGCGCCGGACTCTCCCCGCGCAGGAATGCATGCGCGGAGGGGGGGGGATCCAACATACTTCTTGTGGGTTCGGATTTGGGACGTGCTTTCACGTGTGCAGTCGCGAAGCGGGGTATCCAACATGTGGTCGGCGGATTCTTCGCACGTGAACAGACGTGCGCGGAGTTGGAGTCTCCAACATGCGTCTGGCGCGTGCGCATTTGCGCGCGGCCGCCTTACATGGCGTAGCACAGCATGCTTCCCAGCATCGCACAGCATGGTATTGAGTAGCATACCGCAGCGTGCCGACGCGAGCGTACAACAGACGTGTCTGAAGAAAGCCTGACCCATGCTCCATACCGGGTTCGTAGACCCCTCAGACAAGTTGCCCCTCCCTCCGCGTCTTCTCCATCCTCGGCCAGTCGGAAGCGGATAGACCTCCTACCCCTGACACGTCGATTAAGGAATCGGCCGTTTTCGCTTCGCGAGAGGGCGCCGCGGCCCTCATATGTTTGCGGGTCCAGGTCCGTCGGTTCCGGTCCCAGGCCGTTTTGCACGAAGGGGAGGTTTACGAAAGGGAGTCTTGTCCACCGCCGAGCCAGGTCGCCATCCTGCTCTTCAAGTCGGGCTGAGCTGCCCCCCGGGGGCGCCGCCGCCCGAGAGGGGCAGACCTCCTGGGGGGGGGGGGGGGAGGGGGGAGACGCCGCGCTCGGCGAGCCAGGCTTTCGGACGCCTCGTGTCTGCCCGCCCCGGGCCTCCGCGGACTTCTTCCTCCCCGAACAGGGGGGAGGAGCAGCGATCCAGGATCGTGGGTCGAGGGTTGTCGTTTGCCTGGGAGCTCGTTCGACCCCCATGGCGCGCCCTCGTGGCCACGTCTGGATCCGCTCCGAAAGCATGGCCAGAACCCATCCCACGGGAGGTCCGCGGGGAGTTCTTGAGGGAGGAGGAGGAGGAAGTAGGAGGAGGAGG
>CAUYUJ010016492.1:120692-147595 GCA_963575745.1 Prorocentrum cordatum | reverse complement strand
TCGAATACCATGGGAAAAAATACTAGAGCTCTAACGAATGGTCAAATTTCGGGAACGAAATTTTCAACCGAGCAAAAGTTGTCAAAAGTTCCGTCGAGATTTTTCGAGCCAACTAGCTCTCCAGCGCGCCGGAATTACTCTTAGCTTCCAGCTATAACTGGCGCCGGCGGTGAACCGTCAACCTGGTCACCGCCGGAAACCTCGTAGAGCTCCTAGCACGCGTAGGAGTGCTCAGCATCAAAATAGAGGGCTTCTGGAAGCATTTCTCGAAAAAGAGAAAACATGATTTTTTTTCATGTCGGTACGAAGATGGTTGCGCCAAGTATTTTGATCGTACAAGTGCGCCTACAGAGCTCATATTAAGACAGAGAGGCCCTCATACTCGTTTACAGGTGCGAAAAATCTGCTTTCTCAAAATGAATTGTCAAATATCTTTCAAAAACTGGGCGCCGGCGGTAAACCGTCAACCTTTCTTACCGCCGGGGGACTCGTAGAGCTTCCTGACAATATATAATGTGGAACGAATTTCAAAGAACGACCAGTTTTTCAGCCCAAGCGATTATGAACCTCCAAAGACGACTCTAACAAAACAAACAAACAGTTTTCCAATCGAGCTCGAGTATGAAACCGAGTTCAGACCTCTGAATAGGCGGACGTGTCTGATGTCTGCGATCGATTTCTGTGATAACCAGCTCTGCAGCCCATACAGTATAAGTTAAGTGCAGAAAACCGAGAGTACCTCTCAGGATGACTGGAATAATACAACAGTTTCGCAGATTTCGTTGCAGCAGACCGAGTTTCGAGCAATCGGTTCGACGAACGGATGCGCCTGATGTCTCGGAACCGATTCCTGTGACCAGCAGAGCTATAGCCCTCCCCCAGCACGATTTATGTACAGAAAACCGAGAGCACTTCTCAAGATGGCTCGAACAATACGAATCGGTTCGCGAACCTAGCTCGGGGAGAAGGCCGATTTCAGAGCTCTTGATGCAACAGACGAACGCGCCTGATAATTCTCAATCGATTTCTGTTTGTATGAGCTCTGTGGCTGCCCTATAGATCGAGTTAAGTACGAAAAACCGAGAGCGTCTGCTACAATGACTCGAATAATACGAATAGGTTTGCGACCCTAGCTCGGCTAGCAGACCGAGTTCAGACCTCTGGATTCAACAGGCGAACGCGCCTGATCATTCTGAACGCATTAGCTGTGCTGACCAGCTCTGTAGGTGTCCTCAAGCTCGAGTTATCTTGAGAAAACCGACAGCGCCTATCAAGATGACTCGAAACGGCCGTTCCCGCCAGAGTGCTTTTTGGCCTTCAAAGTTACCCGATCGAGCTGAGATCAAGATGGCGAGCGGAAATAAGATCGAATATCACGGGAAAAAATACTGGAGCTCTAACGAATTGTCAAATTTCGAGAACAAAATTTTCAACCGACCAAAAGTAAATATCTTTCAGAAACTTGCAAAACCACCCAAAAGTTGCCACATTGTCCGCCTCGGCCGGGTGCGCCAACTAGCTCCACCCCGCGCCGGAATTCCTCTAGCTCATCGATGACGAAGAGCTCTACGAGGTACTAGCTAAGGGAAGCTCTACGAGTTAAGTTCCATCGAGATTTTTCTTGCCAACTAGCTCTCCAGCGCGCCAGAATTACTGGGCGCCAGCGGTAAACCGTCAACCTTTCTTACCGCCGGGGGACTCGTAGAGCTTCCTGACAATATATAATGTGGAACGAATTTCAGAGAACGACCAGTTTTTCAGCCCAAGCGATTATGAACCTCCAAAGATGACTCTAACAAAACAAACAAACAGTTTTCCAATCGAGCTCGAGTATGAAACCGAGTTCAGACCTCTGAATGCGACAGGCGGACGTGTCTCAGGTCTGCGGATCGATTTCTGTGATTACCAGCTCTGCAGCCCATACAGTATGAGTTAAGTGCAGAAAACCGAGAGTACCTCTCAGGATGACTCGAATAATACAACAGTTTCGCAGATTTCGTTCGAGCAGCAGACCGAGTTTCGAGCGATCGTTTCGACGAACGGACGCGCCTGATGTCTCGAAATCGATTCCTGTAACCAGCAGAGCTATAGCCCTCCCCCAGCACGATTTATGTACAGAAAACCGAGAGCACTTCTTAAGATGACTCGAACAATACGAATGGGTTCGCGAACCTAGCTCGGGGAGAAGGCCGATTCAGAGCTCTTGATGCAACAGACGAACGCGCCTGATAATTCTCAATCGATTTCTGTTAGTATGAGCTCGGTGGCTGCCCTATAGATCGAGTTAAGTACGAAAAACCGGGAGCGTCTGCTACAATGACTCGAATAATACGAATAGGTTTGCGACCCTAGCTCGGCTAGCAGACCGAGTTCAGACCTCTGGATTCAACAGGCGAACGCGCCTGATCATTTCTGAAGCATTAGCTGTGCTGACACAAGACTCGTAGCTGTCCTCAAAGCTCGAGTTATCTTGAGAAAACCGACCAGTGCGTTTAATTTTAGGAGACCTATTCTATATCGATCCATAATAACAATCCAATTATATGACTCGAAACAGCCGTTCCCGCCTGCCTGCTTTTTGGCCTTCAAAGTTACCCGATCGAGCTGAGACCAAGATGGCGAGCGGGAATAAGATCGACTATCATGGGAAAAAATACTAGAGCTCTAACGAATGATCAAATTTTAAGAACAAAATTTTCAACCGACCAAAAGTCATCAAAAGGTCCGTCGAGATTTTTCTTGCCAAACTGGCGCCGGCGGTGAACCGTCAACCTGGTCACCGCCGGGAACCTCGTAGAGCTCATTTCACGCGTAAGAGTGCTCGGAGTTAAAAGAGAGAGCTTCTGGACGCATTTCTCGAAAAAGACAAAAATTGATTTTTTTCGTGTCGACATGAAGATGGTTCCTCCAAGTGTTCTGATAGTAAACGTGCGCCTACAGAGCTCATACTTTGAAAGAGGGGCCCTCATAGTCGTTTACAGGTACGAAAAATCTGCTTTCTCAAAATGAATTGTCAAATATCTTTCAAAAAATTGCAAAACCACCCAAAAGTTACCACTTTGTCCTTTCTGGCCGGGTCGACCAACTAGCTCCACCCCGCGCCGGAATTCCTCTAGCTCATCGATGCCGAAGAGCTCTACGAGGTATGGGAACCGGCGGTAAACCGTCAACCAGGTTACCGCCGGGACCCTCGTAGAGCTCATTTCTCACACCGCGCTCCTCAGAACACAGGAGTAAGCTTCTGGAGTGATAAACGAAAAAATCGAAAAACAACTGTTTTTCTGTTTTTATCGAACGTCGGTTCCTCCAAGTGTTTTAATAGAAATACTCCCCCTACGGACCTAAAAATTTAATGGCAGACGCATCTTAACCCACTACAGGTGCGAAAAATCTGCTTTCTCAAAATGAATTGTCAAATATCTTTCAAAAAATTGCAAAACCACCCAAAAGTTACCACATTGTCCTTTCTCGCCGGGTCGATCAACTAGCTCCACCCCGCGCTGGAACTGGGCGCCGGCGGTAAACCGTCAACCTTTGTTACCGCCGGGGACTCGTAGAGCTTCCTACCTTGATGTTAGCTGAGAAAACCGCGCATCCAACATTCCGACTTATAGTAAATATTTGTTGACCTCTGAATGCGACAGGTGGACGCGTTTGATGTCTTCGAATCGACTTCTGTCACCAGCCCTGCCGCCCCCCTACAGGCCCGAGTTAGGTGCAGAAAACCGACAGCACTTTTGAGAATGACTCGAACAATATAGAAGTTGTGCCGATCTAATTTGGACAGCAGACCGAGTTCCGAGCTCCGGATCCAACAGGCGGACGAACACCCCTGATGATTCTGAGTGCGATAGGCGTGCTTACCAGCACTGTAGCTGCCCTGCAGCTCGGAATAAGTACAAAATACCCACCACGAGTATCAAGTTGAATCGGATAATACGAATAGGTTTGCGCACGTAGCTCGGCTAGCAGACCGAGTTCAAACCTATGTATTCGTCAGGCGAACGCGCCTGATGATTCTGAGTGCGATAGCTGTGCTAACCAGCACTGTAGCTGCCCTACAGCTCGAGATAAGCAGAAAACACCGACAACACGTATCAGGTTGACTCGAATAATACGAATAGGTTTGCGGACCTAGCTCGACTAGCAGACCGAGTTCAGACCTATGGAGTCGACAGGCGAACGCGCCTGATAATTCTGAGTGCGATAGGTGTGCTTACCAGCACTGTAGCTGCCCAACAGCCGAGTTCAGTAGAAAATACCGACAACGCGTATCAAGTTGACTCAAAGAATACGAATAGGTTTGCGGGCCTAGCTCGGCTGGCAGACCGAGTTCAGACCTCTGGATTCAACCGGCGAACGCGCCTGATGATTCTGAGTGCGATAGCTGTGCTTACCACCTCTGTAGCTGTCCTCAAGCTCGAGTTAAGAACAAAATAGCGACAGCGCGTATCAAGATGACTCGAAACGGCCGTTCCCGCCAGTGTGCTTTTTGGCCTTCAAAGTTACCCGATCGAGCTGAGATCAAGATGGCGAGCGGGAATAAGATCGAATATCACGGGAAAAAAAACTAGAGCTCTAACGAATTGTCAAATTTCGAGAAAATAATTTTCAACCGAGCAAAAGTTGTGAAAAGTTCAGTTCTTTTTTTTCGAGCCAACTGGGCGCCGGCGGTAAACCGTCAACCTTTGTTACCGCCGGGGGACTCGTAGAGCTTCCTGATAACATATAATGTCGAAGAGAATTGCAGAGAACGAATAGTTTTTGAGCCCAACTCGAGTATCAGACCGAGTTCGGACCTCTGAATGCAGCAGACAGAGGCGTCTGATGTCTCCGAATCGATCCCTGTGATTACCCGCCCTGCAGCCCCCCTACAGCCCGAGCTTAGTTCAGAACGCCGACAGTAGATCTCAAGATGACTGGAAGAATACGAACAGTTTCGTCATTCTAGATCGCGCAGCAGACAGAGTTCAGAGCTCTGGATTCAACAGGCGAACGCGCCTGATTATTCTGAGTGCGATAGCTGAGCTTACCAGCACTGTAGCTGCCCTACAGCTCGAGTTAAGTAGAAAATAGCGACAACGCGTATCAAGTTGACCCGAATAATACTAATAGATTTGCAGACCTAGCTCGGCTAGCAGACCGAGCTCAGAGCTCTGGATTGAACAAGCGAACGCGCCTGATTATTCTGAGTGCGATAGGTGTGCTTGCCAGCACTGTAGCTGCCCTACAGCTCGAGTTAAATACAAAATACCGACAACGCGCATCAAGTGGACTCGAATAGTACGAATAGGTTTGTGGACCTAGCTCGGCTAGCAGACCGAGTTCAGACCTATGGATTCAACAGACGAACGCGTCTGATCATTCTGAGTGCGATACGAGTGCTCACCAGCACTGTAGCTGCCCTATGGCTCGAGTTAAGTAGAAAATACCGACAACGCGTATAAAGTTGACTCGAATAATAGAAACAGATTTGCGGACCTAGCTCGGCTGAGAGACCGAGTTCAGACCTCTGGGTTCGACAGGCGAACGCGCCTGATCATTCTGCATGCATTAGCTGTGCTTACCAGCTCTGTGGCTGCCCTAGAGCTCGAGTTATGTTCAGAAAACCGACAGCGCGTATCAAGATGACTCGAAACGGCCGTTCCCGCCACAGTGCTTTTTGGCCTTCAAAGTTACCCGATCGAGCTGAGATCAAGATGGCGAGCGGGAATAAGATCGAATATCACGGTAAAAAATACTAGAGCTCTAACGAATGGTCAAATTTCGAGAACGAAATTTTCAACCGAGCAAAAATCAGCAAAAGTTCCGTCGAGATTTTTCTTGCCAACTAGCTCTGGGGCGCGCCGGAATTACTCTTAGCTTCCAGCTATAACTAGCGAAGGGAAGCTCTACGAGTTACTAGCTGTGGGGCGCGCCGGAAGTACTCTTAGCTTACAGCTATAAACTTAGCTAAGGGAATCTCTACGAGTTACTGGCGCCGGCGGTAAAACCGTCAACCTTTCTACCGCAGGGGGGGGGGACTCGTAGGAGGAGGCCTTCCTGACAATATATAATGTGAAAAAAGAATTTCAGAGAACGCCTAGTTTTTTAGCCCAAGCGATTATAGATCTCTCAAGATGACTCTAACAAAACAAACGAACAGGTTTCCAATCGAGCTCGAGTATGAAGCCGAGTTCAGACCTGTGAATGCGACAGGCGGATGCGTTTGATGTCTGCGGATCGATTCCTGTGATTACTGCTGCAGCCCCCCATACAAGCTGAGTTAGTGCAGAAAACGAGAGTTTCCTCTCAGGCTGACTCGAATAATACAACAGTTTCGCGGATCTAGTTTCGAGCAGCAGACCGAGTCGAGCACTCGGTCGACGAACGGACGCGCCTGAATGTCTCGAAATCGATCCTGTGATCAGCAGCACTTAGCCCTCCCCCAGCACGAGGTGAGTGCAGAAAATTAGAGCACTTCTCAAGACGATTCGGACAATACGAATAGTTTTGCGAACCTAGCTCGAGCAGCATGCCGATTTAGAGCTCTCGAATCAACAGACGAACGCGCCTGATGATGCCCGATCGATTTCTGTGACTATGAGCTCTGTGGCTGCCCTACAGATCGAGATAACTACGAAAAACCAAGAGCGTCTGCTAGAATCACTCGAATAATACGAATAGGTTTGCGGCCCTAGCTCGGCTAGCAGACCGAGTTCAGACCTCTGGATTCAACAGGCGAACGCGCCTGATCATTCTGAAAGCATTAGCTGTGCTGACCAGCTCTGTAGTTGTCCTGAAGCTCGAGTTATCTTGAGAAAACCGACAGCGCGTATCAAGATGACTCGAAACGGCCGTTCCCGCCTGCCTGCTTTTGGCCTTCAAAGTTACCCGATCGAGCTGAGATCAAGATGGCGAGCGGGAATAAGATCGAATATCATGGGAAAAAATACTAGAGCTCTAACGAATTGTCAAATTTCGAGAACAAAATTTTCAACAGACCAAAAGTCACCAAAAGGTCCGTCGAGATTTTTCTTGCCAACTAGCTCTCCAGCTCCCCGGAATTACTCTTAAGCTTCCAGCAATAACTTGCTAAGGGAAGCTCTACGAGTTACTGGGCGCCGGCGGTAAACCGTCAACCTTTGTTACCGCCGGGGGACTCGTAGAGCTTCCTGACAATATATAATGTGGAAACGAATTTCAGAGAACGACTAGTTTTTTCAGTCCAAGCAGTTATAGACCTCTGAAGACTCTAACAAAAGAAACGAACAGTTTTCCAATCAAGCTCGAGTATAAAACAGAGTTCAGACCTCTGAATGCGACAGGCGAACGCGCTCATGTCTGCGGATCAATTCCTCTGATTACCAGCTTTCCAGCCCCCATACTGCCTGAGTTAAGTGTAGAAAACCGAGAGTACCTCTCAGGATGACTCGAATAATACGGCAGTTTTGCGGATCTCGTTCGAGCAGCAGACCGAGTTCCGAACTCTCGGTTCGACGAACGGACGCGTCTGATGTCTCGCAATCGATTCCTGTGACCAGCAGCACTGTAGCCCTCCCCCAGCACGATTTGAGTACAGAAAACCGAGAGCTTTTCTCAAGATAACTCGAACAATACCAATAGGTTTCCGAACCTAGCTCGGGTTGCAGGCCGGATACAGAGCTCTAGACTCGACAGACGAACGCGCCTGATAATTTCGAATCGATTTCTATGATTATCAGATCTCTGGCTGCCCTACAGATCGAGTTAAGTACGAAAAACCGAGAGCGTCTGCTACAATGACTCGAATAATACGAATAGGTTTGCGACCCTAGCTCCGCTAGCAGACCGAGTTCAGACCTCTGGATTGAACAGGCGAACGCGCCTGATCATTCTAGATGCATTAGCTGTGCTGACCAGCTCTGTAGCTTTCCTGAAGCTCGAGTTATCTTGAGAAAACCGACAGCGCGTATCAAGATGACTCGAAACGGCCGTTCCCGCCTGTGTGCTTTTTGGCCTTCAAAGTTACCCGATCGAGCTGAGATCAAGATGGCGAGCGGGAATAAGATCGAATATCATGAGAAAAATACTAGAGCTCTAACGAATGGTCAAATTTTGAGAACGAAATTTTCAACCGACCAAAAGTCACCAAAAGGTCCGTCGAGATTTTTGTTGCCAACTAGCTCTCCTGCTCCCGGCGCCGGAATTTACTCTTAAGCTTCCAGCAATAACTGGCGCCGGCGGTGAACCGTCAACCTGGTCACCGCCGGGAACCTCGTAGAGCTCATTGCATCCGCGAGGCAGCTCAGGATGAAAGCGAAGAGCTTCTTTGGGTGTTTCTATAAAACTTCAACTTGAGATTTTTTTGGATTCAACATGTGGTCGGTTGCTCCAAGTGAACTGGAACTGAAAATTGCTCTAGAGAGCTGAGCTGCTCAGGGAACAAAGTTTATATGCCAATGCTCGGAGTAAAAATCTGCTTTCTCAAAATAAATGGTCAAATATCTTTCAAAAAATTGCAAAACCACCCAAACTGGGCGCCGGCGGTAAACCGTCAACCTTTGTTACCGCCGGGGGACTCGTAGAGCTTCCTGACAACACATAATGTCAAAAAAAATTGCAGAGAACGAATAATTAAACAGCCCAACTCGAGTATCAGACCGAGTTCGGACCTCTGAATGCGACAGACAGGCGCGTTTGATGTCTCCGAATCGGTTCATGTGATTCATCGCCCTGCAGCCCCCCTGCAGCCCGAGTTAGGTGCAGAACGGCGACAGTAGCTCTGAAGATGACTGGAAGAATACGAACAGTTTCGTGAGTCTAGATCGCGCAGAAGACCGAGTTCAGAGCTCTGGATTCAACAGGCGAACGCGCCTGATTATTCTGAGTGTGATAGGTTGCTCACCAGCACTGTAGCTGGCCTGCAGCTCGAGTTCAGTAGAAAATACCGACAACGCGTATCAAGTTGACTCGAAGAATACGAATAGGTTTGCGGACCTAGCGCGGCTTGCAGACCGAGTTCAGACCTATGGATTCAACAGGCGAGTGCGCCTGATGATTCTGCATGCGATGGGCGTGCCCACCAGCACTGTAGCTGCCCTACAGCTCGAGTTAAGTTGAAAATACCGACAACGCGTTCAAGTAGACTCGAATAATACGAATAGGTTTGCGGACCTAGCTCGGCTAGCAGACCGAGTTCAGGCCTCTGGGTTCAACAGGCGAACGCGCCTGATCATTCTGCATGCATTAGCTGTGCTTACCAGCTCGGTAGCTGCCCTAGAGCTCGAGTTATGTTCGAAAAACCGACAGCGCGTATCAAGATGACTCGAAACGGCCGTTCCCGCCAGTGTGCTTTTTGGCCTTCAAAGTTACCCGATCGAGCTGAGATCAAGATGGCGAGCGGGAATAAGATCGAATATCACGGGAAAAAAATACTAGAGCTCTAACGAATTGTCAAATTTTGAGAACGAAATTTTCAACCGAGCAAAGTTGTCAAAAACAAAAAAAGTTTTCTTTTCAGTTCTTTATTTCGAGCCAACTAAGCGTGGGGCGCGCCGGGGGGAATTAATTACTCTTAGCTTCCAGCTATAACTAGCTAAGGGAAGCTCTACGAGTTAAGTTAACACTTTGTCCTTTCTGGCCGGGTCGGTCAACTAGCTCTTCGCTCAGTTCCCGGAAGTCAGCTCATGCAAAAATGCATCGAGAGAGCTGAGCTGCTACCAGAGAGAAGTTCATATGCCAATACTCGGCGTAAAAATCTGCTTTTTCAAAATAAATGGTCAAATATCTTTCAAAAAATCGCGAAACCACCCAAAAGTTATCACTTTGTCCGTTCTGGCCGGGTGGGCCAACTAGCTCCACCCCGTGCCGGAATTCCTCTAGCTCATCGTTAACGAAGAGCTCTACGAGGTACTTGCTAAGGGAAGCTCTACGAGTTACTTGTAAGCGTCCCAAACCCGGACTTGTAAGCGTCCAAAACCCGGATAGCGAAGCCAAGCGCGGAACGCCGCACGGGGACCTCTGCCAGGCCGCCTGAAACGATGCGCGGGATGCTGGAAACCTCGCACAAATCCTGGCGCTTGCACTCGCCTCGCACGGCCCTGGGGGGGGGGGAGGAGGAAGCCTCCCCCAGGAGCGGAGGGGGCGGACCCGACCCATCTGCCCCGCAGCGCGCGGCCTCTCCGAGGCCAAGCGGGCAGACGCCGGTCGGGCCCGTGGGGGAGCACCACCCCCCCCCCACACCCCCAGGGCGGGTAGGGCGGGCCAACGACAGCTCGTGGTCACTATGGACCAGAAGAGAGGGCCCCATTGGGCACGTGAACGCAGCCGGCCGCTATGGGCCGCAACGAAGCCACTATGGGCCGCAAGGAAGCCACTATGGGCCGAGCGAAGACCCCAGAGGGCGGAGGGCCGAAACCCGACACACGGCACGGTATTTATATCCCGCCCCAGTGCCAGGCGGAGGAAGCACGGCACGGCACTGCACCACACGACGCGAGCGGGAGGCGGAAGAGGGTCGACCAGCGCGCGGCCGACCAGCCGAGCGAGGGCGCCCCCGCGGCCAGCCGCGGGGTCGTTCACAGCGCGGGCGGATTTGTGCCAAGCAATAACTTCGTTATTCCGACCCCACAAATCCTGGCGCTTGCACTCGCCACGCACGGCCCTGGGGGGGGGGGAGGAGGAAGCCTCCCCCAGGAGCGGAGGGTGCGGACCCGACCCAACTGCCCCGCAGCGCGCGGCCACTCCGAGGCCAAGCGGGCAGACGCCGGTCGGGCCCGTGGGGGAGCACCACCCACTGCAACGGCGCTCCCGCGGGCCACGCCCGGCGCTGCCACCCACTGCCCCCGCGTGCCGGGGGTGCGCCCACGTGTGTGCCGTGCAGACACGACCACCAGACAGCGCGGGGTGCTCAGCCATCGCCATCGTCGCTGGACGACTCTGCCAAATGGGCTTCCGCGACCGACTGCCGCTCGAGCCGGGAAACGTTAAGGTATTTCATCCACGCGGGCTGATGCCAGCCGCCCGCGCGAAGAAGGTCGGTGACCGGTCCGCCCCTGGCAGCGATGTCCTGCGCGTGCCCGCGCCTGAACGCGTGAGTGCCGAATGATTCCGCGTCGTGGCGCCCCATTTCGCCCAGCGCGCGGCGCAGCCGAGCACGTGCCGCGCCTGGGGACCACGCAGCCCAGATGGGCTGATGAGCTGGCTCGCCAACTAGCCCGGCCCCAAGAACGTGTACGGGACAGGTGACCGCGCACTCGTCGCACCAGCACTGCCGTGCCATCACCGAGCGGCTCTCGCGGTTCTTTCTCCTGGAGAGGTGCAGCTCGAACTTCTGATCGCCGACGACGAACGCGGAGGCCACGCAAGCTGCGGCCGCGCCATCTTCAACCCGCACCGCGGGCAGGGCCTCCGAGGGTAGACGAAGGAGGAATGCGTAGGCCGCCAGGCACAACATGGCGAAACGGCGACCCTCGTCACTGACGCGCAGGTGCGACACCAGACGGGCGACGTCGCGGCCCTGAAGGGCCATGCGCGCCTTCGCCTGCCAGCCCGAACGCTTCTCGATGGCGTTCTTAGCGGCGCGACCCGCCGGGTGCCTGAAGACTTCCACGGGCCTTGCGCGCCAACTGCCGCCGCGGGCGGACGCGCGCGTTGCCGGAAGATGAGAGGCGGGCGCGCGCCGGCATGCCACGAGGCACGCCTTCTTCACGTAAGTCACATAATGGCTGAAGGTCCCGGCGCACCTGAAGGTCGTGGACCACAGAAGCAGCCCCTCCAGGGTGGGCGGCAGTTCCTTCCCCCGTCGCTTTAAGACGCCCCTTGCGAATGTAAACCAGCACTCGAACCCGCTGCTGAGCGCGGGCAATGAGCGCGGGCATGCGCCCAGGAGAGCGCTCACCCGGGCCCTGCGCGCCCACGCTTTACCGGCCGCCGAGGAGGTGATGAGGGCCCTGGCCCGAGCAGCTTCGGCCCGCGGCCCGCGCATGCCACGCCGACCCTCGCGCCCAGCGACTGAGAGCGCCCACCGGACCGCGGACACGGGGTCCTCCGGGGGAGCTGCATGCGCCCTGCCGCTGTCCTGGCGCCCGCGTTTAGCGCTGCGAGCGACATGCCGCAATTTCGCGCACGCACCGTGGAGGATGACGAGACGGATTCGCTCGAGGGCGACCGCGTCGCGATGTCGGTCCTGCGACGGCCGACAAGGGGGGGGCCCGCGACGAACGCGGAACGCGCAAGCAGACCTGGGGGCAATCCCGGGCGACGGGGCGGGCGCAGGAGAAGCGCCCGCGCTGCCCCTGCCCAGCGCGGCTGGCGCGCCGCCGCGCTGGGCTGCCGCGATAGCCGCGCGGACCACCTCGCGGGCGTCGCAAGATAATGCCGCGGCGCCCCTGAAGTCTGCCAGGGTGACGCCAACCAAATCGCTCACGGCGTCGGCGCCGTTATCGGCAAGCAGCTCGGCAGCGGCGAACACAGGAAGAGGGCGTGCCTCAGGGCAAACCGCGCGAAGCTGAGCGAGCAATCCAGCCAGCGCCATCGCGCGAACACCGATGACATTCTCCAGGTGCGCCGACAAACCAGAGATGCCCTCGCGCGCCCACAGGCGAAGCGCGACCGCGACGTGCGCGAGGGAGGACGCAAACCCCTGCCCGACCTGGCGGGCGCACCCTGACCGATGAGTGAAGGCCAGATCCATTGCACGCACGCCCAGCGCCCGAGCCGGTCATGGCCGGCGATGAGGAAGCCACGCGCTCGGATCGAACCAGGCATCGTCCAGCACCGGAGGAATCCACTCCGCCCCCAAGCGATACAGCAGGGAATATGACTCGCGCGACGGCAGGTCGGCGATGTTGTCCACCGACGCCACACGCTGAACGTGCAGATTGCAATTCGCATCCAGCGCCATGCGCCAGATTGAGTGGACCAGGCAATTGTGGTCAAACTGCTTCGCCGCACCGGACCGGACGGCCCACTCGCTGCCTGAATTATCCGAAAAGATGTTCACGCATCGGCCCGACAGGAGCGGCTCAAAGGTGGCCAGGCCCAGCGCGATGCTGAGCACCTCCAGACCGCCGATTTGATTGTCGCGCCTTTCCCTGAAGAGCCGAAGCAGAGGCTCAGGCGGGGCGACATCGGTGAAGACAATGCGCCCGTCAATGAAAAGAACCGCGGCCACTCTAGCTGGATTCCCCCGCGCGTCGGAGAGCAATTGGACAGACCTGGTGTCTGGCGCCTGCCACTCCCGCGTCGTGGTGAAATTTCTGGCGAGCGCTTCGTGCCACCATTGCAGGCAGACTCGCAGGTGCGCCGGGATACTAGGATGGCGCGCCCTTGCGTGCTCAAACAACGGCGGGAGCAGCGCGCGCCCGAACCGCCCGAAGGTGTGGGAGGCAGCCCAACAGAAGCGGCCTGCCACCTTGGACGCGCGCCCGCGCTCGAGCGCGCCCTCTTGAAGAGCAGCAGCGATCTCGGCGCGCCACCGGGCGCGCTTCTCCGGCAGCGGCCAGCACACGAGGCCACGCTCGTCAATCGCCACAGACAAGCCCAGGACCCCGAGCGGATTTGCCGAACAGCAGCTTACCGTCGGCCACAGCGCTCGGGCCCAGAATGATTCTTACCAGTTCGGCGAACTGTCGCATTGCGTCGCGCAGCCCTTTCTTACGTTCGGGGCAGACGAAGTCGTCCACATATCTGAGGACGGGGACGAAAATGAGCCTGCGGCCCAGCGCTGACAGCATCGCGCCGATGCGCTCCCAGCTGTGAACGGAGGAAGTCGCTCCGAATGGGGCGGCGAAGTGCTGAGCCACGTAGACGCATGTGCCCACGAGGAACGCGACCCATGCGAGGGCGCGATGTTCCGGCAACAGCGGCACGCGCCGGAACGCGGCGTCTATGTCCGCCTTCCAGAGCCCGGGCGCTTCGCCCACGCGCGTCACAAATGCCTTGCAAGTGCCAAACAGAGCGTCGATGGCTTCATGGCCGAGACGCTCCGTCGGCTGCGACGCCGCGTTGATACGAGAGCGCGACATATCATCTACGAGCCGCAGCTTCTCGGACCCGTCCTCTCTCGACTGCCGGACGCCGAACCGCGGCGACAAAACCGCACCGTCGAGCTCGACCGCGCTGAGCGGCGCGGGATGGCTCATTCGGCCGAGCTCCGCTTCGGCGATAGTTTTGGTGAGAATCACGGCGGAGTCGCTAGACTCCTTGAGCGTGCCGAGCAGCGCGGCGTTGCCTCGCTCCGCGCCCGCGGCCAAGTCCGGCAGGCTGAGCGGTCCAGGGAAAGATTCCGGACGCCCGTTCCCCGTGCACGGGAGAGGGCCCACGAGAGGCGCGCCGCGCCGAAAGACTTCCACGCAGGCCGCGTCCTCGTAACCGATTTCGTCGAGCAGTTCGACGAGTAGAGGGCCGTTGATCGACCCTGCGATTGTGCGCACATGGGCATCGCAGCCCGCGAACCAGGCCGCCGTCGCTCCAGAGGCGCGTAGCTCGGCGTCCCTGGCCCGAATACGCTCGAGAGTCGCTCGCCGCTCACGGCACACCTGCCGCTCCGAGCGCGCAGCAATCCAATCGATCGCCGCCAAAACATCGCCGGGCACCACCACGGCCTTTTCAAAGGCCTCTTTGTCCTCGTAGGAGTGAGAACGGGAGAGGACCTCTTCAAGAAAGGCGAGCTTAGGCGCTTCCTCAGCAGACGCAGGCGACGGCAGGTGACAGCAGCCGGCAGTGGCCAGCGCGCTACCGCGTGCATTGCAACTCGAGGCAGCATTCTGCCGGGCGCGCGAGCCCGCGAGCGTCGCGCGCCACAACGCGCAGCGCCTGATAATCCCATGTGGCAGCGATACTGGGCCCCATCGCAACCTGCGCTTTGCGAGCGCGAGCGCTCGAGCCTGCCGGGGGCGTTCGCGCGCCTCCTGGCCCAGCGGGCGGGCGGCCCTCGCGTCGCGAACGGACCGCGAGTGTTGACTGGCACCCAAGCCCTGGACGACGCGGCAACAACGCGGCGCCCTCCTGCAAGCGCGCGCGCGCGCGCCTGCGGGTCCCACGGGACGGTGGCTGAGGTTGGCGCCCATTCGTTGTTATTCAAGTGCCAACGTGGCGCGCGATGCACGTCCGCATTGGCGCGCGTCCCGCACATCGCCGCGCGCCGCGGGCTGCGCGTGCCTCCGGCGGGCGTCAGGCGCGCGGCTTCTTCTGAGGAGAATACCCCGTTCGCGAATCCCAGGAGCGCTTGTTGTAATCCCCGCGATAGGATCGGGACTGCCACCCGTCGGCTCTGGAATCGCGGTCGTTCTTCCAGGAAGTGACGGCGGCGCCCCCCGCGGCTCCCACGGCGCCCGCGGCGCTCGCGGCGCTCGCACTCTGCCCGCGCGCTGCCGCGGCGCTATTCCCTGCACCCTTGCCGGCCGGCGCGGCAACCTGCGCGACAGCGGTGGCGCAACGCGAACAAGGGATTCGGCGACGCGGCCTTAAGAGCCCGATCATATTCCGCTTCCGCCGCGCGGAGCAGCCCGACGTCAAGCGACAGCGCCGCAACGTTCACCTGCGCGCCGACGCGCGCCCGAGAATAACGCGCCGACGCATGGCGCGGAGCTGCGGCCTGGAAGCCTGCCGCGCCGGCGGCGGCACGCTCGGCCCACGTCCTCCGCACAAGGCGGTCGTAGACCAAGGCAACCTGGGCCTTCCGTCCCTGCAGGGGGGCATCCAGTGCAACCTGGGCAAGCGCGCCCACTTCGGCGACCAGCGGACGGGCGCCAATGTCGACTCGCCTGGAGAACAACGTGTTTGTGAGCCATGGCGCTCGTGTACGAAATCTGATCAGTGACCGCGGCCGCCACGCTCCACGCGTCGTAAGCTTGGTGCCATGGCGTCCACGCCAGAAGCGGCTGGCTCTCCGCCGCGGTTCCCCGTCCGAACGCTCTGGCCAACGCGGCCGCCTCTTTCGACTCGGGCTCGTCATCGTCGGGAGAGCCGCCCGCGCCGCGCGCGCAAAGCGGCTGGAACTTCGCGAGCTCAGTATAAATGAACGGGCGCGCGATACCCCTGGATTTCGCGCGCTGCACCTCGGTGGCCAGCGCATCGGTCTTCGCTGACCTGAGCGAACGATGGAAACGCGCCAGCGCGCCGGGGCGAAGCCGCGCGGCAGCCTCGGCCACAGGGACTCCGGAAGGTCCCTCAAGCTGATCTGGGCCAGGCCAGCGCCGATGTCGACATGCTCTCCCTTCGGCGGGAGCCCAGGATTCTGCAGCAACCGAACCGAAACGACCCGCCGAAGCCGGCGCGGGCCCCGCGGCACCCGGCGCACTCGCCTTGGCTGCCGCCACCGTCGCGCGATCCAGAGCGCGCCGCAGGACGCCCTTCGTCAGCGCCGTCGCGCCATCGGCATCCTTCAAATCGCCGAATTGAAGATTGGCCAATTCTTCTGGCATCGTCAGCCCATTGGCTGCCAGGCAATCAATGGCGCCCTTGAACTGGATATCAGTCCACTTCGCGCCCACAACAGGGTCAGACTGCAAGAAGGCAAGCATCGCCATCGCAATCACAGCGCCACGGGGCACGAGCGAGAACCACGCCAGCTGAGCCCGCTCGCTTGCATGCCAGCGCGCCATGGTGACGAATGAGAGCGGGCCAACGACAGCTCGTGGTCACTATGGACCAGAAGAGAGGGCCCCATTGGGCACGTGAACGCAGCAGGCCGCTATGGGCCGCAACGAAGCCACTATGGGCCGAAACCCGACACACGGCACGGTATTTATATCCCGCCCCAGTGCCAGGCGGAGGAAGCACGGCACGGCACTGCACCACACGACGCGAGCGGGAGGCGGAAGAGGGTCGACCAGCGCGCGGCCGACCAGCCGAGCGAGGGCGCCCCCGCGGCCAGCCGCGGGGTCGTTCACAGCGCGGGCGGATTTGTGCCAAGCAATAACTTCGTTATTCCGACCCAAAAAAATGTCAAAATCTCATCCCGCGCGCTCTTGCGGATTCGTAGGAAACCCAACACTTTTTAAACATTTCTGTCAAGCGGGCTTTTGCGAGCAACTTTTTCGAACTTCTGCGACAACGGTTGCACACCTGCCAGGGCCATCATCCCTGTCAAATAATACCATGCGGGACACATTCGTTTTTTCTTCGCGCGCGCACGCCGAAATCTCCAAAAACCATTGGGCTTCTTAAGAATTTTAGCACCGCGCATCATAAAATCACACGAATCGCACCGTAGGTCCTCGAAAAACACCTGCACGACTTTTCAAAATTTCCACCCGCGCGCGCTGTCCGAATCCTAAAAAAACCAATGGTTTTCCAACATTTATGTTACATGAGCTCGCGCGAGCTACTTTCGCACGCTCTTGCAACGGGGTTCGCGCGCCTGCCAGGGGCCAGAATCCCTTGCGGTTGCGCCATAGGTTGCGCCCTCGGCCGCCGAGAATAAAACGCCCCCCTATTGGTTGCGCCATAGGTTGCAACCACAACCATCAGGACAACCATCGGGACAACCATCGGGACATCCATCGGGACAACGATCGGGACCACCATCGGGGCAACCATCGGGAGAACCATCGGAACAACAATCGGGACAATCATCGGGACACTCATCGCGACAATTATCGGGACAACCACAACCATCAGGACCTCCAACCAGAGAGAGGTAGTCACGTGTATTTCGTCGACGAGTGAGCCAGTATTGCACATTGAGGCCGGAACGAGAACCACAGAACAAGAATGAGCATATATCGTCTCACAACAACGGAAACAAGTCCTGTGGTATGCTGGCGCCACGCACGTGATACCAGTCAAAATAAGGGTCTTGGCTTGTGTGGTACAGAAACGTTAAAACGTCGGAAAACGGTACACGTGCCCATTGTTGGAACAGGGGTATAAGTCGTATACTAAGCTAGTTTCCACAAGATGTTACCACAAGAAGTCATTGTAACCATGCGCCAGTGTAGTAGCCAAGGTCGTCCGCAGGCCACGAAGTGAAGTGTCCGAACGTCATAGGGCGGGAAGCTGGGTGTGGGTGGTGGCGAAGAGTCGTTTGGAAATTTGGTAGAGCTTGAACCGGCCCCCCCACAAAGTGGGGGTATTGCCCGCCTCCTATGAAAACCCTGGCACTGGTGAGAACGGAGTGTCCCCAGTCTTAAATGATTGTTGTTGTTGTTGTTGTTGTTGTTGTTGTTATTGTTGTTGTTGTTGTTTGCATCTGTACATCTATATATATATATATATATATATAGAAAGACATTTAGGACATGCGATAATACGTCGGGTGTCATGTCTCCCGGCCGGTGCTATGTGCGAAACCTTCGTGAATCCTAAGGGTTCAAGCTGCCCCACTAAGGGCTCAAGATGGCCCACAGACGGACAGCATGCATGGAACACACGTGCGCGCACCCACACACACACACACACACACACACACTATATATATATATTATTATATATATATATTATATATATATATATATATATATATATTCTCATACGCACCTCTCCGAGGGAGTAGAGCTCAGAGGCGATCAGTGCGCACGCGTCCGCGATTTTTCTGGGCGTTTCGCTCGGGACATCCTCGAAATTCTGAAAATCGGTGGCACCCCTCACGCAGATCGCGACGTCAGGGTCCAAAAACACATGGGAAATTCAACATTTTAACATAAAACCTTCAAAAACACATTGTAATTTCAATAATTGTGACCCCGATTCTCAGTGAATGTCTGTTTCGCTTGAAAAATCCTTCCAAAATCGAGCCCCAGACCCCGCCTCGGAGCCTCCTGGGGGCCTCCTGGAACCTCCTGGGGCCTCCTGGGGCTTTCTGAACCTTCTGGCACCCCAGACCCCGCCTCGGAGCCTCCTGGGGGTGTCCTGAAACCTCCTGGGGCCTCCTGGGGCCTCCTGCGGCCTCCTGGAGCCTCTTGGGGCCTCCTGAAGCCTCCTGGGGTCTCCTGGGGCCTCCTGAGGCCGCCTGGGGCCTCCTGGGGCCTCCTGGGGCTTCAGAACTACATGCACACAGAGACACAAATCACGCCCAACACATCACACGCTAGACAACCATAACACACACAACACCTACAACACACAAAAAGCACGCACCACACGAAACATACATCACAAACACACACACACACACACACACGCACACTCACAATCCTGGGGCCTCCTGGAGCCTCTCCTGGTATCCAAGTCGGGCCTCCTAAGGTTTCCTGGGGGCCTGGTACACACATCGCAAGGTGTGGCAACCCCACTTGCGCTCGAGTGCGACTTCGATATTGCATTTCACTCCTGCTTCAAACGCCCCTTCAGTTTGTTGTATGAGCCTGGGCACACACGTGCCACTTGTATATATAGATGCATGTACACATGTGTGTATATACATATATATAGCAGCAGCAATAGTGGATGCTGTGCTGCGCTATGCTCTGCGATGCTATGCTATGCTATACTATGCTATGCTATGCTGCGCAATGCTATGCTGGCCTAGGCTAGGCAATGCTATGCTATGCTATGCTGCGCTATGCAATGCTGCGCTATGCTATGCTATGCTATGCTATGCTATGCTATGCGTTTGCTTTGCCTTTTCTTTTGCCTTCACTTTTGCCTTTGCTTTTGCTTTTGCTTGGCACCCAGGGAGCGCAACTGGGGAAACCGCGCGTTTGCTTTTACCTTTGCTGTTGCTTTTGCTTGGCTCCCAGGGGACCGGGGGAACCGCCCGGGGCGGTTTACACTGCCCGGCCCCTTTAAGCCAAGACAGTAAGAACCCGTCTAGGCAGAGCCTAGGTAAAGAACTATGCAGCAGGTGCACGGATGCGAGGCGGCTCATCGTCACAGCGCGGCTGTGGCTGGGCAATTTTTCTTCGTGGCAGAACCCACCCTGCCAACACTCACCTTGCCGCATGCCTTGTAGTGATTGGCCAATGTTCCACCACCGCTACCATATGTGGGACGGGGGAGAAGGAGGGATGAGGAGGTCCTCCTTCTCCTCCTCCTCCTCCTCCGCCTCCGCCTCCGCCTCCGCCTCCGCCTCCGCCTCCGCCTCCGCCTCCTGCTCCTCCTCCTCCTCCTCCTCCTCCTCCTCCTCCTCCTCCTCCTCCTTCTCCCACCTACCGACCTACCTACCTACCGACCTACCTACCTGCCTGCCTGCCTACCTACCTGCCTACCTACCTGCCTGCCTACCTACCTGCCTCCCTGTCTACCTACCTCCCTGTGGTGGTGGTGGTGGTGGTGGTGGTGGTGGTGGTGGTGGTGGAGAGTGGGCCCCGCATGCAGCTCGACGGCTGGAGGGCCACCTCCCTTCACCGCGGAGGGCCCCCGCCCGCGCCCGCGGGCCCGCGGGGCGCTCGCCTCTCGAAATGGCGAGGGGGGGCCGCCGTAGGTCGGCACCGTTGAACCGATCCCCATGCCAAGAAACCCTGCTTGCCTCCAGGGTGCCCCTGGGTGTCTTGGGTTTCGATGGTGTTGCTACGGGAAGCGTGACGTTCCCACACCAGCAATCAATGGATGTCCTGGGGTCTCAGGGTTGGGTTTCTTGTGGAAGGTCTCCTGTGGTCGAGCTCCTCCTGTATCCTCAGTATCGTTGAACCGACCCTCATCCCCATTCCCATCTCCCTCGAGACCCCCACCAAGTTACCACCCCAGTTGGGGATACACACCCCTCGAAACCCGAAGGGATCGACCTACATCCCCATCCAGGGGGGTGAGTCGACCAGTGGTGCCCAGGCCACGCCGCTGGGGATGGGGATCGGTTAAGCGATACTCATGTAAGTGCGCTGGCTACCGCAGCTCGCGGAACTCGGTGCGGACTCCTGGGAAATTCCGTTCCGTGCCAAGGGCTCTCAGAGGTTCCGAGATCGGTCGCAAATCATGGGAGTTTGGTCTTTGGCGTCGATTGGCGTCTTCAGCGTCGATTCCGTCGATTGGCGTTTGGAGTCGATCAGATAGCGCCGATTTAGCGTCTGCTAGTGCCGATAAGCGTCGACTAGCGTCGATTTAGCGTCGACTCGCAAGAGCGGACAAGATGGTATAGGAGGCTCCCATGAGTTGCCACTGTCAGAGGTCCTGTGCACTAGGCGAAACCAGCTTGCGGCGATCGACAGGATCAGCCGTGTGTTCGATCCCCGCCGGCGAGGCTCCATCGGGGAGGCGGGCTAAAAGGTTCCTGCTTTGCCCGTTTCTGCCTCCCGATCGGCCTGGGGCCATGGGAGGGGAGGGGAACACAGGGGGCAAATGTTTCACCGCGTCCCTCTCCCGGAGGCCCCGCCTCGACGTGAGCTGCCCCTCCCCGTGGCGCGACGGCCCCGATGGCCGAGCGCGCCAGGCGCCCACCCTCCCGAGGCCTCCGGCGGGCCTCTAGGGAAGCCGCCCGCAGAGGCCGCTGGAGGGCCGCCGGAGGCGAGCCTCCCTCCGGAAAGCCTGCGGGGGGCTCCGGAGGCCGCCGGAGGGCTCCAGAGGCCTCCTCCTCCTCCTCCGTCCTCCGTCCTCCTCCGTCCTCCTCCGTCCTCCTCCTCCTCCTCCTCCTCCTCCTCCTCCTCCTCCTCCTCCTCCTCCTCCGTCCTCCTCCGTCCTCCCGGAGCGGCCCCCCGAGGCCTCCCTGGCAGGCCCCGGGGGGGCCTTCCCTGGGGAGCGGCCTGGCCCGGGGCGCCCCCGCCCTTCTCTCCAGGCTTCTCGCGCGCGCTCCGCCGCCTCGGGCACTCTCACGCTCCGTGGGGGTGTGTTCGCGTGCTCGCCCTGCGGCTCGCTCGCCGCTCCCCCACCAGCTCGGGAGGGGAAAAAACACACAGACACGATTCATCGTCGCTTCCCCAGGAAATGTGGGAGAATCTGGGAAGTGGGGGGGGAGACAAAAGCCCAGAAAATATGGGAAGATGTAGGGTGTGGGAGAATCTGGGAAGTGGGGGGGGGAAACAAAAGCCCAGAAAATATGGGAAGATGTAGGGAATCCTGTTATTTGTGTGTATTTATTTGTGTGTCCCAGGGCCCCTTCACCATCGTGTGCCTTCCTTCGCTGCTCCCGTGCCCTTCCCCGCGGCAATGTTGCTCCAGGCTTCTTTAGCCTACAGGTCCCGTCATAGCTGCTGGAGCCTGCAGGAAGGTGCTGCCGTTCCTTTGACGTCGCCAAGGGTTCGGAGCGATGGCGGACCGCAAAGCAGTCATCAAGAACGCCGACATGGCCGAGGACATGCAGCAGGACGCGATCGACTGCGCGACGCAGGCGCTGGAGAAATACAACATCGAGAAGGACATCGCAGCGTTCATCAAGAAAGAGTTCGACAAGAAGTACAACCCGACTTGGCACGCCATCGTGGGCCGTAATTTTGGCTCGTACGTGACGCACGAGACGAAACACTTCATCTATTTTTACTTGGGCCAGGTCACTCCTCCCTGATCCGTTCTTCCTTCGCAGCACATTGGAATAAGAAAATTGCAAATTGGATAGCATGATTGCAAAGAATAAGAAAAGAAAATTGGATTTTTATTTTATTTTTAATCATTTTATTTAGATCCAGCAATTTTTACTTGGGCCAGGTCACTCCTCGAGCCTAGTTCCTTTCCCCTCCCTTCGCCCTTTCTTCTCCACCCCCTCATCTCCTCCCTGATCCGTTCTCCCTTTTTTTTTTTTTTTTTTTTTTTTTTTGTTTTTTTTTTTTCGGCTCGATGTCCTGTCGGACGCAGCCGTCCGCTCCGTTCTCCCTTGCTCCTCCGTCGCTTCCTGATGCTCGTCCTTAGGTGTCCTTCTTTTCCTTCTCCCCCTCATCCTCCTTTTCCTTTTCATGCCCCCTTGCCTCCTCTCACGTCTCATAGTGTTCCTCTCTTCGCCCTGGGGCTCGGGGCGTTCGTCGTTGACGTCTGCCGTGATCTGCCACAACGGCCTAATTGGCTAGGTGCTGTCTCCCACCCTGCGCTGCAGACGCACTCGTACCCTTTCTCTCAGTTGGGCCCAGCTGCGGGGCGGCTGGAATGCACTGCCTTCCGGACTGATTCCCTCGTGGCGCAACGTGTTTGGGCCGAGTTCGGCCTTCCGTCTCCCTTTGCAGCGGATCATAGGGAGCATGACTGTCTACGTTACGCGTGCCCATGCTTTCGAAGAGACACTCATCCTGACATCTGTCTCGCCCGCCATGCCGAAGCGCAGGCTGCGCGCCGCCTCGTTTTAGAAGAAGTCTGGAGCGTGAGGCTGCCCGTAGGGCCGAGGTTGCGTGCTCCAGGCTCTGCCTCTCGACGTGGCTCGCGACCGCTCGAGGTCGTCCAAGGTATTCGATAGGAGGCGAGGGCTCCAACAAGAGCTTGGTGTGCGCGGCGCTGTGGGCGTACGACCGGGCTGAGAAGGCGGGCTGCCAGGTCCCGACTGTCTGCCCGCGCTGTGGCCGGCCAGGTCGACGTGGTGTACCGTCGTCTGCGGCTCTGCCCCTGCGTCTCTCTTCCATCTGTGGAGAGGTGGTCAAAACAGATTTCCTGAGGTGAGCCGCTGACGTGGATACGTCTGACTTTCTGGATGTGATGTTTTTGTTGCAGACGGATTTGTTTCCGCATCCTGCAGATATGTTTATGTTCCCCCGCCCTGCATCGAAAGACGGCCTGGTCCAGGCCCAGATGTTTTGGGACGAGCCCCCCTTTCCGGTAGCACATTTGCCGGACACGCCAATGTAGTTAGTCAGGGCTCTAGCCCGTGCAGTGCTCAGCTTAGATATAAAAGGCCCTTTGTTGGGCTGGTGATGATGTTCGGGTTCGGGCGGAGGTTGGTGGATTCGGCCGTGAAGACCAAAGTTCACTTTGATTTGTGGAGGCGGGTATGTCAGACAGCGATCGCTGGCTGAGGGTGGGCAATGACGAGGATGACAAGGCCGCCAATTTGGGGACGTCCTTGCACCCGCAGGCGTCAGATCAAGATAAGGAGGTGCACACTCGGCAGATGAGAGTGTCTCAGGCGGTCTGTGCTCTGGTCAACGTGCTCCCGTTGTGGCCCCGTCTGGACCTCTCCGAGTGCCCCTGTGCTGCTTTTCCTCAGGCCCCTGTCTGTGGCTCCAAAGGGTCCCCCACATGCCTGGTTGTACGTTCAGATCAGTTTACGTTCTGTTTTTTGGCGCTGTCAGCCCTTGTTTGGCGGCGCGTGAGGGAAGCGAGTTTGATGAATATCCTGCCCTTGGGGTCTGCCCTGACGTTTCGAAGCTGGACGGCCCCTCTCTCAGGGCTCTGAATCACGAGGCAGTGTCGCGTTTGGTTTCGGATCATTGCAGCTCGCTTGAAGTGTCATTATTATGCCACCCTTGGCCACGTTCGAGGCTTGTCCCAAGAGTGTGGCAAGCCTACGCCTGAGCACACCTGGTGCCTTTATCAGATCTGCAAGGGACGTCACCCAACGAAGAATGACGTGACGGTCGAGCCCGTCCCGTGGCGCTAATCACCTCAGCCTCGCATTTCATGTGAACAAATCCCGTGTCCCCTCCCCCCTCCCTCCTGCATCCTCCTCCACTTCTTCCGCCTCCTCCTCCTCCTCCTCCTCCTCCTCCTCCTCCTCCTCCTCCTCCTCCCCCTCCTCTTTTTCACAACGGGCCCCCAGACTTGTCCTGGTGTGCGCTGCAGAATGTCGAGGCGGATCCAGATTCGGCCATGAGGGAAGCCATGCAGACAAAGGGGGGTGGTCCAGGGGCGAGTTCGTTCCTCAATCCTGGATCCCATTCCTCTTCGATCCTTCTCCTCTTTCGTCCGTCTCCCCCCTTTCCCGCCCTCTCCTGGGAAGGGATCTGGCCCAGGGTTCTGTTCGAGTGGGCGGGCCTTTGGCCCGAGATCGGGGTGGGGGCGTTGAGCCCGTGGCGTCGGATTCTGCACGCGAGAGTGCATGTGCGAATGCGGTTGTCCAACGAACGTCTGGCTCGTGCGCGTGTGGGACGTGTTTTCACGTGTGCAACCGCTAGGGGACCGCATGCGAACCCTACCCGTACCCCCCACGATTCCTGAGGGGGAGGGTGGGGTTCACTTCGCTTGGGAGCTCCCGAGCGAAGTTTACCCCACTTTCCTCCTCAGAAATCGTGGGGGGTGGGGGTAGGCTTCGCGTGTGGCCCCCTCACCGCGACAAGGGCGGTATCCAGCCCGTGGTCGACGGACTCTTCGCAGGTGAAGATGTGTGCGCGGCGGGGGGGTTCCGAGACGTGTCTGGCGCGTGCGTGTGTTGGGATTTCTTCGCGCCTGCAGGCGCCAGCGGGGGGGGGTCCAGCATCAACACGCGGCGTCTGGGATCCGTGAGCGCTGGGGTGCGTGTGTCTTTGCGCGTGCAGGCGCGGGTGGGGGCAGGCCTGAAATCCCTGCAAGGGCTCCAGCCCAGGATTCTTTTTTGTGTATGTTTGATTATTTGTTGGGCATGCTTGATTATTTTGGGGGCATTTGTGAGTATTGTTTGGGGCATTTTTGGGGCAGGCGTTTAATCCCTGTAACAGGCGTTCAATCCCTATAAGGTTAAGTCGGGCCTGTCCCTCTACAGGAGGAATATTCAAAAATAGTCCAAACATAGTCTGGGGACGACTTTTTGAATATGTTTGACCATCTTTGAGTATTTATGAAAATGATTAATTTGTCCCCGAAAATCCCCCTGTAGGGGGACGGGCCCGACTTCAGTGCAGGCGCGGGTGGGGGCAGGCATCAAATCCCTGCAAGGGCTCCAGCCCAGGATTCTTTTCTTGGGCGGGCGGGTCTTTGGCCCTTGACCAGAGGGGTGTCGAGCAGGTGGCGCCGGACTCTCCCCGCGCAGGAATGCATGCGCGGAGGGGGGGGGATCCAACATACTTCTTGTGGGTTCGGATTTGGGACGTGCTTTCACGTGTGCAGTCGCGAAGCGGGGTATCCAACATGTGGTCGGCGGATTCTTCGCACGTGAACAGACGTGCGCGGAGTTGGAGTCTCCAACATGCGTCTGGCGCGTGCGCATTTGCGCGCGGCCGCCTTACATGGCGTAGCACAGCATGCTTCCCAGCATCGCACAGCATGGTATTGAGTAGCATACCGCAGCGTGCCGACGCGAGCGTACAACAGACGTGTCTGAAGAAAGCCTGACCCATGCTCCATACCGGGTTCGTAGACCCCTCAGACAAGTTGCCCCTCCCTCCGCGTCTTCTCCATCCTCGGCCAGTCGGAAGCGGATAGACCTCCTACCCCTGACACGTCGATTAAGGAATCGGCCGTTTTCGCTTCGCGAGAGGGCGCCGCGGCCCTCATATGTTTGCGGGTCCAGGTCCGTCGGTTCCGGTCCCAGGCCGTTTTGCACGAAGGGGAGGTTTACGAAAGGGAGTCTTGTCCACCGCCGAGCCAGGTCGCCATCCTGCTCTTCAAGTCGGGCTGAGCTGCCCCCCGGGGGCGCCGCCGCCCGAGAGGGGCAGACCTCCTGGGGGGGGGGGGGGGAGGGGGAGACGCCGAGCTCGGCGAGCCAGGCTTTCGGACGCCTCGTGTCTGCCCGCCCCGGGCCTCCGCGGACTTCTTCCTCCCCGAACAGGGGGGAGGAGCAGCGATCCAGGATCGTGGGTCGAGGGTTGTCGTTTGCCTGGGAGCTCGTTCGACCCCCATGGCGCGCCCTCGTGGCCACGTCTGGATCCGCTCCGAAAGCATGGCCAGAACCC
Source organism: Prorocentrum cordatum (assembly GCA_963575745.1). Lineage (NCBI taxonomy): Eukaryota > Dinophyceae > Prorocentrales > Prorocentraceae > Prorocentrum > Prorocentrum cordatum. The sequence continues at coordinate 121,040 of CAUYUJ010016492.1, read as the reverse complement.
ATCCCACGGGAGGTCCGCGGGGAGTTCTTGAGGGAGGAGGAGGAGGAAGTAGGAGGAGGAGGAGGAGGAGGAAGTAGGAAGTAGGAGGAGGAGGAGGAGGAGGAGGAGGAGGAGGGGGAGGTGGACGACCAGAGTAAAGCCGGGAAGCGTCAACGATGCTGCAAATACTCAGGCGATCGCAAACACGGACCGAGGGTGCGTGGATTAGCGACGGGTCCCGTTTCCACTGGGAACCGCGGGCTTCCGCCGCCGAACGGGGCGGCACCGGCCGCATCTGGGGAGGGCACTTCCCCCGCCGATCCGTGGATTTGGCGACCGCGCGCCACGTCCATGGATCGCTAATCCACG
>CAUYUJ010016492.1:70692-115692 GCA_963575745.1 Prorocentrum cordatum | reverse complement strand
CAATGCAGTATCCGCGCGTCGAGACGCAACGGCGCGTTCAATGGTAGGCTGTCTGATTGCAGCGACGCGCGTTAATTTCTGATGGGAGAGTCTGGGGGTATTGTGGCGCGCGTGCGGCTCAAACCTCATGCGAGCGGTGGCGCCTGGCTTTCTCGGCAACCAATGCGTCTGGGATTGCCTTGATGAGCGACGTTGCACTGTCGCGCCCCCTGGGGGGCTGCAGCGGCCGCGTTGGGGACGACTCTGGTGGGCTTGCGGTGTGCTGAACAGCGTTGTCGGCCTGTTCGCCACCTGGGCTAGGTACGGGTGTGGGCCCGAACCAGGAAATATACCCGGACCTGGCTGGGGTGGTGCCCAGACGCATCGGCTAGGTATTGGTATGCTTCTGGCTTGTGAAGCATACCCGAACCTCGCTGGGGTGATCTTCGGATGGCAGTCCAAGGACGGCGGCTTCTGGCGACTTCGCCCAGCGATCGGAACCGCGATGCCTCTGCATCGAGCAGTCCCCGATTTGACAGTTGTCGCGCATTGATTTTCGTGCCAAAATTGTACGCGTGCGCTCCCGATCGCGCATTGACTCCTAACGCCTGGATGTGATTTGGAGGCGCATCTCCGAATTAACAGGCCTAGTTCGACAGCGACCAACGCGGAGTCGGCCATTCCGCCGAATCGAATGCACGTGGCATCGGTGCTGCCGCGTGCCTGAAGAAAAACAGTGTCATGTACTGTTGAATCGGCCGTCGCTGCTACACTTGCGCAGCCGCCGTCAGCCGAGACGAATCGCCCCCCCCGCCCCCTTTTCCACCTTGTCTCGGCAAGGGTAAGCGTATCTTTCGCGCTCGAGACAACAGCTGGAAGGGAGGTTAAGAACAGCCTTCGTTTGGGATGGGGTACCCTGATGTTCTCCGTGTGTGGGCTTTCCCTATCGGAACAGCCTCCGTTCGGCGCATCTCCAGGGGGCTCTGGGGCTCTCGGCGAGGGGGTTCGTGTATTCGATTGGTTTTCTCGTGCCCGCGTTTCGACTGTTGTACGGGTGCCTCCTGCGGGGTTTGGGGTCGATGGGCCGCCCGGCCCCCAACGCGGCCTGACGACGCGGCCAAGCGAGGATTTGCCCCCATTGCCGAGCCCCTGGCCGCTAGAGGGTTGCATCCCTCCCGCGCCCCGAAGAGCACCACTGCACCACACTGCACCCACAGGGAGGTGGACGGGCCACCGCAGCGCCACACCACGCCCACAGCACCCCATCACACCCACGCGGGAGGGGCATCGGCGGGAAAGCGACCTGTTCCAATTCGCGTTGGGGGAAGGGGGCGGGCGACCGTGGACATGATACACTTATATGTATATATTCATACATGTTTGTTTTATGTAAACATATACGCATATGTGTATATATGTATATGTATACATACGCATATACACTTACGATATATATATATATGTATATGTATCTATATGTACGTGTATGGTATATATATATGTGTATATCTATGTATATGCTACATATATATATATAATGTGGGCGTTGGCCGGGCGAATTGACGGTTCCAATCAAGTTGCCATGTTGCGGTGGGCGTGTCGGGCGAACGTGCTAGCATCGGCCAGATTTGGGGCACAGGAGGAGCCAATAATACATGGGCATATGTGTATATGTAAATGCACATGTATATGTATATGTATACGTATAGGTCAGTGTACATGTAAACGCATGTGTACATGTTTATGTATATACATATGAATAAGTGTATGCATATGGTCATGTACATGCATCGTTGTATGTAGATGTGTAGGTGTAAGTGTGTGTGTGTGTGCGTGTGCGTGTGAGTGAATATGCACATGTACATGTACATGTATAGTCATACGTATGTGTACAGAGATGTAAAATATTGCTTGCATACACATGTCAACGCATATGTATATCCACATATGTGTACAGGTTCACATGTATAGGTATACGTATATGGATATGTATATGTATGTGTATATGTAGATGCATATGTATATGTATATGTATGTGTAAATGCGTGTGTATATGTATATGTAGATGTATATGCACATGTATATGTACATGTATATAGATGTATGCGAATGTGTATCCATACATGCATGATCATGTGTATGTATATGCAGGTGTAGATATATATATATATGTAGTTGTATATATACATGCCTGTGTATAGGGGTATGTATGTGCATGTGCATTTGTAGATGCATAAATGTATATGAATGTGTAGATGTGTGTGTTTATGGTATGGTTGCGCCCATGCATGTACATGCATATGTTTATGCGTGGTCTATGTATACGTCTGTGCATAAACATATGTATACGTAGACGCACCTGACCATGCACGTGTATTCTCATGCATGCTCACCAACAGACGCGTGCGTATGTATATATATATATATATGTATGTATGTATATATATATATATATATATCATCCTGCCGAGTGCATCCGTCCTCCCCCCGAGTGCATTCAATGCCCCTGCTGCAATCACACAGCGTCCAAGTCAAAACCCGTGGAACCAGCGGCGAGCTGCGTGATAGCAGCCGCGCACACACCGCCTCGCCGTCGCAAAGGTCGCCTCCCAGACAGGAGCCCCCGCGTCGCTCACAGATTCGGAGGCCGCCTCGATCGCCAGTGCGACTTCCGAGCATCTGCGGGGTGTAAAGGTCGGTCCGCTGCGATTGCTGCCGCTCGTCTGGCAGGGAGGCTGCGAATGGCCAAGGGGAGGACCGTGCGGTTCGTTGCCTTCCAGTTCAAGAGCAACTGCTTCAGGGAAGCCGCCGCCTGTTTGCTCTCTGTCTGCCTTTCTCGTTTTCTTTCGTTCTTTCGTTCTCTCTCTCTCTCTCTCTCTCTCCCTCTTTCTTTCTCTCTCTCTCTCTCTCTTTCCCGAGGCAGGGATGCATGCATATCCATTGCCTGGGGAACCGATCTTCCTGGACCTCAGGGAGGTGGCGGATACGGACATATTCGGGCGCCTGTGCATGTGGCAGTGTCGAAGGGAGGATGGAGGAGGCAGAAGAGAGAAGTGACGTGAGGTAGGAGAAGAGGGAAGGGTCGAGGAGAAGGTTGGAGGTGTGAGTCCGAGTTCGCATTGGCTATCGTGGGAATCCAGTGGGCCCTGTGGGCGGCAGGGGCGGCAGAGGAGTTTCAGACATGCTGCGGAGTGGAGCTGCTTCGCCATCGAAACACCGCGGTGCTGGAAGCGGGCCGAGCGAAGCTCGGCTGCCCAGGTCGTGCGATTCTATAGGCTTACGCCACATCCGCCGACCCCTATATAAACTACTGCGCCTCCAGGACTACATTTCACGAGGCTTGTCCGAATCATGACACGGCGCTCGACATCGTTCTTGTTGTTTCGTTGCTGGTATCGTACCTCTTTGTGCTCTTTTGTGGCCTTTTGGTGGCATCTTGGCCTGTCTGCAGGCCATATCCGGCCGCCTCGAGGCATCCTGGGCCAAGTTTGGGGGCCTCTTGGGGGCTTCCTGGGGGCTTCTTGGAGGCCTTTGAGGTTCTCTTGTGGGTCCCTCAGGGCCTCTTGGGGTGTTCTTGGGGCAGGCTGGGGGCGTCTTGGGGCCGAAGGCTCGAAAAGGTGCCCTCTGGACTCCCTCTTGGAGCCGTCTGAGGGCCCTCTTGGGCTCTCTTGGGGGCTTCGTGGGCTGTTGTTGGACCCTCTTCGACCCGTCTTGGGGACCCCATTCGGCCGTCCGGGGGGCGATATTGAAGGTTTCTTTGCCCGTCTTGCGAAAGCCGACACGGCGAGTATGCGAAACATGTTTCCTTTTGTTTGTTACCAAGGGAATGGGACGTTTTTACGTAACAGCGAAGACTGATAGGTTTCTAGTAGTGTCAAAAGAGAGCATCTTGACGCCCCAGGGGGGTCTGGGCGGGATCCGGACAAAACCAGACAAAACCGGCATCCCCAGGAATCCTTAGGAATCCTTAGGAATTTTTCAGAATCCTTAGGAATCCATTCCGAGAACACCATTCCCAGGCCACATTTTGAATGCCCGGAGCCAACTGTAGGCCACTTCGTGCTCTTCGTATTCCCTGAGCACCATTCCCAGGCCACATTTTGAATCCCCGGAGCCAACTGTAGGCCACTTCGTGATCTTCGTGTTCCCAGAACACCATTCCCAGGCCACATGTTGAATGCCCGGAGCCAATTGTAGGCCGCTTCGTGTTCTTCGTGTTCCCAGAACACCATTCCCAGGCCACATTTTAAATGCCCAGAGCCAATTATAGGCCACTTCGTGTTTCTCGTGTTCCCAGAACACCATTCCCAGGCAACATTTTGAATGCCCGGAGAAAAGTGCAGGCCACTTCGTGTTCTTCGTGTTCCCAGAACACAGTTTTTGTATCATATTTTGATTGCCCAGAGCCAACTGTGAGGTTGAGGCTGAGGCAGGCGGAGGCTGAGGCAGGCTAAGACTGAGGCTGAGGCAGGCTGAGGCTGAGGCTGAGGCTGACGCAGGCTGAGGCTGAGAGGCTGAGAGGCTGACGCTGAGGCTGAGGCAGGCTGAGGCTGAGGCTGAGGCCGAGGCAGGCTGAGGCTGAGGCTGAGGCGAGCCGAGGCAGGCTGAGGCTGAAGCTGAGGCAGGCTGAGGCTGTGGCTGAGGCTGTGGCTGAGGCTGAGGCAAGCTGCGGCTGAGGCAGGCTGAAACTGAGGCTGATGCAGGCTGAGGCAGGCTGAGGCTGAGGCCGAGGCAGGCTGAGGCTGAGGCTGAGGCCGAGGCAGGCTGAGGCTGAGGCCGAGGCAAGCCGAGGCAGGCTGAGGCTGAGGCTGAAGCTGAGGCAGGCTGAGGCTGAGGCTGAGGCGGCTGAGGCTGAGGCAAGCTGCGGCTGAGGCTGAGGCTGAGGCTGAGGCAGGCTGAGGCTGAGGCTGATGCAGGCTGAGGCTGAGAGGCTGACGCTGAGGCTGAGGCAGGCTGAGGCTGAGGCTGAGGCCGAGGCAGGCTGAGGCTGAGGCTGAGGCTGAGCCGAGGCAGGCTGAGGCTGAGGCTGAGGCTGAAGCTGAGGCAGGCTGAGGCTGAGGCTGAGGCGGCTGAGGCTGAGGAGGCTGAGGCAGGCTGAGGCTGAGGGCTGAGGCTGAGGAGGCTGAGGCTGAGGCTGAGGCTGAGGCTGATGCAGGCTGAGGCTGAGGCTGTGGCTGAGGCTGAGGCTGAGGCAGGCTGAGGCTGAGGCTGAGGCCGAGGCAGGCTGAGGCTGAGGCCGAGGCAAGCCGAGGCAGGCTGAGGCTGCGACTGCGAGAACAGCAGATTTCTACAACTGGATTCTCACCTGAATCTTAAGGGGAAGGCTTCCAGATATGCTTATACACATCGCTGTTAGGTTGCTTTGCCTGGATACTTTGTTTCTTCTTTCTTGGGACCCTCTTGGGTCGCATCTTGGGGGCCTTTTGGGGCTTCTTGGCAGCTTCGGAGGCCGTCTGGAGGCCATCGTGGGCGTCAAGGAGCGATATCTCGGCGACTCGTGGCCCTCTGGGACCGTCGGGGGAACGTTGTGCTACCTCCTTGGCCCGTTTTGGAGCCCTCCGCTCCCCCATGACGCGTTCGGTCCGGGGTCGCGACGGGCCAGGGGGGGGCGGATCACATTGCCGGTTTGGGGTCCCTGGGGGCGGATCACATTGCAGAGAGTTGTAATTGTTTCACTCCGCGTCTGGTATCGGACCGGGCTTCGTGCTCGTACGGGACCTTGACCTTGACCTTGGTCCCTGAGGGGGGGGGGATTGTGGGGGGCGGGAATACTCTCACACGCCCAGAGACCCACGAGGGTCGTCGGCGGATTGGACACCCGGAGGGGTCAGCAGGGGAGGCCCTGCAATAAAGCGCAAGGGGGAGCGCTGCCCTCGCCAGTGCGCTGCTCGTGACTCGCGGGAGGAGGGATTGAAGCTGCAGCGTGCGGGGATGCCGACGGGGGCGGAATTCTGGCGGTTGTGACAGTTGCGGGTCTGCGTCATGCACGGAGGAAGCAGGAGGGAAGTGCGGGACGGGAGGGAGCAGGAGGGGTGAGGAGAGGGGGGAAGGCGAAGGGCATCGGATGAGATGCGCCGCTTCTCCCTCCTGAGCACCCTCCGGCGAGTTCTTCGGGTCGCGCCTGCCCCCCACCGAGGGCTGGCCTCCCCCCCCATCCAACAAGAGAAGGAAACACGAGCGCGAGGGGAGTAGGGAGGAGGAGGACGGGCCGATGGAAGGAAGGGGGACGGCCCAGACCTCCGAACGAGCGCGTCCTAGAACGGCATCTCTCAGCGTCGGGAGGAGGTCAAGATATCAGTCAGGGTGAGAAGCCTGTCCCTGGGATGGGGTGGAGAGGCCACGGTTTGAGAGTCGGGCCCTCAGCTGCCTGGGGGGGGCGAGGGAGAGGAGGGGGAGAACGATTCGACACGTAAATATCCACATCTGCATCTCAATTCATGGCGCTCCTGTTTGAGAGTGTCGGAGTGGCATAACTTTAGCCTGTGGCGACCGAGTGCTTCCTGGCGACTCCCCCCTACAGAGTGTCCAAGCGCTAAGCAGTGCCTACCTCATCGGGATGATCTTGGAACTCTGAAAAGGAATGGGGATGGTGGACTGTGGGACCGTAAAATGGGGACCAGGAGCCAGGGCCAGGGACCGGACCGGGGACCGGGGGATGGGAGGAGCAGGAGTAGGAGCAGGAGCAAGGGGGGAGTGGAGGGGGAGGAGAAAGAATGGACGAATAAACGGGGGAGAGAAAACAAGTGTTAGGAGGGGCGGAAGGGGTGCGAAGAGGAGGGGGACGAGGACGAGGAGGGGAAGGCGGATGAGGAGGAGGGTGCCTCGAGCTGCCTAGAGACGCCTGGTATGAGGACAGTTGGTTCTTCTTCGACTCGATACTGGTGTCCACCATGGTGGTCGAGGCCTGCACCACCTCGTGCGCTGCTTCCTTGTTTCCCTTCCACATGGCAATGCGAGGAGGAGGAGGAGGAGGAGGAGGAGGCGGAGGTGTTAGGAGGTTGACCAGGGAGACGAAGAGAATGCTGATGAAAATGGGAGGAGGAACGCAAGGGGAGCGAGGCAGAGAAGGATCGGGCGAGAGAGGCCGATGATGTGGTTGGCAATGATGGTGATAGTGATTGATTGATTGATTGATTGATTGATTGATTGATTGATGACGATGATGGTGATTATGCTGCTGATGATGCTGATGATGATGACGATGGTGGTGATGATGATGCTGGTGATGGTGATGGTGATGGTGATGGTGATGGTGATGGTGGTCGTGATGATGATGCTGAAGATGATGATGGTGGTGGTGGTGATGGTGCCGCTCACGATGACAATGGTCGTGATGATGCCGTTGGTGATGATGATGATGATGATGATGATGATGATGATGATGATGATGATGATGATGATGATGATGATGACCGTGGTGGTGGTGGTGATTGTTATGATGAGGACGCTGATCTTGTTGATGATGCTAGTGGAGGTGATGAAGACGAGGATCAGCATCAGAGGAGAAGTGTGAGGATGGGGAGTCGGATGATGAGCATGAGAGCAGGGAGCCATACGCAACAGTACTTGCCGCATGTTGGCGCAAGGCAAAAGAAAGAAGGAAGAGGCAAACAGGACCACGATGAGTAGATAACTTTCCTGGTTGCTACCACGTTTTGTCTGCCCTCCAGGACTGGCCCTGGCCTCGTCTTCACGGCGAGACGCGGCTCGCGATGGTGCGTGGGTTGGGTCCATCAGTAGTTGTTCAATGGGTCGCGAGCAACCTAAAGTACATATCGAGGATCAGAAATGCCAATGTAAAGGGTACGTGCTCAGTCTCATTCTTTCCCCCTTGCACCCCCCTTGCTTGCCCGGCCGAGACCTGGATTGTGACGCTGATCATGGAGATCTTTGCTTCGGGCTCCTCTGGGGGAAGCGTTCTTGGCGACTCGGCGCTACCGCCTCCGACAGCAGTGGGGTGGCAGACAGGTCGAGGAAGAACGTTCGGGCGAGGAGGATTATGAGGATATATCATCATATATACTGATAACCGTAAGGATGACGAGGATATTGTCGCCGATGCGGGCACTGAAGAGTATGGGTGATGGGAGGGCAGGGTAAGGAGTGGGTGACGGTAGAACTATCGGCATGATCAGGTCTGGGACTGGAGGCTATTTTCGCCAGCTTTATGCTGCAGGTAAGTGCATGTGTGTGTGTGTTGCACACCGTCTTGGAGCAGTCGGTGAGTAAACTGCCCTGGGGCAGGCAGAACGAGACGCAGAACGATTGGGAAGCACGCGAGGCTCTTGTGTACGCGAAGCCCAGCCCAGGGGAGGCCTCGGCCTCCTCCCCCCCTGGGGACCCCGGGACCCCGTCAAGTCGCCTCGCTCAGCCTCCCCGGGTCTCCCCCCGGAGGATCCAAGGTCCGCCAAGGTGGCCCCAGTGCCCCGTGTTTGTGGCGTGCTTCCCCCTCTCTCGGCCGGTCGGCTCGGAGAAGGAGGAGGAGGAGGCCAGCTTGTCGCGGTAGAACAAGTTTGGGGCGAACTTCCCCCTCTCTCGGCCGGTCGGCGCGGTAAAAAAAACAAAAAAAAAAAAAAAAAAAAAAAAAAAAGTCCCGGGAGGGCTCCCAAATTGTTCCACAAGGGCACGGGAGAGTCCCAGAGGCTGCAAGATTGCCGCAGGGGGGCCCGAAGAGACTACAAAGGAGGGCTCCAGGAGGATCCCCAAACCGCCCATGTCAGTCAGTCAAACACCTGAGGATCTCCTTGGGTTCTTTTTTATGATTTGTGGCTACCCCGAAGCGCAGGACGGTGTCGGAGGGGCCACAGAGACCCCATTCCCAGCAGCGCCCGAAGAGGAGGGCCGAAGAATGCCGCGGGAGAGCCCCGAGAGGGCCGAAGCGGAGGAGCCACAGGCGGCCGAAGTGGGCGCCAAGACGGCGCAAGGCGCCCCACAAGCGCTCCGAGATGTCCCAAGAATGCTTCAGGACGGCCCCTCTAGAGCCTACCAGTGCTTGTCCAAGAGAGCCCGAAAGGATCCCACGACGGAAGAAGAAGAAGAAGAAGAAGAAGAAGATCCAAAGAGGATCCATACATACGTATATCTCTAACACTATGTATACATATATGTATATAGATATACATACATGTAATTATGTGTTAGAACATCTGCATGAGTCCACATGTACGTATGGGGCCACAGCGCCCCAAGATAGCCAAGAGGTGGCCACACGAGAGCCCCGCGCCGGATGATGATGAGGAGGTGGGGGGTGGAGGAGGACGAGGAAGCGGAGGAGGAGGAGCCGCCAACTTGCTCACCAGCAGTCCTCCTTCCTCGCCGCCCTCATCCTTGTCCTCACTCTCCGCATTCCCCTTCCTCCCCCCTCGTCCCTCCTCTCTGCTCCCTCCTCCCTGCCCTCCCCCGCTACCCTTCTTTCCCCCCCCCCCTCTCCCCCCTCCCCCTCCCCTACCCTCGGCTGGTGGAGCGCGCGGGGGCGGGGGCGGGTCTCGCTTGCACAAGCACGAGCGCATACTTGTATATTGTGAAGGCCCTGCGGCTGGCGCCGCCGACCCTGAAAGGGGAGCCGGAGGCGTCTGGGAGGCAAGGAATCGACGAGGGAAGCTTCTGCAAGGGAGGGGTGCTCCCCCATTGGGGGGGGTCATAGGTACGTGGGTACCCGCTTGCCTCCCAATCTCTGTTCGTTGTAAGAAACTTTGGGAGACAAGCGGGTGCCAATTTCATCCCCCTGGAATGGGAACCCGCGTGTTACCCAAACTTCGGGAAATTGTGTTCCCGAATGTTGGGTAGCAGGCGGGTGCCCAGGGGGCGAAATGGGCACCCGTTCGTCTCCTAATTTCTTCGTCGCGAGAATATTGGGAGACAAGCTGGTGCCCCCCCCTCCCTGCTTGGGCGCCCCCGCTGCCTTTCTGGCCCCTCCCATCACCCGCATCCCGCACTCTGGAAGGGGCACCCGCTTGTTGCCCGAGCCGGCGAAGTTCGGGTGGTGGCCGGGAGCCCAGGCCGCCCACCCGAAATTCTCAGAGCTTCGGGCAGCAAGCAGGTGTCCCTGTCAGGGGGGTGAGGAGGGGCACCCGCTCGGTACCCGAGACTCACGGGGAAAGTCGGGGAAGTCCGGGCAAGAAGCGGATGCCCACGTCACCCCCTGACACGGGCACCCGCCCGAGGCCAGAATCTCGGGTAATTTCTGGGAGCCCAGACTGCCCCCGCCGATTCCCCCGACATCCTGGCAACGAGCGGGCGCCCATTTCAGGGGGTGAACTGGGCACCCGCCTTTTACCCGAAATTGCAAATTCGGGGGGGCACCCGAAATTCGGGAGATTTCGGGGGGCCCATGCTGCCCCCCGCATTTCCCAGAATTTCGGGTAACACGCGTGTGCCCCATTCGGGCGAAATTCGGGAGATGTAGGTGTCACAACCCCCGGGCCCCCCCGACGTCGACGACGACGACGACGACGAAATCGGAAAAGCTTTTCACACACGCCGACACGGTCGGCGAATTCTTGTGCAGCCTTCATTTTAGCCCGAGCTCTTGACAGCGGTTCACGTACATTCGGGCACGTGTCCTCTTCCGCTCTGTGCGCTTGGCCTCAAGACCAGTAGAGCTTGCCCTCGAAGCGTGTACGATATGGTTATCGTAGAATGGATATGTCCAGCCACAATTGCAAGTACACATGCCTTTGCGACCACCCTTAGGGTGATAAGGAGGTTGTGGGGGGACAACTGGAGTGGCTGCTATGGTGACGATGCTGGTGACGACAAGTTGGCGACGATGAGTCATGACGACTCTGGCAACAATGCATGATGGCGATGCCTGGCGGCGCTGCTGATGACAATGCATGTGGTGGTGACGACGCATGACGGCGATGCTGGCGATGAGCGGGGCATCGCAAACGAGCAGCGCGCAACTGTAATCAAACAATTTTGGCTGGCAGAGCCTGGGCAACGGCGCGACACACCCGCGATGGCGCACTCACACCCGGTGATTGCCGCACCACTGCAGTCGCAGGCAAATAGACGCCACCTCCACTGTTCACAACAGTCTCGCCGTCGATCTCAGCATCGATTTCACTGTCGCTCCCACTGCCGATCTTCGATGCCACCATCTATCTCACCTTATATCTACTATCGGTCGTACTATCGCTCTCACTATCGATCTCATGATCGATTTCCCTCTACCTATCGATCTCACGATCTGTCGGTCTCATAATCGACCTCACTGTCAATCTCACTTTCGATGTATATATCGATCTCACTCTTGATCTCCTTCTTCACCTGCCCATCGACCTCACTATCGACCTCACTATCTCAATATCAGTATCGATTTCCCTCTACCTATCGATCTTACGACCCATCGATAGCACAATCGACCTCGCCATCGATCTCACTATCGATCTCGCTATCGATTCGTCGATCGATCTTACTGTTGATCTCACGATCGATCTCACTACTGATATCACTATCGATCTTACTCAATCGATCTCACTACCGACCTCACGGGACACCACGGGACACAGGGACACCAGCGGGACACCCCCGTGCCACCGCCAGCCATTTGGGAAAGGGGAATCATTGAGCCCGGTTTCGCACTAGAAATGGTGGATTCATTCCTCTCGCCCGCTCGCCCAGCTTCGCCTCGCCCGCACGCAGGACCCAAACACGAAACCGAAACCGATGTTCCTGTGGGGGGCTCTCCGTCTCACTGCGATCTCATCTCCAAGCCTCCAATATGTAGAGGTAATGTAGTGGTCTCATTTTGCATTGATATATGCGCGGAGGTCGAGAAACTATTATTTGTTAGTTGTATATATATGGGGTTGTAAACATTTGTAGTTGTGGGTATGCGTAGCTGTATGAATATGCAAACACATGGAACTCAATTCCAGAGGAGAAGCATTTGTATACGCCATGTAGAAGAGAGGTAGGAGCAACGGTAGACTTCGACGTCGATGTCCAAGTGATAGTCGTCTTCGTTGTTCTGAAACGGCAAGTTGTCGTTTTCCTTGCCGTATTGGTTTAGGGTTCATGGTTGTAGTAGTCGGCGTCTTCGGCGTATCTTGTAGCAGACGTTGACTTGTGAACTTGTGTCGTAGGAGCAACAGCCGCACGGGCAGGTACAGGAGCGCGATCATGTGCGAAGGCAGGTTCAGGATTAGTAGAGGAGCACGAGAGGGAGTCCACGCAGGGTGCGGCGAAGCAGGCAGGGAAGGAGGGGCAAGAATCCAAGGAATGTTTCAATGTGCGCTGAAGCGTGATATGTGACATGTTCCAGCTTTATGGCATGCATTACTCTGCAGGGTACCCTGTCATAGCAAGTGCCCCCCCCCCCCCTGTGGCGTTCAGGTGTTTGCAGTTCGTTCTTCTGTGGTGCATCAAACTGCCACTACATGGTTTTGTAGACCATGGCGCAGGGCACGTCGGTTTTTTGTGTGAACTGGCAATGTGTGAGACTTGCTTCTCTGACTGAGGCGCAGTCTACCTTAGCCCGTCCTCCTCCCTCCCTAACCCCTTTTCCCCGGTGCTCGTCTAGTGCAGCTCTCCTTCACTCTTCCTCCACTGTTCTCGCGGCCCCTCCACTCCTCCGCCCTCTTCCTCGCTTCTGTATCCTTCCTCCTCCGCACAGGGACAAGAGCGCGGGATACGACAGTCATTCGGCGGCGAGCGAGGGTTGGAAGTGAGAAGGAGAAGGCCTTCTCAGAAGGCGGCGTGGCTTCTCAGAAGCCCCCCCCCGGCCTTCTGAGAAGTTGACTGCGTCATCAAAGAAGGCTTAGACACTTCCCGGAAGGCCAAGGGATTTCGGAACCTTCTGATGAGGCCCTCTCGTTCTCACTTCCACCCGGCCTCGCCGCCGAATCCTTCCTCCTCCGCGCACGGACAAGCACGCGGGATGCGACAGCCATGGAGACGGGAGCGTTGGTGTCGACGCCGTAGAGGACACGAGGTTGTCCAGGGTCGGAGGCCGCAAGCCTGCGGTAACAAGAATGCTGTGGGTGCGCCAGCGTCGACCTCCTTCAGCATGCTCGCCAGCGACGGGGACACCAGAAGAAGCACGGCTCCGTGCACAGCTGCGCGAACAGCGGTGATTTGAGACATACCGCGGTGGCTTGAATCTTATCTCGTTCCTCTCCTTTCCGTTTCTCCTCTGTCCGTTTTTTTGTTTCTCTTTATTGTTTACCCGCCCTCCTATCTCTTCCTGTGTTTTTTTTTGTCCACGCCCCCCTCCTCCCTTCTCCTTCCTTCTTCCTCCTCCCTGGTTCATCCTGCTTCTCCGGCTTCTCCTCCTCCTCCATTCCCCTTTTCCAGCATACTCTCTTACCCCCCCTCAGCTCTTCCTTCTTTTTCCTTATCGTCCTCTCTCTCTCTCACCACCCTCTCTCATCACCCTTTCTCATCATTCCTCCCTCTTCGCTTCCCCCTCTCTCATCATCCCCCTTCCTGTTCGCTTTCCCCCTCTCCCCCCTCCCCCCCCCCCCTCTTTCATCATGCCCCTCCCCCCTCTTCGCTTTCTTCCTCCCTTCTCGCCGCTTCTCCCGCCTTTCTCATCATGATCCCGTCCCCCGTCTCCTTCCTCACCCTCTTCCGCTGCTGCTGCGGCTCCTGCTCTCCCCTTCCGCCGAGGGGGGAGGGGAGGAGCGGAGAGAGGAAGGAGGGGAAGGAGGCGAAGGAGAGGAAGGAGGAAGGGTGAGGAGACGTAGGAGGTGCAGCAGGACCCGGAGGAGGAGAACGAGGCGCCCTCTCCGTCATTCTCGCCCCTTCCCGCCGTGTCCGTCCGCCCCCGCCCCCTCCCTTCGCCGCGCGCAGTCGCTTCTGAGAATAGCGCGACTCATGCGGCTGACGAGGAGACCGGGCCGGGGCGTAAGTTCGGGTCCCGCCGCGGGGATGGAGGAGCGTTGCAGCTGCATAGGAGGGAGAGGGGGACGCAGGAACACGAGGATCAGGGACGGAAGGAGGACGTCTACGCATGCGCACTTGCAGATGCTTGAGAAATCACACCCGGGAGCACGCGTGGCATGGGGAATGCATCGTGTATTGGCGTCGCAGTTCTCGCCGCTCGGCTCGGTCTTTGAAACAGTTTGGGCTGAAAGACCGCAAACGCCACGTTTGCTTAAGGTGCGCTCGTGTGCTCGGGATTGTACGCGATGCGAGTCCGAGGTTCTAGAAGCGCGCTATCACCAAATTTCTTGGTCCTTCTGGGCCATTGTAGTTCGGTTCCTACAAAGCCTCATATGTGTCTGGAAGCCTCCATCCCATGGTCGTTATCTTGCTTATTCGCTGGCACAGCTTATTGACCCGCCCAGTTATTGGTAACTGTTGAATTCGAATTAATTTCTTCGCTCTTTAGCACCATCGCTTTGTCCTCAGCTTATACCCAGCTGCCTGCAGCAAGTCCCGCCACCGTGCCAGCCCAGCATTCTGGGTGAGGACTGTTCGAGAGGGCACGGGGGGCTTTCACGTGTGACACCTCGTGTTCCCAAGTTCTGCAGAGCCGTGATGAGGAGGATGAGGGATATGAGGATGACGACGACGACGACGACGACGACGGCGGCGATGATGATGATGATGATGATGATGATGATGATGATGATGATGATGATGATGATGATGATGGTGATGGTGATGGTGATGGTGATGTTGATGATGATGATGATGATGATGTTGATGACGACGATGATGATGCTGATGACGATTATGATGATGGTGGTGCTGATAACGATGACGATAATGACGATGATGATAAGGATGATGATAATGATGCTGCTAGTGATGTTGATGCTGCTGCTGATGGTGATGATACGATTGATGATGACACTGGTGATGGCGAAGCCGGCGATGACGACGACGATGACGATGGCGTTGATTATGATGATGGTGGTGATGATGATGATGATGATGATGATGGTGATGCTGCTGGTGATGATGATGCTGATCATGATACTGATGTTGTTGATTATGATGCTGATGATGATGCTGTTGCTGCTGCTGCTGATGATGATGATGATGCTGATGCTGATGCTGATGCTGATGATGATGATGATGATGCTGATGATGATGCTGATGATGATGATGATGATGATGATGATGATGATGATGATGATGATGATGATGATGATGATGATGATGATGATGATGATGATGATGGGGAGCATGACGAAGAGCAGGAGGAGGAAGAGGACGGCCGTCATATGTGACACCTGTCGTCTTCACTGTTTGAGGAGCTCTCCTGGAGCTCGTTTGGGCCGTCTTGAGGATGTCTTTGCCTCATGTGAGGCAGTCTTGGGGGTCCTTTGGGGCCCTCTTGGGCCGTCTTGGTGCCCTCCTACGCCGTCTAGGGGCTCTCTTGGGCCGTCTTGGGGCCCTCTTGGCCGCACAGCGGGTGTCTGCGGGCCGTGGGTGGGTCAGTTTTGGCGCCGTCTTGGGCCGTCGAAGGGCATTTCAGGCCGTCTTGGGTTCCACGGGAGGCTGTCTTGGGCGTTTTCGGGGCCGTCTCTGGGATGACTCCTGGGCCATCGTGGAGTCTTTTTGGGCCATCTTTGGGGCCTCTTGGATTGTCTTGGGGCCATTGTGAAAGCTTCTTCGGCAGTCTTGAGCTGACGGCAGACCGAAACAGCGAGAATTCGAAACTCACTAAACAATCTAAGGGGATCAAGTCTTCAGACCCTGTTTGGTACCTCTTATGGCACGTTTGGGCCGTTTTGGATGCATGTTGGGCCGTCTTGTAGGCTTGGGAATGCGGGAAGTGCACGATCCTAGAGCGGGTGCGCGTGGGATGAGGAGTCTAGGAGTTAGCAGCTATGCGGGCAGTGCGCAATCCTCGCGCGGGCGCGCATGGAGAGAAGGTTCAGGCATCAGTTGCCAGTCGGGAAATGCACCATCCTCGAGCGGGCACGCGCGAAGTGGGGGGTTAGGCAGTTGCTGTCGTGCTGGACGTGCACCACCCTCGAGCGGGCACGAGGGATGTGGCCTCGGAAAATAGGGGCGGTGTACGCAGCAGTCTGCAAGCAGGAGGATGGCCCTCTTAGAAGTGAAAGGGAGCCTGCCAGGCAGACGTTGGCATTCTTCCAGGCCTCAACTTGCACACAGCACGGTGGTGGGCTTTGCTTTCCCTTCTCCTGGGCGGAACGTTCGGACGACGCGCGGTGAGGAGGCGCGTGGGAGGAAATGCCTGTGACGATAATTCACCAGTTGAACTTAGGTTTGCCAGCCCGCCCGCGCGTACCCTGAGCAGGGGGGAGGAGTAGGCGGTGGAGGATAGGGGATAAATCCGGCTCCGTAGCCATGTGGCGCAAGTCAGCAGGCACTGCTCGAGGATTTGTATATTGTTGGGGGGGGTCTTACGGTCTCCACAGTCTCCCTGACGTTCGCCCGCCAGGTGTTCACATCACGCTCCGTGTATGGTACGCCCTCGTTCACTTTCACTTCGTCGGGTGGCCCGTGCTCCTGCCCTCCTCGTATCAGCCTTGGATTTCCGCGCCCCCCGCGGCCGAGCACACACAGCATCGTCTGCCAACAGGCGCGACTGGCCAGCCATTCAGCCAGTTGGCCAGATTGCGTTCCGATGTTGTATGTATGTATGTATGTATGTATGTATGTATGTATGTATGTATGTATGTATATGTATACACATATATATACATATTGATTGTATATATATATATATAGTGATGTGTATGATGCTTACACGAACGGATGAAGATGGGGGTTGGGTCACGAAATGCTGCCGCATGTCTGCTGGCGCTCTGGCTCTCGCTCCTGCTGCACGTCGATGGTCATCGCGCTCTGGCCCCCTGGACATTTTCCGGCTCGGGAACGGAGGCAACGGCAAGGGCGGCGGCGAGGGCGTCAAGTTCGGAGGCAAGGGCGAGAACTTCGGAGGCAAAGGCAAGTGCGCAGGTAACGTGTGCAAGTGGCCAAACTGGTATCGTCACAGCTTGTATGATCAAGGTGGAGGGTTTCCAGGCGCTTCTCAATCGAGTTCTGTGGCTGCAGGGAGTGCCCCGGCGCCCCCCGCAAGACCAACCCCAGATCTCAGCACTGTCGAGGCTAAGCATACCCCAGCTCTTTCAAGGCGGGGGAACAGGTTCGCGGAAAGTATTGACATCACGCATCACATGGAGGCCGCCAACAGCCTTGTCGAGATCAATGCGCAGCAGCAGCAGGTGCAGAAACACGACGTTGTTGCCAGAAAGCACGGGTAAGCAGCTCGAGTCTCAGCTTGCGCGCTTCGTCAAGTGCCGAGCTGGACGAAAGAGTCAATGAGCCACGGTAGCTGCTTAACTGGGCGGGTGTTGACGACAAAGCTGCCGTGGACAAGCTTCGCAATACCAGTGAAAGAGGAGGCGCAGGGGCTCCAATGATCCTAGGAAGTTGCGAGGCCAGCAGTCAAGATGGCTGACATCCTTGAAGGTTAACCTGGCATTGCGAGCCTAATCAAGATCGACGTCTTCGATGCGATGACTTTGAGCGCGCAGGGTTCGAGGTTTCGGAGTCGACTGGCAGGAGCTGGCGAACCGCGGGAAACCTTTTTGCAGACATGTGCACAGGACATGCCCACGTCGCTGTGTGAGCAGGCGACAGTTGCAGCTCAAGAGGCGAAACAAGCTCGCAAAGCACGCCGAGCTCGCCTCGTTCGGAAACGTCGGGAGGAGAATGGGGGACAAGCTGCGCCACGTGAAGGGCCCGAAGCTGCTGAGTCGGGAGGGCGAGTGCTGCGCCATCTGAGCCGCAGGCGGCTGCCCCAGCAGCTGCCGCGGCGCCTGAGCCTGCGCCCGCTGCTGCTGGCGACGTCCGCTCGAGAGTGGACCTACATTCGCCAGGCCCCCCTCCCCCCCCCCCTCGCGAGGAGGGTGGGGGGGGTTGGAGGGGCCGGCAGCGGCCGGGGCATCGTGACATCTGCGCTGGCTTTCTTCCCCGCCGATCTAACCTCGCCAATGGTTTCGACGTCGCGCAGGGCCGGCTTGCGTCTAGCCGAGCAGATGAGACCCCCAGCCCAGGGCGCTGCCCCCTGTTTTTTGCTGGCCCGTTTCCCGGGGATGTGCCCCTTGGGGCCGACGCAGTCAGGGCCCTCTTCTCATTCCTCCCCTTGGCCTGGCAGTTCAGACGAGTAGCGCGGGTAGCGCTACAGGCGCGCCTGCAGCAGTTGCGCGCTCGCCCCAATCCGATGCCGAAGATCGCCACCCGCGCGTCATTTCCCCCCTTGGGTCTGGTGCATGTTTGTGGGCCAAGTGCGGTCAGGGCCTGCAGTTGCGGCTGGTCAGCCCCCGCCCATGCGCATCCGCGCTCGTCCGGAGATGCCGAGTCCGCGGCGGTGGGGTGGAGGAAGGTTCGCATGCCCTCACGATCAACGGCGGCAGTTGGGGACAGAGTATCGCCTTCGAGGGGGCGACGAAATCGACGGGGCTTCGAACGGGGCCAAGTTCTCGGGAGGGAAATCTGTGGGCAGCAGGCAACGTCGGAGATGGATAGGGGGGCGTCGTCGGCGGCCCGCGCGCGCGAAAAGGCTGCGCTAAGCTTTTTTCACCGACACTGGCGAGCATGCGCTGCGAGCCTCCTCGCCTGCGGGCGCGAAGATGCAACCTCGACTGAAGACGAGCCGGGCGAGGTCCCCACCTGGAGACGAACATGACAAATGGAGTGGAGGTGCACGCCGCGACTTAGCCCAAACAAGTGCGGCGCTGCGGATGTCAAGAATTCGGCCGTAATGTCCAGTCGGGCTGGCCGAAACAACGGACCGTGAGCTAGTTGGGCATGCCATGCATAGCCTTCGCCCACAGTCCTAGCAGAATTCCCTTGATATCGCCTAACAGCGCGCGGCCTGTAATCCCATAGTTCCTGCCCTGTTTGTTGAGTCGGTCTGGCCGAAACAACGGGCCGCAGGCTAGTTGGGTATGCGGTACATAGGCTTAGCCAAGGACAATGTGGAGGAGGTGGAGGACAAGGTGGAAGACGATAGTTAGGTATGCGGTACAGGACAAGGAGGAGGATGAGAAGAAGAAGGACATGGAGGGGGAAATGGAGGAGGAGGAGGCGGAGGAGGAGGAGGAGGCGTCTTGACGATCCGGAGTCGCGCCAGGGAAAAAAATGCCGATATCGACGCCGCGAATCAACATATCTGTTGCGCCCGCATAATCCGGAATCCTTCCCCAAAAAACAGCTTCTGGTTCGTTGATCCTGTGCATCCGTGAAACCCGTCCACATGTTTGAAACGAATGTGCGCGGCGCTAAGGCGAGATCCACATTTTGAAAAGAAGCCGCCCTCAACCCGTGAAGTTTTCGCAATGTTTAAACGGATGCGCCCGGCGCTAAGGCGAGAACCACATTTTGAAAACCACCCGCCCTCACCCCGTGAAGCTCTTGCAAATTGTTAGAACGAATGTGCGCGGCGCTAAGACGAGAGCGACATATTGAAAACGACCCGCCTTCCATCAGTGAAACTCTTTTAATTGTTTAAACAAATGTGCGCGGCGCTAAGGCGAGAGCCACATTTTGAAAACGACCCGACCTCAATCCGCGAAGTTCTTGCAATTTTTCAAACGAATGTGCGCGGCGCTACGGCGAGAGCCACATTTTGAAAACCATCCGCCCTCACTCCGTGAAGCTCTTGCAAATTGTTAGAACGAATGTGTGCGGCGCTACGGCGAGAGGCTTATTTTGAAAACCATCCGCCCTCCATCTGTGAAAGTGTTGCCACGTTTTCAGCTTTCATATACGATGAGGAAGTCTCAGGCGAAACGCCCGGCCCGCCCTAAAAACTGACCTCGGGGTGCGACAGGGAGAAGTTGTTTATGAGGGAAGGAAATGGAGGAGGAAAGAAGGAGGCGGGGGAGGAGGAGGAGGAGGAGGAGGAAGAGAAGGAGAAGGAGAAGGAGAAAAACGAGGAGAGGGGGGAGGCAGGGGGGTGCCGGTTGGGGCGGGAGTGCGCCGCATCCTCTCTCCAAGACCTCGCCCCGTGAGCAGGATGCTGCGGATGGGCAGGCTGCTGCGGGCCGTCCCGGAGCTGCTGATCCAGCTGAAGGCTGCCCCAGGGAGGGAGGGACCTTGACCTATCGGGGGCCTTGAGTCGGGGGTCAATGCAAATGGGGGTCAGCCAGAGCGCCCGATCTTGCTTGATCCTGCAGGGCCAGGGTCGCATTGACCTGGGCTTGGGTGCAGGATCCTGCATGATCTTGCAGGATCCTTCGCGTTGACCCTGGTTTGGGCTCAAGATCTTGCAGGCCTGACTTACCCTGGTCTGGATTGACCCAGGTCATACGATCCCCGAACCTCCAGCCTAAAAGCAGTCATCTAGATGTCCTAGATGGGGTCGGAGTAGACGGGATCGGAGAATCGCGCCGCATCGCCAATGTATCGACGATGCGGCTCGATGCGGAGTCCGCCTTTCTCCACGCCGACGTCGCCAATGCGTCGCCGACGTCGCCGATGCATCGACGATGCATCATCGATGCATCGGCGATGCATCGTCGATGCATCGGCGATGCGGCGCGATCCTCCGACTCCATCTACTCCAGATTTCGTAATAAAGGGAGGGAGGTCTCATTTCGGGGGGGGGTCTCTTCCAGGCTATCTTGGAGGGCCTGGGGGGTCTGGGGACGATGTTCTGGAGGGTTCTCCCACGGGGGAGGTCTGAAATGGCTTGTCTTGGAGGGTCCAGACCCCCTCCCTTTTATTACGAAATCTGGAGTTCTCCCCGACCACACCTAGGAGGCCTCGAAGTCAAAACGTGTAGTAAGGACGGGTGGTAAGGACGCAGGGCCCCTTGGAGGCCGCAGCTGGGGTTTGCTGGGCGGCGGGCGGCCAGAGCCCAGGGAAAAAGAACGGCAGAGGACGGGCCGCGGAGGCAGGGACGCAATGGGCACCCTAGATTTCTGGGAGTCGATGAATGGAGAGGGCGCATGCTGCCAAATCATTTCCAGATGTCTAGAAGATGCTTCAAACATGTTCTGAATATGTAAAAAACATGTTTGAAACATGTTCAGAACATGTTTTACACATGTTTAACACACCTTCAGTTCAATGACAGGATTGTGAGAGCGTCTATTGCCATGGCGTCCACAACCCCAGAGGAAGCCGCGCGTCCCCACTGGGCGCGTGGGAGGAGGAGGAGGAGGAGGAGGAGGAGGAGGAGGAGGAGGAGGAGGAGGAGGAGGAGAGGAGGAGGAGGAGGAGGAGGGAGGAGGAGGAGGAGGAGGAGGAAGGCGCGCGTCCCCACTGGGCGCGTGGACGGTACAGCCAGCCGCCCACCCGCTTTTTTCCACGCCGGGCGGGCCTCGGCGGGCCTGTCTCTCGGACGTCGGGGCCGGCAGGGATCGGCACGGGGCACGGGGCGGAGGCCAGCCCAGGGAGGGCGTCGAGATTTTGGGGCGTGCGCCCACGAATCGACGAGCGCGCTGAACTGCTCGCAGAGTAGCTGCTCGCAAATGGCCTGGATCCCCCTGCGGGGGATCTGCGATAGATTGCATCAAGTCAGACAGGTGTTTGTCGGACGTTTGCGAGTGGGCACTTTGCGAGTAGTGGAACGCGCTCGGCGAACGAAGTAAGTCCTGACGCACGAGGTCTGAGGAGGCAGAGAGGACAGGACGGAAGAGGGAGGATCAGGATCAGGATCAAGCTCATGGAGTTCTGAGCATCACAGCCGCCAAACGGGACGTCTGCTGCCGACCATTCGGGAACTCTGAGGGGTCCGAATTAGACCAGATGCACTGCTACAAGCCAGCGCTCTCGGCTCGAGGCCGCACTGCCCCCAACAAGGGCACCCCAGGGGAACATCAGGGGCCCTCCGAGGGACCAGGGCCACGGGCTCTTCCCCGACCCCGAACTCTCTCACTCCTTTGCAAGATGACGGTGGGCGCCTCTCGCTCCCACCCGTCGCTACTCCCCTCAGAGCTCTGAAACCTTAACAAACAAATCTCAGGCAGACGTCCCGAATTCATCAACTCCTGAAGTCTAGAACTTGATGCCAACATAGGGGGGGAGATTCCCCACACCCCGTCCACCATGCGTCGAGCCAACATTCACTCTACCCCTCCCCCCCGCAGCGGCAGCAGCAGGCCTCCCCCCCCACCCCATCCCTCTCCCCAAAAAAACTTGCCTCGGAGGTGTCCCACTCATCCTCACGACGTCGTCGCGGCGAGGAGGCGAGCCTTCCCGCTCGATCGGATCCCGCGGCGCGGAGCCTGCCTTCCTCACCGCCTTCATCCTCTGCGTGAGGATCTGCACGCACAGCCGCTCGAAGGTGCACACCTCCGCCGTCGCGCGGTCGAAGCAGGCCACCAGGCGGCCTTGGCCCACTGGGCCCGCCGGGCCCTTTCTCCTCCTCCACTTGTGAAATACGGGATCAGCTCGGCCAGCTTCTGAGGGCTCGACGGCTGGACGATCTTGTGGTAGAACTCCTCGATCGCGCCCTTCTCCTCCCAGTCCTGGCCCGCGATCCACATCACGAAAGCCACGAAGATGTGTACGTGCGGGGGCCCTCGACTCGTAGTCTGGATTCTCGCCGTCGTCTTTCTGCTGTTTTTGGGCCCTTGACTCTTCGTTGTATGCTTTGCCAGCGTCTTCCAGCAGCTTGTGAAGTCCGTCTTCTCCCCCTGGTACGTCTATCTCGTGCGTCATGTACACTGTGCTGGTAAGTTCCGTGGGCTCCCTCGAGTTCGTCAGCACGAGGCGCGTGAGGATCATCAGCAACTCTCTGAAGGCGGCGTCTCCCCCTTCTTCGCGGCTGCTGCAACCTCGGACTTGAGTTTCTTTGACTTGTTCTCTCCGTCGCCCGATGCGGGTGCTCGCTTCAGCCAGGCCGGCGCCTCGAGGGGCATCACGAGACCGAACTTCAACGGCGGGCTGGACAGGGTGAGGTAAATGCCCGAGCAAATGGATACGGAGGGCCTCGGGGTTCTCGGCCGTCGTCTTGCACAGCACACGCTCCAGGGAAACGGGCTCCGCAATCTCTCGAAATGTCGTACTCCCCTTCGGCGGACATCCCCCCCGAGATCATACCAGACGCCAGGTGCCGAGCAGCCGTGATCTCACTCTGGAACGCCCCCCGACACACGATGCATTGGTTTGTGCACGTCAAGACATGCGCAAGAGAGCGAACATGGTGGCACGCTCGACGATGATTCAATAGCTGCGCCCGTGGCTCAAAGCACGTGTTGCATACCTCCCCGTCCTCCTCCTTCCAATTACATACCCGAGGTTTAGCCTCCTCAACTCCTTCAAGCCACGCACGATCGTCATCCTCAACATGGGCAGGGGGATGCCAACCAGGAGGGGGGATACTCTTTCTCATAGGTCGCCAACGGATCTCCGCGAAGTCGGAACGAATGAGCTCCCGAGCGACCTCTGACTCCACAATGCGAGACGGGTTCGCGGACAGCAGGGGCAAGACAGACGGCTCATCCACCAACACGCTGGCACTCTGAAAATCCTCCGCCATCCTACGAGCCCATGGGGAAGCCGCAGGAGCGAGCCCCGAATATGGCCGCGGGATAAAATTTAACGTCTGACACTCCCATTGCCCAAAGAGAGCCCCGAGTTCTTGACTATGTTGATCAGGTTTTCGGGCCCACCCCTGGTACCACTGAAGCCTACGTACGAGCATCTCGATATCGGACGACACTAGCTTCCAGTAGTCTAAGAGCTCCTCCGTCCCCCAGCTCCTGATCTTATCGCCCTCCCTGTCGCATGCCTTCCCCTTTACGGCCACCCTGCAGAAATACCCAAATTATGATCGATATGTGTGTACTGCGATTTCGTCATCAGCACGGGTTCCAGTCCGCTAAGTAAGGCGTTTGAGGTAGACTAATAAGCAGGTATATTTTACATTTCCAGGGGAGTGATGATTGCCTAATACCTCCAAGACTCCAGAAAGTACTCGAGGTTGAATTGAGGCGAAGTTGGAGCTCCACCCCCGTCCTTCCATCAAGGCACACTCTGGGACCCAAGTACCGCGTTTCTTGTCTGGCACTGCCTCCCAAGACTTCAGAAACATGTTTGTTTAGCCACCTCTTGCACCGAGCAGCATCTGCACCTTCGATCCTGGCCAGGAACTCCTGCTTTGAGACGTTCTGGGCATATCCGATCTTCTCCAGCTCCAAATTTAGTATGGAATCTGAAACGGCTAGCTGCTGAACAAAATCCTTCAACTGGAACTCTGGTGGCGCCACGTCGAACTTCCACAAATCGGCTGCAAATTTCCGCAAAGAGAGGTCCACAACGGTATTCTTCCACCTACACTCGAGAGAGGTCATGAGTACGGGCTTGATCTGACTTAGCCAAGCAAGGATGGGATACCGCGAAGTGCCTTGAAACAATCGAACCGTGAAAGGGTCGCCCTCTCCCGTCTTAATCAGTAGGTCTCGATCACCACTCGGGAGATTGATAGTTGCCTCTCGGAATCTCTGAATAGCTAATCTACATGATCCTCTCTCGAGTACTGCTGCGCCGTGGATTCCAGCTCCGCCCAATCCCCACAAGCAAATGCATTTGATAGATCTTTCAAGCTCGCAGTGTAGGAGCACCCACTTTGTGACATCCTCCACGCAACCACCTGTACTCCCAAAGTCGTATCCTCACTTCTCCTTGCCTGCACGAAGCCGTGGTCGAACGAGTCGGGTGGCACCTGCAAAATATCAGCAAAAAACATCTTCCCAAGAGACGGCAATATGTGCACCACACCTTTCCCTGCAGGGCCTGGCTTGTTCGACTTCCTCGGCGCACACCCCGAACTGCGTTGCCAGTAGACCGGTGCACGTTCATTCCGTCGGATATTTCTGAACCCAGCCACCATCAAGTCACGAAATATTGTCATATCAGGTAGTTCAGACTGAAATCCAAGACCACGCCGATTACGATTGGAAAATTGTCGCAGAGGGTGCAAGCATAGATGCCAGAGCTCAGAGGGCGTCGTTCCTTCTGGTACAGCACGGCGACGCGGGGCCCGTCGAGATCTGGATTCAATCCTCTCGTTGTCTTCCTCTGCAGCACACACGTTGGCTTCAGTCAAAGGCGACCTTGAGGTGTTGAGTTGCTGTGGTTGCCATTCATTCCAACCAATCTCAGTAGCACTCATTCCTCCGTCGCGTCCTGCCTGCTCCCAGTGTTGTAGCCACTCCGCTGCTGTAGGAGACGATCCTTTGAATAATCTCGAATCTCTTTTCTTTGGTCCGAAACGGCATCTGGCTGCAAAACGACTTAGCCTCATCGCGACCGCAACTTGCCTCTGCTCCCACGCCTCGTAAATTTCCTGTTCCAATCCTTCCCGTCGTTTCTGCACGTGGCTTTGTCGTATCTATTTCATCTGCTGACTTAACTGCTTCAACTCCGTCTCCACCTGCTCAAGTTCAACTCCAGCTGATATCAATTCTCGCAATCTGCAACGTTCAGCAAGAAGTTGCCTGCGCCGAAGTGCGTCCTCTCGATATTGATTCGAGATTGGTCCACGCTGGAAAAACTCCTTTCCACAACTTACCATAACTTCCTCAAGAAAATCGAAAGCTTTATCTGGGTTCGGAAGCATCATCAAAGGAATCCACTCATGCTCGGTTGCCGTCAACTTCTCAACTATTGCCGATAGAAATTCTGCCTTCTTGGCGCCATACTTCAGTGCGTCCATAAGTTTGCCCCGATCCCATCGCGACGTTTGGGCGGGCGCTCTGAATTGCCAGTCTTTTTCCCATCTCAGCGATATAAATACTGGAAGGTGATCACGTGGGCCTTTCCCTTTTATTGCCTGCAACTGCTTGTCCAACGTATGTAGTGGGTGACATCGTTCAATACAATCTTGCACCCCACGTGCGACTAAACAGAAATCAAGAAGACTGCATGTATTTGGTCCAAAATACGTAAACTCCCGAAGCCCGAGATTATTAGCAACGACCAACTGATGCCGATCCGCCAGAAGTCGCAGCTGTTCGCCTGCTCCATGTCTCCTCGCCTCGCGGGTCGCCGTGGGGCCGATCGAGTCACTCTCCGCACGCTGCCAGCTTCCACTTTCCCTCGTTTCTCCAATACCGTCGTTGGCGTCCACAAATACCATCGGCTGGCATCTCTGGGGTATCTCATTGAACACAGCATTCATCCAATCTTTTAGAACTCGAGCCGTCTGCATGTACAGCGCAATGTCACCTGGCTTCCCGGGCCGGGGGAAAATACACAGCCATCACCAACAAGTCGATCGTCCCCCGTTTGATACGTATCGCAATAGATCCCCCCCCGCCGATGGTGGACTCGGCCATGCTCTGATAACGTCATTCTCTCTGTACCTCTCTCCCAGTACGATCATGACCCCACAACTCCTGTTCGTGTACCTCCCAGGAACAATTCTTCACGCTTCGCGTATCCCCACCAGCCCATCTCAAAACAGCAACTCTAGCGAAGCATGCCGACCGTCGTGTTTTTCAGGCGTGTTTCCGCCTGTCCCCGCATATCTCCCCTGTTCCTCCTTCCTCCCGCCTCCTTGTACATCCTCCTTGTGGTGGGAGCGGGAGAAGGACGAGGCGGAGGAGGAGGGAGAGAAAGCGCTCCTCGTGGTTTGAGTCGTTTGGGGTTTCTCGTCCTGGTGTGAGTCGTTCGGGCCCTTCTTCCTGGTGTGAGTCGTTCGGGCTCTTCGTGGTGTGAGTCGTTCGGGCTCTTCGTCCTGGTGTGAGTCGTTCGGGCTTCTCGTGGTGTGAGTTGTTCGGGCCCCTCGTCCTGGTGTGAGTCGTTCGGGCCCCTCCTCCTGCCCGTCCAGAAACGACGCCCAGGCGAGTAGAGGGTCGTCCTGATGGGCTTTTCGGCGTCTTGGGTGCCTCGGGGGGGCCTCTTTGGGCCGTTTGGGATCCTCTTGGGGGCCTCCTGGGGGCCTCTTGGGGCCATCTTGGGGCCTCTTGGTGCCTCCTGGGCGCTTCTTGGGGCCATCTTGGAGGAAATCGATCAAAGAAGAGGGGAGCTTTAATTAGCGCTGCCCCCTCAGAAGGCCAAAATGGGGCCAAAAGTCTGAGTAAAATCAATGATTGTGGCTTGAAAGAAGAGGGGAGCTTTAATTAGCGCTGTCCCCTCAGAAGGCCAAAATGGGGCCAAAACCGTAGTAAAATCAATGATTTTGGCTTCAAAGAAGAGGGGAGCATGTTTCTGCCTCCCCCCGTCGGGGCCAGAATCCTCGTGAGGGGTGTCGTTTTTTAGCCCTCCCAGGAGTCGAAAAAGACCCCTCCAACCACCCGCGGGGCGCCCTCTCCAGGCCCAGGGGGAGGGGGTAGGGGGAGGGGTAAACCCCTCCCCGAAGGGGAAGAAGGGGGGTTGAGAACAGAGCGGGCTCTCTAAACCACTCACGCCCAAAGGGCTGGTGGGACTACACACTCGTAGATCCTCCTCCTCTGGATACAAGATGCAAGTACATTCTCGGCCTCCCTTCTGCAAGACGTCGTGCCAATCAGCGCGACCACGTCCAGGGAGGAGGTCTGCATCAGGATCTCCTCGAGGCGGCTCCCCGAGGCCCACATCGGATTCCACCCTATCGCTCGTAACATCGCCTGGCCGCCAGCTCGATTCGGGTGCGAGATTAGCCATCAAGTGAAGGGTGGGGCATGGCGCGGCCGCTCGGCCAAACTCTCCGATCCAGATGGCGGCTCGGAAGAGGGAGGATGGAGGACGGATGACTGAGGGAGGGCTGGCCGGGCGGAGCCATGACAATGATGATTCTGTTCCAGAGCATTCCAGAACGATCTCAGAGCGTTCCGGAACGCTCTGAGAAAGCCGCGGCGCCCGAGACATTCTTCAGAGCCGCCAGATCTCAGAGATTCACGATTTATCTCATCCGATTTCGTCCTCGTCTTGGCTTCGTCTTAGCTGGAGGAAGGACGGAGAGAGGGAGCGGGGAGGGATGGTCGGCGGCGCGCAAGAAAAGGTGGGTGCGAGGGGATGGCTGGCAGAGAAGGCAAGGGGGGGGGGTCCCAGAAGCCCTCCCGCCTTCAAGAGGCCTGCTCCGAAGCCTCCGAGCCCTTCTCAGATACCCTATGCCTCATGAGAAGTCCGACCCCCTTGCGCCGCACACCTTGGCGCGCCGCGAATGGACGGAGGAGGGATACGTAGGAGAAGGAGGAGGAGGAGGAGGAGGACCGAGTGAAGCGCGTCGTGAGGAGTATGCTGGCGGCAGAACGGATTCATGGTGGATTCTGGCATCGACGCCGCGCGCTTCGTCGCCCTTGTGCCTCGGCCAGCTTCTCGGATACGGATCGGCAATCGACGGCACTCGCACGCTGGGAGCACTGCTGCGCAAGCGGTTGCCAGAGCCCGTGCGACACGGTGCTCCAGAACAGCGCTTTCCTGAAAGAAGAACGGGCTCCTCTGACAGTCGATGCCCTTAGGGATGCACTGAGCTTCCGATACTTCTGGCGGGTGCCGACGGATGTCATGATCGCCGACGGTCTGACGAAGGAGAAGCCAGAGTTGCGTGAGAGGTTTGCCGCGTGACTGCACGATCAACGTATGCGTGCAGTTGCACGAGGTTGAAGACCCTCGGTCATGCTCCCTCGTCTTTGGAGGTAGTCTCGCTTGCCTTCTTCTCAGCTTCCGTCGCCGCGAGTCTGCCAGCTGTGTGCGCGCGGCGCTAGCGCGCCCTGGTGTTCAGCTTAGCAGAGAATGGCTGGGAAAAGCTCTGGGAGTGTGACAGTCCATGCTCCCAGATTGCCCCCGCTCTCTTTTTGTTCCATTCCCTTTCAGCTGGTCCTCTCTGGCTCATCCAGAGCTGTATCCAAAACGCTAGCACGGCCTTCCTTTCTCCCCCAGCGAGTGCGACAGTGTCTGGCGTCGTGCAGCGCCAGCAGTGCTGCGAGCCCTCCTGCTGCGACCGTCGGCCAGACGAAAGTCATGCGGCCATTACCGGAGGCCACGAAGCAATGACGGCTCGAAAAGCAGAGTAACCATCGCGTGGTTATGGGCGGTGTTGGGTGTTTGTTTTCGGCACCACTGCTTCGTGGAGGGGGGGACAAATAGGAGGCGGGAGGACGAAGTGGGGTGGAAAGGGGGGGGCTCCGCAGCATGCTGCATGTTGTTGTCTTCGACCCCGCTGCTGAGCATCCCCCTCGATGCATGACCGCCTCTGGCCCGGGGGCGCCGAAAAAGCTAGCTGCGCACAGAAATGCATCTGACTTGTAAAGATTCTCTTTGCCACCCCCCCTTCGCCCGGCCCGACGGAGGAAGGAGGAGGAAAGCAAAAGGAGTCAGCATCAAGTCAGGGCCTATTCAGGGAAAGACTATTTTTTCCCCCGCTTACCTCTGGGTTAGCTTGCAAGACATCTCTGCGCGACGGCACCTGCTGTCCAAGGGTTCGCACGACGAGATGCTCGTGCACGAGTCGGCAGCGTGCGTGTAATGCTGTAACTGCAGAAGCAATACCGACCGCGAAAGACCCAGGAAGTCGTGCCCCTAACCCTGGAAAGGGGGCTCCTCGGCGATTCAAGCAGACAAGTTCCTCGACGATCTGTTTATGCAATGGCTCTTCGATTCAAGCTGACACTTCTACAGAAAGTGAACTGGTGTTTAGATCCTGCCACAACTCAACTTGTGTCTAAAATTGCTGCGGTGAGCGGCGCAGGGAAGAGAGCGCCGGCACACACACGCGCGCACACACACGCGCGCACACACACGCGCGCGCACACACACGCGCGCGCACACGCACGCGCACGCACACGCACGCGCACGCACACGCACGCGCACGCACGCGCAAGGTGGCCTGCCGTTCTCTGCAGTGCCTCATGTGACCACCTCCTGAGTTGCGTTGGCCGTCTGGCCCGCCTCCAGCGAGAGGACCGACCGCTCTCCCCACCCGACCCGATATCGTGCGAATGAGTTTCTTGCGCGATGGGCCAAAAGGTTCGAGCAAGCCACGTCCCGCCCTCTTTGGCGCAGTTCTGGCTCGCCTTCGCAGCACATAACCTTGCTGAGGCCGCACCGCCTCTCCCGGTAATCATAAGGGCCGCGCAAGTGGAGAGGGAGGAGGAGGCGCAGCAGGAGGAGGAGGGGGAGGAGGAGGAGGAGGAGGAGGAGGAGGAGGAGGAGGAGCAGGAGCAGGAGGAGGAGGAGGAGGAGGGGGGCTGTGTGCCGTCAGAGCGTCAGAGCGTATGGAACCATCTTCTACGTTGGGCAGTACGGCGAAGCGTCTATGGCATTGCCCGCGGGCAGCGGTGCTTCGCGCACGCGCGCCGGCGACGCCCAGCGAAGCAAATTCCGTGTTGGGCGACCCCACCAGTGCGAGGGCCAGCCACCACAGGGCCGATACCAACATTCACGGTCTCCCACGAGGAGGAGGAGGAGGAGGAGGAGGAGGAGGAGGAGGAGGAGGAGGAGGAGGAGGAGGAGGATTTTTTTAACATCAACATCCACTTCGATGAGCAAGTTCAACGCCAACGCAGCCCAGCCAGGAGGCTGAGACTGCAGCGGCAGCGCCAGTGTCGGGGCCATGCCCCCGTGGCGTGCCGAGCGCGAACAGGGAGCGCAAGGAGACCGTGCTCCGCGCACCCTGATCGGGGTAGGGGGCGCCGGAGCCGAGCTCCGACGCCCAACCTACCCACCACCTGCTCCACAGGTGGCCGCGGTTTCGGACCCCGGGGCCCCCAGGACCGAACCAAAAAGGCGACACGACACGACGCGACACGACGGGGGGACGCAACGGACGACACGACACGAACGACACGACACGGACGAACGACACGACAGAGACGAGCCGCCGGTCCCGCCCCAGGGCGGCGAGCGCTGGGGGGGACCCAGCACCGCCCTGGGGGAGGCCACGGGACCTGGCGACCCCCCCGGGGGAAGGAAACCGTGCTTTGGCGGCGTCCCCCGGGGTGCGGGGGCTTTTCGCCCCTCGGGCCCGGCGCTCCCCGCCTACGCCAGGAGGACCCTAGGGTCCCGACCCCTCCCCTACGGGAGGGGCCCCCTCGGGAGGAGGAGGAGGAGGAGGAGGAGGAGGAGGAGGAGAGGAGGAGGGAGGAGGGGAGGAGGAGGAGGAGGAGGAGGAGGAGGAGGAGGAGGAGGGAGGAGGAGGAGGAGGAGGAGGGAGGAGGAGGAGGGGAGGAGGAGAGAGGAGGAGGAGGAGGAGGAGGAGGAGGAGGAGGAGGAGGAGGAGGAGGAGGAGGAGGAGGAGGAGGAGGAGGAGGAGGAGAGGAGGGGGAGGAGGAGGAGGAGGAGGAGGAGGAGGAGGAGGAGGAGGAGGAGGAGGAGGGGAGGAGGAGAGGAGGAGGAGGAGGAGGAGGAGGAGGAGGAGGGAGGAGGAGGAGGAGGGAGGAGGAGAGGAGGAGGAGGAGGAGGAGAGGAGGAGGAGGAGGAGGAGGAGGAGGAGGAGGAGGAGGAGGAGGAGGGAGGAGGAGGAGGAGGAGAGGAGGAGGAGGAGGAGGAGGAGGAGGAGGAGGAGGAGGAGGAGGAGGAGGAGGAGGAGGAGGAGGGAGAGAGGAGGAGGAGGAGGAGGAGGAGGAGGAGGAGAGGAGGAGGAGGAGGAGGAGGAGGGAGGAGGAGAGGAGGAGGAGGAGGAGGAGGAGGAGGAGGAGGAGGAGGAGGAGGAGGAGGAGGAGGAGTGCCAGAGTAGTCGTGGCTTGACTTGGGGGGGTTGAAGACTTTTCGGCCCGGGAGGGCAGGAGGGTGCCCACAACCACGATTGCCTCTGGACCCTGGGGCAGGGCTCCAGAAGGTATGGGTATGGATGCCTAGGCCCCACGATCGAGGGTAAGTGTGGGTGTGGTCGCCTGGGGCTGCCTTGCCGGGGCTGCGGGGCTCGAGCCGGCGATGTAGAGGAGCTCGCCGCGGGCGCTGACGTCTTCTGAACGAGCAGCCCGCCGCAGGCGCCGATCTTTACGCAAGGGAAGGTTGGCGTGTCGCAGGGCGGAATGTCGGTGGGCCGCGAAGTTCGAATGTCAGTTTCAAGCTCGCCGCAGGCGCCGATGGTTCTGGCAAACAGAGCCGCCTCATGCGAAGCCTTCTTTGCCGTAAGACAACGTCGGTGGATCTCGGATGGCTCGCGGGCGTGGGTCGCGCGTGGGTCGTGGGTCGGTCTTGGGGCAGATGTGGGTGGATCACGGGTGGGTCGCGGTCTGATCGCGGGTGGGACGCGGGTGGTTCGCGGATGGGTCGCGGGTGGGTCGCGTGGTGGGTTGGGTTGGGGGTGGGGTGTCGCAGTCGGGCGGGTCGGGGGTGGTTCGCGGAGCGGGGCCGGCAAACAAGAATTGCATTTCAGACGCCCGCCCAGGGACAGTGCATGACCGTGGGGCTCCATCTGACCTTCTGGCAGCTCAAGTCTGGGATTCAGTGTGCTTGCTTAGTTGCTACTTCTACACGCCCTGCGACCCGCACTGAATGCATCACCTGCCAGAGTTTCTGCCACTCCAAACCGCCCGCCGACCACCCGACGCTGGCAGCACGCAAAACGTTTGAATTTGGAAAATTTCCGGTCCGCAGGGGGCTCGCTGTTTGTTAGGTCCTTCCATCGCTGTTCCTTTGACATTCCAGGAAGTGGATCCACTGCATTATTCGTCGTCTTCTTGGTCCTCCCTCATCCTCGTTTTTCTCTCCCCTTCTATCATCCTCCTCGTGCTTGTTGTTCTTCCTCCTCCCATTCCTCGTCCGTCTGATCAGCCACTCCCCCG
The DNA here is from genome assembly GCA_963575745.1 of Prorocentrum cordatum. Classification (NCBI taxonomy): domain Eukaryota; class Dinophyceae; order Prorocentrales; family Prorocentraceae; genus Prorocentrum; species Prorocentrum cordatum. The sequence continues at coordinate 83,116 of CAUYUJ010016492.1, read as the reverse complement.
TCCCGCCTGGAGGGACTGGGGCAAGCCATGCGGTCGGTGCTGACGACCCTCATGCTGCTCCTCATTTGTCTCTACGCGGGGGGGGGGGGAGAGATCTAGGAAATGCATGTTCAGTCTGGTTCCCTCCCCAGTCATGTTTGGGGGATGCGAGGTAATGTAGGAGCAGAAGAAGGGAGGAGACGAAGGAGAGGGGGACGAGGAAAGGGAACGGATGAGGTGAGGGGGAGGAGAACGAGGAGAAGGAGGAGGATGAAGGAGGGAGGGATGGAGGGACGGAGGGACGGAGGGAGGAGGAGGAGAATGATGATGATCAGGAGAAGACGAAGGAGGGAGGATGGTCGGGGGAAGAGGAAGAAGGAATCCGGCAGGGATAATCAAGGATGTGGTTGGAGGGGTTTCGGAGGAGGGATGGATCATTGACGAACGAGGAGAGAGAAAGAGGGATGTAAGGAGGGAGGAGGGGGGGAGAAGGACGTAGGTGGGGGGACGAGGGACGAGGTGGGAGTGAGGGCGGATGGAGTAATACACAGAGGAGTAGGGATGATGATGGTGGTGGTGTTTCATGATGATGGGGAGGACAATGGTGATGATGGTAGTAGTGGTGGTGAATGATGACGATGACGATGCTGATGATGACGATAACGGCGACGATGCTGCTGCTGCTGATGATGATGATGTTGATGATCATGATGATGATGCTGATGGTAGTAATGATGATGATGATGATGATGATGATGATGATGATGATGATGATGATGATGATGTTTATGGGGATGCTGATCATGATCATGATGATGGTGGTGGTGATGATGACGATGGTGGTGGTGGTGATCACGTTAATGATGATGATGTTGATGATGATGATGAGGGTGATGAAGAGGATCACGATGACGATGGCAATGACGATGTTGACGATAACGAAAATGATGAGGACGAGGATGGTGATGAGGATGATGATGTGGATGTGGGTGCGGATGATGGTGGTGGTGATTGTAGTGAAGGTGATGACGATTGTGATGATGATGTTGTTGATGATGATGAGGACGGTAATGGTGATGGTGATGGTGGTGGCGATGATGATCATGCTGCTGCTGATGGCGATGATGCTGCTGATGATGACGACTATGATGATGCTGATACTATTGGTGATTGGTTTGCTGATGATGGTGACGATCATTGTCATGGCGGCGACGACGACGTCGATGACGACAATGATGATGATGATGATGATGATGATGATGATGATGATGATGCTTATGATGATGCTTATGATGATGATGATGCTGATGATGATGACGACGATGCTGCTAATGATGCTGATGATGATGACGATGATGATGGTCATGGTGATGGCGATGCGGATTCGATGATGATGATGATGATGATGATGATGATGATGATGATGATGATGATGTTGCTGCTGATGATGAATATGATACTGATGATGATGATGATGATGATGTTGATGATGATGATGATGATGGTGGTTATAATGATTATGGCGATGGCACTGATTGTTGATAGGCGGTTATTGATGGTGTTGATGGTGAGGATGATGATTATGATGATGATGCGGATACTGATGATGATGTTGATGATGTTGGTGATGAAGCTGATGTTGTTGGTGATGTGGATGATGCTGCTGCTGATTGTCATGCTGATGATGATGATGATGATGATGATGATGATGATGATGATGCTGATGATAACGATGATGATGATGCTGATGATGATGCTGATGGTGATGGTGGTGGTGATGATAATGATATTGATGATGATGATGCTGATGATGATGACGATGATGATGACGATGACGATGACGAGGACGAGGACGATGAGGAGGAGGAGGAGGAGGAGGCGGATAAGGAGGAGGAGGAGGAGGAGGACGACGAGGATGAGGAGGAGGAGGCGGAGGGGGTGGCGGGGCGGGGGAGAGGACGAGGATGACGAGGAGGAGGAGGAGGACGAGGAGGAGGAGGAAGAGGAGGAGGTGGAGGAGGAGCTGGCCCTGGCGAATTGGCCTGGCGGTGGCCGAGCGCCAGAGCGTGAGCAGCGGGCGGGCAGTGCGGACGGTGAGGCACGGCGTGCCGAGGCCAGGCGGGGCGAGAGGGAGGCAGGGCGAGGATGTTTTGGGGGGCGAGGCGAAGCGCGGCGAGACGAACCACTGCAGGAGTTGTTGACGCTTAGCGTACCCCCGCCCACTCCACTGCAGCCAATTATCTCGCTCTGTGCCCCAGAACGTTATTCCCGCTCGCTGGATCTGTCCTTCGAGCCGCCGAACAAAAGTACCCTCGCCCACTGGTGGCTGCAGAGCATTCTGCTCAGTGCACGTGCAACTGCACGCTTGTTGTGCGGGTGCGATTCGGCCTGCCATCGTGGCGGTTGGGGTCGCCAATTCGCTTTGTGCCGCCCGCCCCGGACATTGCCCTTCGCCGCCAGACCGTTGTCGCGCGGCCGCAGACCAAAAATGTACCCCCGCCCAGCCCGTCCAGAAGCGATGCCCACGAGGGTTGCTCGGGCGAGGTGGTCGACGGGGGGGAGAGATGAGGAGGAGGGCGAGGAGGAGCAGGAGTAGGAAGAGGACCAGGACGAAGGGAGGAGGAGGAGGAGGAGGAGGCGGAGGCGGAGGCGGGAGAAGGAGGAGGAGGAGGAGGAGAAGGAGGACGAGGATGGGCAGGAGGAGGAAGGGGAGTGGAGGAGGAGGAGGAGGAGGACGACGACGAAGAGGAGGAGGCCTTCACGGGTCTTTTGTCGTGAAAGTTGTTCTGAGAATTGTAAGGGCTATCTGGGGGTCTTTCGGGGCCTTATTGGGGTCCTCCCGGGACCGTCTTGGGCTTGTTTTGGAGGGTATTAGGGCCCTCTTGGGGCTCTTTGAGGGGTTATTAGGGGGCCTTCTTGGGGCGAACGTGGACCCCATGGCTCAAACAGAGGGGGTGCTTAATTATGGTTCCTCCTCGGAAGCCGAAAACTGACATCTTTGGGACCTCTTGGAGCGCTTTGGAAGAGATGTCTTGGGGCGTCTTGGGCCGTCTTGGCTTGGGACCCTCTTCGGCTCCTCTCGGGGCTTTCTGCGGCCATCTTGAAGCCCCGGGGGCCCATCGGAGGCGAAAATGCGAGAAGGCACACAGCACTGATTGTCCCCAGGTTTTGGGACGATCTTGGCCTCTTCGGGGGTCTTTGGCGGGGCCTGCGGGGTCACTTGGAACCGTCTCGTGGCCTTCTTGGCACCACTCGGATGCATGTCCGAGGCTATCATGAGCCATCTCCCGCCTTTGGAGGCTACTTTGAGTCTTCGGGGGCTATCTTGGAGCAATCTTACATCGTGAGTCCCCCCGATAAGACTCAGGAACAGTGAGAACGGCAAGCCCGACCCCGAATGGGGCCAGAGGGGGCCTTTGAAGAGGGGAAGAAGGACAGAACCGTTCTACCACCTGCGCCCAGAGGGCTGGCGGGACGGGCGGGGCGGGGAGCAGGAAGGGAGAGGGGCCGTGGATCCCGTCTATTCACCTGCGCCGGTCCTGGACAGGCCCATCCTGGGCCCAGAGCGCGCGGCTGTGACTTCCACTGGCTGCGTGCGGAAGGAGCGCACGGGGCGGGCAGGGCGAGGCCTCCGTCCTCCTGCCGGTGGTGCGCCTCCTCCTCCCCACCAGGCTCTTGTGAAGCTGACCTCGTCTCCAATTCACTTCGCGGGGACCAGGCCAGGTAAGTCGAGGCAGAGCTGAATCGACGGGCATCCTGCGAACACCTGGGACATCCCAGAGGTGCCCGTACGAGTGCGGGGAGATCGTGGAAGTTCCGGCGCGAGTCGAGGGACAGCAGGAGTTGCTGTAAACACCAAACGGGCATCTGGGGAGAGGCAGCGCGAAACGTGGAGAAACAGGCGATGCGTTGGAGGGCAGGGTGTGCACGCACGCAGGCGAGCGCTGGCCTCAGCGTCGGTCGAGCTTCACTAGGCTGGGGATGTTGTGGCCGGCGGTCCGCAGGGAGCGCGCCCGCCTTCGGCCAGAACGGAGGCCCAGAGAGGCCACAAGCCCTTGTGCTCCTCTGTCGCGCCCACGCACGCCGCCGCCGAACAGTTCTTCCTGCTCGCAGGCAGACTTCAGTCGGGCCTGTCCCTCTACAGGAAGAATATCCAAAAATAGTCAAAACATAGTATGGGGACGATTTTTGAGTATGTTAAACCATTTTTGAATAGTTTCGACTATTTTTAGTTTTTCCTCGAAAATCCCCCTGTAGGGGGACAGGCCCGACTTAGAGGCAGCCCTGGCCACCAGGAAGGGCGCGAAGACAGATGCGTCGCAAGCCGCGCTTCGCGGTCCTTCCACGCGGGATGGCGCGAGGGAGGGAAAGTGTTCTAGGTAGAGGTCGCAGCATTCGATCTGTTGAGACGCAGCACACTCAAACAGGGTAAGGCATGGCAGTGCACGATGATGGTGATGATGACGAGGAGGAGGAGGAAGCAAGAAGGGACAAGGAGGAACCAGGTGAAGAGAAGAAGGAGAAGGAGGAGGTCTTATTGTTGTTATGTCTCAGGCGTCGTCCTTTTATATGGGCGGTCGCTTACAAAACATATCAGTGAATATGTGATCGGGAATCTCAGTTCCCGACTTTGGAGGGAGATCCTTTGAGAGGGACGACAGCATTGGTAGAAGGCATGCACTGCTTCTTTAATGTGCGATGGGCGAGGGGGTTTGACTTTAACAGAAAACCCGCACCTATCAGACATCAAAACAAATCACACAACAAAACAAAACGCATCGCAGCACCGCGAGCATATGGGACTGATCACACAACTCCGCCCGAGGATGGCCCATCGCGCCACCGCATAGGCGAGTCGGACCAACATCATCGGGAACGGGCCGGTCCTCAAGCGGCACTGGCTCCCGAAATGGAATGGCCCGAATTCACGACTCAATCTGTCACCGTGGCTTGCAAGGATCAGGCCAAAAATCAGACAACTTGCCCAGCAAGGTAAATTCCGTCAACAGTACTTGCAACGCGCAGGGGCCTCTAAGACGCGAGGGTCATGCCGTGCATCTCTGAGCCTGCACAGCCTCTCAGCCAGGCTTGTAGACTAGCCTTTCTTCCTGTGGTGGACACGTTCACACCGTTCACGCTCGCACGTAAAAAGGACCTCCCTTCGGACCGCAAGCAGTCTCAAAAGAACATCAGACGCAACTTGATCGGCCCGACGGGTCCTTCTCTGCATACACTCATCCGCAAGTTGGCCTGGAGCTGCGGCCGCATGAGCGACGCGATCAGCTGCATCATTCAAGTACAGCTCGACAGGGGCTAGACACAATGTGAAGACCTTACGGCCAGTGTCGCCGACCCAGAAGGACGACGACGACGACCACGACGACAACGACGAGCTGATGGCCCTGCCGCAGGCTCGGGACATGGGGCGGGCGGTGGAGGGAGGAGGAGGAGGAAGAGGAGGAGGAGGAGGAGGAGTAGGAGGAGGAGGAGGAGGAAGGGGAGGAAGTGGAGGGGGAGGGGGTCAGCTGCATCATTCAAAGACAGCTCGACAAGGGATATATATATATATATATATATGGCGTTGGGCCTGAGATTCGAAGGTTTTGAGGAGGCGTCCAGGCCTTCCCGAATTGCCTTCTGGGGACGGAGTTGCGATCCAAATTCGCGAAGGAGGAGGATGAGGAAGACGACGACAACGATTAAGAGCAAGAGGGGGGCGGCGACGACGACGACGACGACGGCAGTTGCGAGGACGGCGAGGACGAGTGGGGCCGAGAAGATCAGGATGAGGAGGCGGAGGTAGACGACGAGGAGGAAGGAAGGAGGAGGAGGAGCAGGAGGAGGAGGACGACGACGAGGACGATGGGATGAAGAGGGGAGGAGGATGAGGATGAACAGGAGGAGATGGAGGAGGTGGAGGAGGACAACAACGGCTTGTGCAGATGAGATGATGATTATGATGATGTTGATGGTGATGACGATGATGATGGTGGCGCTGACGACGATGATGATGGTGATGATGATGCTGATGCTGATGATGACGTTGACGAGGAGGAATGTCGGTGGTCACGGCGATGATGGTGATGATGAATGTGGTGCTGGTGGTGATGAAGGCGATCATGCAGGTGGTGATGACTGTGGTGACAACGGCGACGACGACGGCGATGATGGTGGCGGTGATGATGAGGGGGATGACGGTGGTGATGCTGACGGCGGCGACGACGAGGATGACGATGGTGATGCTGATGATGATGTAGAGGATGATTATGATGGAGTGGTCGTGAATGTGGTGGTGATGCTAATGCGGACACGGAGGAGGAACATGTACGAAGGTGTTGGTGATGATGGTTGGTATGATGAGGCAGATGACAAGGAGGTGGATGACCACGAGGAAACAGGGGAAGCAGGAGATCGAGGAGGAGTAGGAACAGAAGCAGGATACGGATAATGTGGATCATGGTGATGAGAATGAGGACGATGATGATGCTGATGATGACGACGACCTTTACGATAACGATGCTGCTGATGCTGATGATGATGACGATGATGATGATGCTGGTGATGATAGTGATGAGGATGGAGGAGGAATACGAGGAGGAGCAGGAGGAGGCATGGCGATAAGGTGGATTAGGATGGTGATGATGGCGATGCTGATAATGGTGGTGGTGGTAATGATGATGATGGTGATGCTGACGATGAGGATTATGCTGATGATAATGATGCTGATGCTGATGCTGGTGGTGGTGGTGGTGGTGGTGGTGTGGTGATGCTGATGATGCTGCTGATGACGATGCTGATGTTGATGACGATGGTGATGATGCTGATGCGAATGACGATGATAATGATGATTATGAGTATAATGATGCTGACGTTGCTGATGATGGCGATGATGTTGACGCTAATACTGATGCTGCTAGTGATGATGCTGATGATGCTGACGGTGGTGGTGATGATGATGATCATGGTGATGCTAATGATGATGCTGATGATGTTGCTGATGATGAGGAGGAGGACGACGATGAAGATGATGATGATGCTGATGATGATGCTGATGCTGATGATGATAATGATGATGAGGAGGAGGAGAAGGAGGAGGAGGAGGATCATGAGGAGAAGGAGAAGGAGGAGGAGGAGGAGGAGGAGGAGGAGGAAGTAGAAATGGTGGTGGAGGAGGGGGAATGACCTGGAGGAGGAGGAGGCGGAGGAGGAGGAGGGGAAGGAGGACGGAAGTCGGGAAGATGTGGAAAGGGGATAGAGAGAAAGAGGCAGAGGAAGGGGTCGAGCAGGAGGACGGGCGGGAGGATGATGAGAGGGTCGGGAAGGGACATGGGGAGGGGAAGGGAGGGAGGGAGGGGGGCTTGAGCAGGAGGATGAGAAAGAGGAGGAGCAAACGTAGGATGACGATGAGGAGGAAAGCGGACGAGGGGGGGAAGGTTAATTGGGAGGGCGAGGAGGAGAAGGAGGAGGAGGAGGAGGAAGAGCAGCAGCAGCAGAAGTACGAGGAGGAGGAAGAGGAGGAGGAGGAGGAGGAGCATTGGCAGGAGACGCGGCCGAGGGAGACGAGGAGGGGTCGTAGAAGAGTTGGCTGTGCACGTCGACGGGGGTGTGACGGATGCAGCCCACGGCGTCGCGTGCCCGTCGCCTGAAACAGTGGGCATCGATCGGACTGGGTCGGGAGGTGTTTTCGATCCTGATCAAGCAGACGATGGACGCCGGGGGCCTCCCAAAGCGTCTTGGCCGGGGCACGCTGCATCGCGCCGTCCTGGCTCCAGTTCCTCCCGCTCGCGTCCTCTGCTCGTGCTCGGCTCTCTCCTCTCTTTGCCTTCTTCTCCATCCTCACGCGTCCCCTCTCCTCCCGTCCCTTCTCCTCCCTCCCCTTCCCTCTCTCCGCCCCCGCATCTGCCTCTATCCGTCTTGGCTCGAACGCGCCTCGTGCACCTTCCTGCCGCCCTGCGCCTCAACGAGGCGGTCTTGCTTGTGGCCGCGCGTGCTATTGCGAGGAGGCAACTCTCACCTCTCCTTTGTGGCGGCGCCAGCTGAGTCGGATCGAATTTCAACGAGATGGGGCTCCAAGGACGTGCAGGTTCTCGAGGCCACGGCGCAGCAGGCAAGAGTCAAGACCGGGCTGTTCGCAAAAGCTGGATTTGCTGCACCGCATGCAAGAGGTGTAATTGGGACGAACGTTGGGAGACCGAGCAGTGGCTGTGCGAGTGTGGTGCTGCCGTTCAGCGACCCGACCGCCCTCGAGACCTGCTCGGCGCCGCGGTGGTGGCAACGGCAACGAGCGCCAGCGGCCTGGAAGCTCGCCCGCCAGCGCGGCTCAGGGGCTGGCCAAGTCGCAGCGACTGGCTCCCTGCAGCCCGACGTCGCGGCGGCAATCGAGCTGGTCCACCAGCATTTGGGGAAGCCGCCCTCCACTAAGGACTCGATCTCGGTGGGCGATGCCGTCAGGATTACTTCTGGAACGCCGCCATCGTCCTGCTGTCAATTCGGTCGGTTTCCTTCGTACGAGCTAAGAGGCGGACGTGGCCAAGGAGAAGGAGTTGGCGATCCAGCTGGCCGTGGCCGAGGCTCGCAAGCGCGATGCTGGGGCAGCCGTGGCGCGCATGATCAGACCAGGCACCGAGGGGCAGCCTGCTGCAAGCGGCGGAGCTGCAGGCGGCGACCGCTCTTTTAGGTTTCATGGGATGACCACGTATTCGATGACGCGGACGAGCTTAGCCCCGATGGGCAACACCAGTTGGCGCAGCTGCAGGCAACCCTCCTGGACACTCGGGCTAAGTTCAACTTCGCGTCGGCCGAAGTGAATGCCAAGCCGGAGTCGGCGAAGACTTTGGAGGCAGAGCAATCGTCCAGTCCTGCCAAAAAAAGCCGCGCGGAGGGCGGAGGTGGCGCTGCTGCGGACCCCGCGGAAATTGCTGGACCACCACCGTCTTCTCCCCAGAAAGACCAGGGGGAGGCCTATGCGAAGGAGGAGAACGAACGCGAGGCCACCATCCGCGCCGAGGCCGCCAAGCTCTGTCGCTCCAGGTTCGACGCGACAGAGAAGGCTGTGGCGGCGAAGCAGGCGGCAGTGTCTAGCCAGACGGCCGCTTGGCGACCATCCCTGAATGATGGAGATCGGATCGAGTCGTCAGCCGCTGACTCCGTCGCAAGTAGCGATTCCCAACGGCGTAGTTCTGTTGGCCGGCCCCGCGGAGACCCGCAGTCGCCCGAAGGCCGATTCCAGTAAGTGGGATCGACATTGCAGACCTGAAGCGCGAATGCTCGTGGGCAAGCCGGCTCGGTCTGACCCACTTGCTGGGATGAAAGGGCACTGGGTGCGGCGAGTGGCTTGTCGCGCGGCGCCACCCCCGCGCGCGCGCGTAAGATGCGGCAGCTCAGGCGGCCCGAGCTCGTCGCTCGGCGCGCGGGGCTGAGCCGGGCGGCTTCCAGGCCGCGGCGCCGCGCATGCGGGGCCGCAGCGGGGTCGCCATCGCCTTCTACGCCCCGAGCTCCATCCGGTGGGCCAGGGGGAACTTCGCCTCCGCAGGTTCGCTCGCCCCCAGGTGCTGGTCACGGCTGCGCAGCTGCCGTGGCCCATCATCGGGGATCTCAACATTGCGGCGGGCCAGTTGGGCTGCCGCGGCGTCGTCTCGGGCGGTCGAGGTCGTTTCTTACGCGGTCCAGACGAAGTCGCTTGCGAGCGCTTTGGTTCGCGCATCGACAGCGACGTCGGCTCGGGGCTCGGGGGCGGCAGTCGGGCACGTCTCCGGCTTCGCAGCAGGCCGCCCCCTTGAAGACGCACTGCGGCGCGATGGTCGGGCGTCGCTGGGCCGGGGGGGCAGTTGCGCGCGAGGCAGCTGGCGGCCCCCATGCAGCGACGCGCCGGGCGTTGGCCTGTCCGCCGGCGGCGACTAGCTCGAGCGGGGCGACCTCGGCGCGAGCTTTCCCGATTCAGCCGGCCTTGAGCTTCGAGTTCGCGCCGCCGAATTGCCTGGTCTCGTCGCGCCCATGGCGGCTCGTTCTGCATTTGCGCCGTCGCCGTTCCTGCGCGGCGCCGCCGTCGCGGGCGCAGGCGACCCGCCCATTTGAATCGGTCGCGCGCTGGGGCTCCGCAGCAGCCTCGGACCTCCTTGAGCGCCCAGGGATGCGACGCGATGGATGCTGGCGAAAAACCGAACCAATTCAGTCGGGGGGGGGTCGGGTTCTACGACTCCGCTGCGGCCTCGGACCGCCGTGGACGACCCAGACTGCGGCCCGCTCCTCATGGGCGCCATGGACGATGCTGCCTGGCCTGTTGGTTCTCATGTTGTTGCGAATGCGCCTTAATAGCGCGTTCAGCCGCGGACCGCCGCGAGCCCTGGTCGCCAGGTAGGCCGCGCGTCTTCGACGGGGCGAACAGGCCAGCTGCGAGTGAGAGTCCGCCGCAGCTCGATGGTGCGAGCAGCGCTGCGCGCCATGCTGCGCGACAGGCTTACGACGACGCCAGCGGCTCGTCTTTCGCCTGCGAGACCCCGCCAGCTATTCGGAAGCGCGCGGCAGTCTCCTCCTGGGTCCGACTCTGCGGGGCGCGGCGGCTCAATGGGCGCCTTTCATGCTGGGCGCCCGCGCGTCGTCGAGGTCGGCGGCGAGCGCGGGCGATTGACCGCCCGAGTTGAGCGAGCCGCTCGCGCGCGCCACCGCTGTCGACCTACAGCTGACGGTGGCCGTCGCGCCGCGGCCCCGTATTCGGTCGAGGGGCTTGTTCGGGCTTCTTCGAGCGCCGACGATCGCGGCCGTCGCAGATCCGCGGTCAGCTGGCCCGGCGCGCGAAGTTGCAGAGGCTCGCCGAGCTTCGCCAGGCCGCGGCCGATCTCGGCGGGCGACATTGTCGCGCCGCGTCGAGGGGCACGCGGCGGCCGCGGCCAAGCGTCGCAGGGTCGGGCGTGCAGCTCCGCCCCACGCCCGTCGAGGCGTCGATTTCCTTCGGTGCCGGGGCGAGCCCGCGGGTCTCGAACAGCCCTCCATCGCGCGCGGGGCCACTCGGAAGGCGGCCCCCAACAGCTAGTTGACGTCGCTGGCGGGGCGGCCGAGCGAGCGCGCGGCCAGGCTCTGCGGAGACTCACGAGTGGCCCCAGGAGTGGTTCATCGCCGACGAGGCCAGCGCCGCTCTATTCAGGTCGCTCAAGCGGGTCGCGCCTCCTGCCGAGGAGGCGCGCGCGCGCGCCCGGCGGCGCAGCCCTGCGCTCGCGAGACGTCGTGGACGCCCAGGTCCAGGAGCGGCACGCTCTGCGGGCACCTGGCCCCGTCGACCTCGAAAAGCTTGCTCATTTCTGCGGCGGGCTTCTCGGCTGCCTCGAGTTATCCGACCTTGCGTTCCTGGACCTGGCCGGGCGTCGGGGGGGCGCCTCCTCGCGCGCGGCCGCGCGCGGGACAAGGCGCCGACCGATGTCGGCTCGCCGGCGTCGAGCGCATGCCCCGCCAGGACCTTGAGGAATTGCTTCAGTTCTGCGCGGTGGCCGCGCCCAGCGGCGAGCGGCCGCAGCTGCTGCTCGTTGCTGCGGGGCGCATTCCGACAAGAAGGGGCGCGGCGAGCGGCAAATTCCACGCGCGCGGTGTCGCGCGCGCATGGCGAACCCCTTCAATCACCAGAGGTTTCCAAGGAGTTCAAGATCGACGTGCCCGAAAACAAACCAAACATTTTGGTTTTGCAGCATTCCTGTTGTTCGGAGACTTTGTGCGAGCGCGCTCTTGCGAAGTCTTGGGCCAAACGTGCGGGTTTTCAACGTGTCGGAATCATTCGAGGGCCCTTGCGCGCTTGCTTTTTTCTGGGGGGGGGGGCCGGTCAGATATTGCGATGCAAGCCACTCGCGCGTCGGCCACGCGCGCGCGTCGAAACCTTTCCAGCACCTTCATCACCGACGCGTGGACACCATCATCGCCATTGGCGTGGCAAGCATCGGCGCCGTCATTGGCGTTGCCGTCGTCACCGCCCCCATCGCTACTGTGATCATCGCGTCTGCTTCTGGCGGCGTCACCATAATGCCGCGCCAGCCCGGGCCACTGACTCTCACTGACGGGCCCGCGCGTCAGCGCGGCCTGCGAGACGCGCTGCGAAGCCCCCGACCGTCAGCGCAGCGCCATCGCGGCGCGGCCGGGTCGGTCGCGCAAAGTTTGCCGGCCACTCTTGCACGCGAGCATGCGCGCTTTAGCGCTGCCGCAACGATGCGCCAGCCAGCGCCAAGCAGTTGTCACAGTCATGGGTTTTGCAAGCTACGTTGCGGATGGGTGGGTGACATGATTGCGCGAGCATTGGAGCTGTCAGCTCCAGGTTCGTCAAAGTTAAGTGCGCCGTGTAGCTTACGCCGCATCTATCACACCATATACATGGCTTTGCACGGATTGCACGCGTACTGTTCACACCTCATCGAGTGCACGTCGTATTTTGCACAGCTTGCACTAAGTAGTTTCGCCGCGCAGATTG
>CAUYUJ010016492.1:0-70592 GCA_963575745.1 Prorocentrum cordatum | reverse complement strand
GCACCCTGCCATGGCGCGCCGCCTAACCCCCGAGGACGAGGGCACCGCCGTCCAGAAGGCCCACTTCGACAGCGTGCCCAAGTGCATGTATCCTGGCGGGCCCGCGCCACTCACCGTGCCCCTGCCAGCGCACCATGGGAGAACCTCGGGGTCGTCGGAGGAGGCCGGAGAGAGGACCAGGACCGGGAGGAGGGGGGGGAGGGAGGAGGGCGTGGAGGGGGCGGAGGAGGTGCACTGCCCACAAAAGGGTGGAAGGGGGGGTCAGGGAGAGAGATGGCCTGATGCCACAGCTGGCCCGTCCTCGGCAAATCCAAGGCGATGCTATCCAGCGTGGGCCCACAGAGTGTGTGTTCTAGCAATCGAGGTTGTACAATGTATGTGGTGCAATCTATGTTGTGCTATCTATATGGTGCAATCTATGTGGCGCAAACGATGTTGCGCACTGTACGCGGTGCAATATACGTGGTGTAATCCAGGTGGCGCAGTTTACGTGGTGCAATGTATGTAGCGGATTCTAGGTTGTGCAGCAGATGACGTAGTGCAATTTTGTATACGTGATGCAGTGCATCGTGTGCACTGTATGTATGTACGCATGCATGCAAGCATGCATGCATGTATGTATGCATGTATATATGCATATGTAGATGCACGTGTATAGGTGCATGCAACTGTATATGCATATGGATAGGTAGATGCACATGCCTACCAGTATGTATACGCATATGTATACGTGTTTGTATATGTATATGTGTATGCATATGTGTGTATATATGTGTTTAGGTATGTCTGTTTACAAATATACATATGTGTATGTATGGGGCCATGCTTATGTATATGTATATGCACATGTATGTGTGTATGTGTATGTATGTGTACATGCAAATGTAATTGTACATGTGAAAGGTACATGTACATGTAAATGTATGAGTGTAAGTATATATGTATACGTACATGTGTTTAGTATATGTAGATGTATATATATATGTACATGTATATGTAGATGCAAATGCTCACGTATACACGTTTGTATATGCATATGTATATGCATGTGTGAAAGAGCCCGTTCTGTAGTAGTCGCTTGGAGGGGGGGGTTGGAACCGAACCCCCCCCCTCCCTGAATGGAGGGGGGCTGGGGAGCTCGAATTTCCCCCCCAACCCCTCCCGTGACAGAAGAGAGGGGGGGGGTTCGAACGCCCCCCCTTCCTCCTCGTCTTCTCATATGTCCCTCTCCTCGGGCCAGCGCCTGCGTCGGCGGCGGCTAGCGGCGGCGGCGGCGGGGACGACGATTTCCTTTTCTGGGCCGGCGCCGGCGCCGGCGCCTGCGGCGGCGGGCGGCGGCGGCGGGGAGCGTCGACGAGGACAACGGTGGTGGTGGTGGTGGGTTGTGGTGGTGGTGGTGGCGGTGGTGGTAGTTGTGGTGGTGGTGGTGTGGTGGTTTGTTGTGGTGGTGGTGGTTGTGGTGGTGGGTGGTGGTGGGGTCGGTGGTGGTTGGTGGTGGTGGTGGTGGTTGGTGGTGGTTGTGTTGTGGTGGTGGTGGTGGTGGTGGTGCAGTGGGTGTGGTTGGTGGTGGTGGTGTGGTGGTAGTTTGTGGTGGTGGTGGTGGTTGGTGGTGGTGCGGTTTTGGTGTGTGGTGGTTGGTCGGTGGTGTGGTGGTGGTTGTGGTGGTTGTGTGCTGGGTTGTGGTGGCGGCGGTGGTTTGTGGAGGTGGTGCTGGTGGTGGTGGAAGTGGCGGTGGTGGTGGGGTGTGTTGGTTTGTGGTGGTGTGGTGGTGGTGGTCGGTGGTCGGTTGTGGTGGTGGTGGTGGCGTTGTGCTGGATGGAGTGGGGGTGGTTGTGGCCCCCCCTCCCGGTGGTGGTGGTGGCGTTGTGGATTGTGGCGGTGGTGGTGGTAGTGGTGGTGGGGGGTTAGGTGGGTTGGGTGGTGAGTGATGTTGAGTGTGGTGGTCGGTGGTGGTTGTGTTGGTGGTGGTGGTGGTGGTGGCTGTGCGTTCTGTGTGGTTGTGGTGGTGTGGTGGTTCTTTTGTGGTGGCTGGTGCGTGGTGGGTTGAGGCGGTGGTGGTGGTGCGGTAGGGCGGTGGTTGGTGGTGGTTAGTGGTGGGTATCGGAGCTGCGTCCCCGCCGTCGCCGGCGCCAGTGCCGGCGCTGCTGGCCGCCGCCAGCGACGGCGCCGGCGCCGGCGCCAGGGGGGGGGGGCCTATGAATCCCCCCCCCTTCGGCGCCATGGGGGGGGCGTTGAACACCCCCCCCCTTTGGGCTGCCTCTGGTCGTCGTCGCTGCGTCTCCGCCGTCGGCGCCTGCGCCGAGGGGGGGGGGGGCGGTTTGAACCCTCCCCCTTGGGAGGGGGGGGTTCGGGAGAGGGGGGGGTTGGGGGGGAGGGGAGCCCCCCTGGTTTTCATCGACGGCGCCGAGTGTTGAGGGGGGGGCCCACCGCCCGGTTCGAAACGCGCCGCCGAATGTTCCCAAGGCAAGCGCCCGTGAAACGTTCTCTCGTATGTGCACATGTATATGTTTGCGTATATGCTTATGTATATGCATACGTGTAGTTATGTATGTGTATGTGTACGTGTGTGTATATCTACATCTATATTTATGCACGCCATGCATATGTAATGTATATGTGTATGTGTATTCTATGCATATGCATATAAGACGGGGGCGAGGCCCCCTGGCTGTGCCCAGGGACCTCCGCGGCGCATGGGGGTTCGGGCCCTCCGAAGGCCCTCACGAGGCCTCCAAGACGGCCCAGGCCGTCCTCAAGACGCCTCCAAGAAGCCCCCACAGGCTCGCGGACCAATGAAGATCCATTCCAGAAGGCCCACGAGGCCCCGAAAACGTCCCACGAGGGCTCCAAGATAGTCTCCAAAAGGGCACTGGGAGTCTGAAGTCTCCCATCCCCTCAGACAAGAAAAGAAAGATGTTGTTCTGCAACTGCAGGTGGCGGGCTGCCCCAGCGTACACCACGACCCCAGACGCCGCTAAGACCGCTCCAAAACAGCTCAAGCAGCCCCCAAGAGAGCCCGAAAACGGCCCACGAGGGCCCCAAGAGGGCCCAAGACGGCCCAGGAAGGCCCTTGCAAGCCCTCAGGGGAGCCCAGAGGAGGCCACCAGACACCCCAGACGCCGCCAAAATCGTTCCCAAATCGCCCAAGGAGCCCCCTAGAGAGCCCGAAGACGGCCCAAGAGGGCCCCGAGACGGCCCAGGAAGGCCCCCTGCAGGGGAGCCCGAGGGAGGCCCTCAGACCCCCCCAAGAGGGCCCACGAACGCCCACTGTCCATTCGTACCGGAGGAGGGGGAGGGGAGAGGAGGGAGGACGGAGGGCGGAGGAGGGTAGCACACGAGGGAGGCACCTGAGGGTGACCGCCGACGAGGGAGGGCCTCGGGGAGGCTCAAGCCGCGCTCGTCGTATTCAGAGGTGCTCGTCTGACTCGTATTGCCCGTCGTACGCCCACCGCACAATGTTTGGCACACCCCTCGCACGTTTCGTGGCCCTATAGTGAGCTCCTCCGAATGCGTTGAATACAACGACTGTGCTCACAACTGCATATGGTTGTGCCCTTCGCCAGGCTAATTCTGAGCGTGAGTGCCAATGGAATGTTGGCGCAGTACCAGGACTACGTCCGCTTTACTCGATGTTGATCATTATGGCGACGACGACGACGATGATGACAGCGACGTTCCCCTCGTCACTCTTCCCACTTGTCCTCCCGCTCCTTCTCCCTCATCCCTTCCCCGTTCTCCCCCCTTTGTCGGCTTCCCCTCCTCCCTCTGCCTCCTCCTCCTCCTCCTCCTCCTCCTCCTCCTCCTCCTCCTCCTCTTCCTCCTCCTCCCCCTCCTCCTCCCCCTCCTCCTCCTCCTCCTCCTCCTCCTCCTCCTCCTCCTCCTTCCCCTCCATCCTCCCCGCTCCTGCCCACCTCTTCCCTTCCCCCCGGGTGGCCTCTCGGCGGGGGCCCCGCGGATACGCTGCTGATCTACGCGTTCTTCATGGACGCACTCGGCTACCTGTTCGAAGCGCTGATCAGCGGGAGGGGACGGCGGGGGAGACGGAGGTCAGGAGGAGAATGAGAGCTCACGGACGCCTGGGCCTTTTTTTGGTGGGGCGCTATGCTATGTGGGCTTCCCGATGAGCCTTCGAAAGCTCCCTTGGGCCATACGGAGACCCTCCATGAGCGATTCCAAGACGAGGCTGGTTCAGAGTATGGGCGTGCCCTCCTGGACCGCTCTTGTTTGGCTTTCCAGGGAGCCTTTGGGGGTTGTTTTCGGCCATACGGAAGCCCTCCATGAGCGATTCCAAGACGATACTGGTTCAGAGTATGGACGTGCCCTCTTGGGACGCTATGCTTTGGCTTTCTGGGGAGCCTTGGGGAGTTTTTCTGGGCCATACGGAAGCCCTCCGTGAGCGATACCAAGAGGATGTTGCTTTCGAGCGCCCCATCCGAAGCCAATGTTTGGAGGATGTCTAGAGCAAATCTGCCATGTTTGACTAACGTTTCTCGGCATAAACAGGAAACGTGTGATATTGAAGAGCCTCGATGCGGCCCACTGCTCCACGCCCGTCGTTGCTCCGCCAACGCGCATCCCCAGCGGGGGGGCCTGTTCTGAGCAGTATCTCTAGCCACGAAGAGGGCGATCAATTGCAATCCCAACTCCACACACACACACAGGACCAACCACTGGTCATCGCGGTCCGGGGCCCCAAGCAGACACTATGCCCAGGGACGGAGAAGGTCATCCCCGTGCTGCATCGAAACTCTGCGGCCGCCAAGGCCCAGGCTGCAGCCGTGGACGGGGCGATCTAACAGTTCGGCAACATTGAGGACGAGTGTCGTCACAGAACGGTGGATGTCCTCCTCCTCCTCCTCCTCCTCTTCCTCCTCCTCCTCCTCTTCCTTCTCCTCCTCCTCCTCCTCCTCTCAACGTCACATGGAGGCGAATCACCATCCACGAGACGGAGGGCTCGGCTGCCGGCGAACGGACACTCACCGCCGTCGTCGGGGGTTCCCCAGCACGTCCTGGCCACAGCGAGCACGGAGGGGATCACGTATGGTCTCAGTCACTGTGGCACCTCGCCGACATTGCGACCTCCCCCTACGTGATCATCTGGTGCGACGCCGAGGTCACGATGGAGGCTGCCGTCGCCGTCACCGACAAAACCACGGGGCCCGCAGCGTCGTCAGAGGGGGGCTCACGAATGGAGGCTTGGACGCCTTCGCGGAGTCAGCACGGCGGCCTGAGCGCTCAGACTCGTCCGCGCGGCGTGAGAGATCTTTCTTTGTGTTGGGTGGTGAGCCAGTGTCCAGCCGATCTTGTGTTGACTGCAGGGGCGCTGTAATTAGGGCCTGCCTCAGTTCGGTGGACCCGAAGCCGCGCTTGTGGCTGGTGCGGCCCAACTCCTCGGTGGCGAGGTGACCCGCGTGATCGCAAGCGGCAGAGGCACGATTGGACCCCGCAGCCTCGAGGCCTGCGGCGCAGGCGACGCGCCGCGCGAAGTTGGAAGCCTGAGTCGGGCGGGTGGTAAGGGGGAGGGAACCGATTTGGGCCACCCCCCGTTAGCACCCGCCCGACTGAGGCAAGCCGCCTGCTTAGCATTCTGCCCCTCTTGGGCGGCGCAGCGGGGGAGGGCGGGTGCGGCGGCCTGCCGGGGTGGCCGCGAGGGGGGAACCGGGGGCGGTGCGGCACCGCCGCCTGGTCTGGCCAGGGCAGAAGCCGGGGGGCCGCTTCCGCGGCGCAGGGACATGGGGTCCATTCAATTGAGACGAGGGCGAACAAAAACAAAGGGGATGGGTAGAGAGAGAGAGAGAGAGAAGCAGCACAAGAGAGGAAACGGTAGAGACGGAGAGAGACAGGGAACGAGAGAGGGAGGGAGAGCGAGAGCGAGAGTGAGAGAGAGAGAGAGAGCGCGAGAGTGAGAGCGAGAGAGCGCGCGCAGCAGTTCGGACGTGGTGTTCGTCCGCTTGGTACAAGCGCCTCCTGCCCGCACCTCTTTGGCGGGAGGGGCCGCATGTAGACGACGGGGGAGCGGTTCCTCCCCGGCGCCGTCAGACAAGACTACGATTGGGAAGCAACGAGGGGCGTGGCGAGTCGGGGGGGACACTCCCGATCTGCGCGCCCGTGGCCGAGGAATGCCCATGTGTATAGCACGTTTTGGCATGCGTGCCGCCAGGTTCCGACGCTTCGCCCTCTGAGCTGTCGCCAAAACCTGCTCCGACGCCAGTTGCCATGCTTGTGTTTTGTGTGTCTTCCACTCCCTCGTCATTCAGGAGGGGAAAAACACAGACACAATTATTCGTCGATTCCCCAGAAAATATGGGAAAATATGGGAAGTCGGGGGGAAGACAGAACCCCAGAAAATATGGGAAAATATGGGGAATCCTGTTATTTGTATGTGTTAATGTGTGTGTGTCCCAGGGCCCCTTCAGTCATGCTTTCTGCATCCCTGCTCCGACGCCTGGTCCGGACGGACCAGAAGCGATCCATCGGGTGTCTGGTACCATGTCGGCACACCCCCAGGTCTGAGCTGGCCACAGATTTGCCGCAATGTGGAGGCAATGCTGCGGTGTGTCCTGAGGCGGGCAGCCCCTGCGTGTAAGTTCTCACCCACTTGCGCGCTTCGGGCCTTCTGGCTGTCCAAGCTGTATAGCTTCAAGTCGGACGCGTCCCTCGACAGGAGGAATATTCAGTATGTGGACGATGTTTCTGCTTTTTTGGGCTAGTGTGGAACATGTTTGGGTTTTTTTGTTTTTCGCCCAAACTCCGCCTGTAGGAGGACACGCCCGACCTAAGTATAGCTGTATATGCTTCGTTGCAGCAGGAGTCCTCTGAGGGGGAAGGACCCTGGCCCAGTGGCTGGAGGCGATCCGGGGGGACGCTGTGCATTAGGTGGAGCTGGCCAGCGCAGCGGCCAGGGGCGACGGCACCACCGCCATGGCGGTCCGCGACCCCTTACTAGGGCGAAGTCGAGCCTGTCCCTCTACAGGAGGCATATTCCGAAATAGTAAAAAATAGTCTGTGGGCTACTTTAAAACTTTTTGGGGGCATGTTTTGAATCTGTGCTGCGATTTGTTTATTCTTCGTCCAAACTCTCCCTGTAGGAGGACAGGCCCGACCTAATACTAGGGGAACGCACTTACATCGCCCCCACGAAGTCAGCGCCGGGTGGCCCGTGCGGGGCGGGTCCTACAACCCCTGGGAGGGGGGGGGCCAGGCACCGCAGGGGCGGCGGCGTGCTCCCGGCGGCCAGAGGGGCGGGAGTAGGGGGCCACGTGCGAGCCCTACCCCTACCCCCCACGATTTTTGAGGGGGAGGGTGGGGTTCGAACGAAGTGAACCCAGAGGAGGAGGAGGAGGAGGAGGAGGAGGAGGAGGAGGAGGAGAAGGAGGGACAGGAGGGGAGGAAGGAGCAAGGAGGATGTGGATTGTGATGGAGGGCGAGGAGGAAGGTTCAGAGGGCTGGCCTCCCCCGCTTCTGCCCCTCCTGCCTCTTTTTGCCTCCTCGCCCTGCTTGGTGCCTCCTCCTCCCCCTCAAGAATCGTGGGGGGTAGGGGTAGGGTTCGCATGTGGCCCCCTAGGGAGGCCCGGCGGCAAGGGGAGCGGCCGGTGTGGAAGGAGGCCCGGTGGCCGCGTGGCAGGGAGGGCTGCTGGCCGACGGCTCAGTGGCCTCGCTGTGGTGCACGGGGCCGTCGGGACCCGTGGGGCCTTCGCCGCTCTGGTGGTTCGCGTCGTGCGAGTCGGCTTCACCAGGGGGGGCGGGTTGCCCATGAAGCGGGGCATGAGGAGCAGGGGTGGACCTAAGCGGTGTTTTGGCGATTTCTTGGGCCGTTTGCGTTTCGACCTCGTCTTGCGGTAGAGGTGGATCGGAGACAACACGAGGGAAAACGAAAGCAAAACGAACACGAAAAGCGCCGTTCAGGTTCAGCCCTGATGAGGAGCGCTCGTTTCCTCGTCACTGTCGCCGTCAAGGGCGCCCCCGAACCCGAGCGGGTCAGCGTCGTCGCCGTCGAGGCCGCCAGGGAAGCGGTGCCAGAGGTCGTCGAGGTCGTCGAAGGCGTCGGGCCGCCGTGAGTGCCAGGGGGTCCAGTGGGGCCGGCCCCCTGTGGGCCTGGCGCTGCCGTCCCTGAGATGAAAGGTTGGCCTGCATGCGGTGGAGTTCGCCAGGGGAACAAAAAGTGGCATGAGCATAAAAACTCGGAGGTCCGCGCGGATTTCTCGGATCGGCGCTGGACCCCCCTCCCTGGCGCGCGGAGCGCGGCAGGGGAGGCGCCGGAGGCGCCGACAGGGGGGTCCAGCGCCGATCCGAGAAATCCGCGCGGACCTCCGAGTTTTTATGTTCATGCCACTTTTAGTTCCCCTATTCGCTCCTCGTATACCCAGGGTAAGGTGCGGTGGCGGCGGTCGTAAACGGCGACTGTCGCACCGTGGAACGCAGCCGCGAATTTGCGGCGCCATGCGGCAGCCTCGGCGACATCTCGCGGAAGGTGATGGAGGCGTGCTCCTTCCGTGGCCAGTTTGTCGTCGTGTCGATTGAAGGCCTCAGCCGTGGGCGATATGAGGCCGTCGTATATCATTTGTTCGACGAGATGACTTTCAACCTTTTCGACCCTAGACAGATCTGGTTTAGCCTGGACAACGCGGCGGACGCTCCGCCAGAGGTCGGCCAGGGAGCTTGTAATTGGGGGAGGATGGCCAGCCAGGAGGGCTTCGAATCCTTCGGCGACAATTCGGCTGTCGGCAAATATGTGCGCAGCGCGATCGGCCGTGGCGACCAGGTGGAGGAGGTCAAGGGTCTGAGCACGCTGGGCTGATTGGACGAGGCCATGAAACCTGGCCGAGTAGTTTAGGAGGTGGTGCGGGCCGTGCTAGACGCCGTGCCCAGCCCGAGCCACGAGGGAATGAGCTTGGTGCGAGCGAGAGAATGGAAGAGAGCGAGAGAGAGAGAGAGAGTCATACCGACAGACAGACAGACAGACAGACAGACAGACAGACAGACAGACAGACAGACAGGCAGGCAGGCAGGCAGGCAGAAAGCCAGACAGACAGACAGACACACAGACACACAGACACACAGGCAGACAGACACGCAGACAGACAGACAGGCATAAAGAGAAAGGGAGAGAGAGAGAGAGAGAGAGAGCGAGAAGCAGAGAAAGAGAGAGAGAGAGAAAGATAACCGCAGGAAGCATTGGACCATCGCCCTCGTGTTCTCCCTGTGCGTAGTTGCTGCTGGGTTGGCCATACAGAACATGCTTATTGGTGTGCTTTGCGAGGTCCCAGCCGCCGATCTGCCGCCGGGAATCATCATCCCCTCGACGGGGGGGAGGAGGAGGAGGAGGAGGAGGACGAGGAGGACGAGGAGGAGGAAGAGGAGGAGGAGGAGGAGGAGGAGAAGGAGGAGGAAGAGGAGTGGGAGGGGAGGAGGAGGAGGAGGAGGAGGAGGAGGAGGAGGAGGAGGAGGAGGGGAAGGCGTCGGGGCATCAGGAGCAGGGTAAGGGCGAGTCCAATGGTGACAACAATGATGACCGTCATGGGCACGATGACCCTGACAATGTCGATGATGGCGACGACCACGGCAACGACCATGACGACGATGGACAATGAAGATGGCGATGACGACGATGATAAACCAAAGGCGCTTCTCTGAACACTCCGTGGCCTGCCTGCGTAGCTGCCTCGCGCGGGGAGAAGCCGACGCTGCCCAGCTCCGCGCGCGGCGGAAGGACCTGCGCTGCGCACCGGGGCCCAGCCGCACGTACTGGTGCAGGACGGCGGCGCGATGGGGCCTGCCCCGGGCGGAGCGGCTCCGCTTGCGGGCCGCCCCCCTGCAGCGGCGGCCGCACCGCCAAGGAGGCGTCCCCTGCCGGCGCCTGCCGTCAGGAGGAGGGCGACCTTCCGCCGCCGCGGGCCGCCAGGAGGTCCGCTCGCGCGGCGGCTGCAGCGCGGGCAGCCCGCGAGGTCGCCCCCGGCCAGCTGACGGCGCCCTCGCACCGATGCCGGAGGCACCGCCGCTCCGGCGGCAGGGGCCGGCTGGTCGGCCAGCGAGCGGGCGGCGCCGCGTGCCCGCTTCGCGGGGGGCGCCGCCGGCTCTTCTTGCGGGGCGCCGGCCTGCCGGCGGTGGCTGCCGCCTGGCAGGATTTTCCTCGAGGCTTCCCCGCCAAGACTGAGCGCCCAGGACTCGCCGATTCTTCCGCCCAGCCGACAGCGACCATTTTGGTATGAGCAGAAGTTGTTCAGGCTAGTAAGAATCAGCGTCGCGGCCGTATCCTGCGGCCCCCTCCCGCCCCTTCCTCCTCCTCCGCCTCCTCCTCCTCCTCGTTGTTCCTCCCTCCTCCGAGTGGGATGTCTACACGCGCCCAGTCCTCGGTGCCTTCGTTATGCCAGGGAGGCAGAGTGAATGAAGGAATTATGAATCGGTCAGCGTTCACAGTTTCAGCCGTAGAACTTCCGTCGCCTGCGGCGGGACCGCACCCTTGCCCCCCCCTCTGCGTCCTCCAAGACCTCCCCCCTCGCCGCACATCCTTTCCAAGTTTGAGCGACAGAATCATGATACTGATGGGTGCGGCTCCCAGAATGACCCCGGAGTTGTCCCTTGGTCCGTGGGCTCCTCTGTGCTGTAAGTTCTCTGTCTCGATGTTGGTCCCGAGTCGGTTCCCACCTGCTAGTCGCCAGCTGCGCTAGCAGTCCCACATGGTTGTCGCATTCGAGCACTTTGGCCGCAGGGATGTGTCTGTGCTGCATGCTATGGAGTGCGTGAGCCCCCCTCAAGGGCAAAGCTCCGCACCCTCCGCGCTCGAGGAGCTTGTGCATCGCTTGACTTTGCAATGACGCACTAACTGACACGTGCTCCTGATGAGACCGCCGCCGCCCTCCTCCTTCTCCTCCTCCTCCTCCTCCTTTTCACTCGTCTCCGTCCCCTTCCCCCTCGCCCATTCGCGGGATCTCGCCGCCTCCGTATCAGTTGATGCTGACTTGCGATTCATGGGGCCTATGACGCGCTTGGTCTCCTAAGCAATGGCGGAAAAGCCAGGTCGCCAAATGGGGTGCGGTTGCTCTCCCCCCCGCTGCGTTCACGCACGTTCCGATTGGCATTTCGGCTTCGCGCGGACAGGGCTGCAGAGAGGAATGAGACCGGCCGCTCTCCACAGCCACGGCCCCGCCGAGTGCTTTCCTGTGGTGTCCTGGCGTCCGTGGGGGAGGGAGGAGGGAGGAGGGAGGGAGGAGGAGGGAGGAGGAGGGAGGAGGAG
Source organism: Prorocentrum cordatum (assembly GCA_963575745.1). Taxonomy (NCBI): domain Eukaryota; class Dinophyceae; order Prorocentrales; family Prorocentraceae; genus Prorocentrum; species Prorocentrum cordatum. Next base: position 59,359 of record CAUYUJ010016492.1, on the reverse strand, counting down.
GGAGGAGGAGGGAGGAGGAGGGAGGAGGGAGGAGGGAGGGCGTGCCTGGCGGATGCGGTAGTTCGCGTGTCGGATGCCTCGGTCGGTGGCCCCCCGCCGAAAGCCATCCGGAGGACGGGCTGGCATTCGCCCCCCTGCGGCAGCAGTGTGAGCACAGGCGCTCCGACGTCGCGTCCGTGCTCGGGGTGGTCGCCCCGCCTCGCCTCGCCCTCCTTCCCTTCCCCTGCCCTCCTCTCTTCTTCTCCTCCTCTCCTTCTCCTCCTCCTCCTCCTCCTCCTCGTCCTCGTCCTCGTCCTCGTCCTCCTCCTCCTCCTCTCCTCCTCCTCCCTCCTCCTCCCTCCTCCTCCTCCTCCCCCCTCCCCCCTCCCCTCCTCCTCTCCTCCTCCTCCTCCCTCCTCTCCTCCTCCTCCTCCTCCTCCTCCTCCTCCTCCTCCTCTCCCCCTCCTCCCCCTCCTCCCCCTCCCCCACATGTCGCTGTCGTGCTCATGCAATTTCTTGTCAGGTTTCCATTTGCCCTTTTAGGAATTTACATCTTCGAGACGGCCCTGGACGCGCACTACTCCCGACCACCTGTCCCACTCGCCCGATCCTCTAGGCGAGGGCCGTCTTTAGGCTTCGTCTTTAGGCTTTGCTTGTAGGGGTCGTCAATAAAGTTGGCCTTACACCACCCGCAGCTTCCATCATAGGGACTGCGTGGGTTCCACATCCCACCTATCATTACAGTCAACGCGCCTAGTAAGGACGCGCGCCTTCATCTATGGTACCGTTGTGCCCTTGCCTCTGCGGCCCGTCCTTTGCCATTTTCATGCGTCGCCCCCCCGCCCAACAAATCCCCGGCCTCGAAGGGTCTTGCGTCCTTGCAGCCAGTCCTTCTTACACGTTTTGACAGTACCTTGACGGCGTCAATTGCCATCCACACAGTGTTCGTCCTTCCTCATCTTTCCGTCCACTCAGCGACGAGCACCCCGACAGCCGACTCGACTCCAACATCTAGGACTGGACCTCGCTCTTCATCCACCCTTCACGCATGTGGGTTTGTCATTTGTTTCTTCGTTCCTCGCGCACAGTCACTCCTCGCTCCTATTCTTCTTCATCGGCAGCTCAAACTCTCCGATCGCTGGCCTTCGCTTGCGAGAGTGTTTCTTCAGGTGCCATGCTGATATATACTTGTCTATAGCGTACGGGGCGGAAGCGTGGGCCACCTCGCTCACCCGGTTCCAGCGTATAGGATGCGGAGTGAGGCGGAGGTTTTTTTCCGCGCCGAAAGCAAGATTGGCGTGGCCATGGAAGCGCACAATAGGCGACGCAGACGCCTGGCACTGAAATTGCACCAGCAGGTAAGCATCCGGACAATCGAGGCGCAGGCGTTGTTTCTTGAGCACCGCTTCGCAGGCCACGATTACCATCGCACCGACGCGCTGGAGTGTCTATTACCATATATATATATATATATATATATATGTATGGGATGAATGTAGCGGTGCCGCCTCCCTCTTGCTGCGATGCACGAGGCGTGATCGCTGAAATGATCCAATGCGGAGGCGAGTTTGCAAGAGAGGTTGTTCTTGTTGCTGCAGCTGTTTAATCCACCTGTGTCGCAAAACATATTTCCGCCAAAACTATGGTAGTGTGTGCGCTGGAATGATGAGTTCGAATTTTTGCGTCTCGTATCCAAGCCTGAGCTCACACCGCTGGCCTTCGCAACGGCCTGGGCTCAAGCATCGAAGGCAGTGGTTTCTCGCTCGACGGCAGTCACGCCATCCCAGGCTGCACTCTTCGCCTGGATCGCTGTGATTGCCCCCTCGGTTTCCGGCTGGCAGGCCGGGTCCGCGGCGGTGCGGGCGGCGCCATTGTTCCTTGGCCCTGTGGCGCCCGCGGGATTGTCACGGTGCCAACATCGCAAAGCGGATCTCGTTCGGGAAACAATGGGATGGGCCCGGAGTGTCCTGGAGAATTTCGCTCCGGATTTCGAAGTGAGTTTCGTGCAGTTTGTTTGGGTCTGGAATGAAGAGCACAACAAATCCACATGAAATTCACTTTGTTTTTCGCTCGCCGTTTCGGGGTTTTGCATTGACAGAAATCCACGCGCGAATCCGCTACAACACGTCTGCAAGGTCGGTGCAGCGAGGAACGGAGCCTGGAACCGCCGCCGATGGAGTGCTTTTGCGAGTGCGCGTGCCTCGCTCCCCGAGGCTCGCCGAGCGCCGCCCCCGCCGTCGGCGCCGACCCTTGTGCCCGCGGCGTTCGAGGCGGCCGCGCCTCCGCCCCTTGGGTGGGAAGGCGCTTCGGGCCTGGCTGTGCCAGGCCAGGCCAGTGCCGCATTCTGCGTGATTCTCTGCGTTTCCGAGAGCTTGATGCTGATCAATGGCTGCAGCCGCCGGCTGCCGTCCGAGGACCGCTCGCCGCGGGCGATCGTGGATGGACTGCGACTGGCTGCCAGGGACGCAGCTGCTCGTGTCCTTTGCGGCTGAGCTTGGGTTTCGGCACGATCACATCGTGATCTGGCCTTGTCACGCTGGCTCGTGGATCGCGCACGCGGCGGGGGGCGACTTGTGCGCGGAGACCGGGCAGCCGCCGAAGTCGCTCCCAGACGACGGGGCCAACGCCACGGCGTTCGAGCAAACGCCGCCAGACGTCGAGCTCAAGGGGCCCATCGCGGAGGCCAAGGCCGAGGTGGACTCGGTCCGCTCTGCTGACCTGTCGCGCGCCTCGCCGTGCGATCCGACGCATGTCGAGTCTGAGGACGGCCGCCATTGTCCGTTCGTTCGGCACCAGGCGCAGGGCAAGCAGCCGCGGCACGGGACGTCTGGCGCGGCAGCGGCCGCCTTCGGCGCAGGACCCCAGCGGTCGGCGCCGGCGGCAGCGACGCGGAGGGCGACGACGGCGGCGTTCGCCCTGCTCCACTCCCCACGCCACCTGGCGCGCTGGACGGGTCGCCCGGCCCGGGCGCGGGCGCGCTCGCCGCGGGCAGTAGGCGGCGCCGTTGGGTGGTGAGCGAGCCGGCCCCAGCACCCTAGCGTGGAGTTTCGGTGCCCTGGTGCCTCGCGACCGCGCCATGGCGAGGCCGACCGCGGCGTGGCCGACGTCGAAGGCGAGATGGCGCCCGCGCAGCTTGCGCCCGAGACCAAGGTGAACCAGCATGCTGCCCTGAAGGTCTCGGTTCATGAGCTGTCAGCGCAGGGCGCCGACGGCGCGCCCGCCGACTTCGGGCGCCGCGTCGGCATTGTGCCGACCCAGCGGCGCCGCGAGGGTCCTGCCCCCGCCCCTGGGCCCCAGGCCACAGCGGAGCCTGGCGACGTCCGCACTCCGTGGGTGGACACCGATGCCCAGAACGTTCGGTTCAAGAGGTGGCGCAACGTGGCTGCTGAGAGCTATCCCGCGACGTTCGCGGACAGCTCGTTGGAGGGCCATTCGAGCGTGATGTTCATCCTCATACACTCCAATCGTCACGGAGGTAACATTCGGTCGTGGCAAGACATCTGGGCCTGTTCGAAGAACCCAGGCGCTGGCCAGAGGGTGCATCATGAGTTATCCGTCTTGGTGGATGCGATATATTTAGGCACCTACGACCATCCCATCGCGCCGCCCCTCCTGAGCTTCGAGATCGCAGCCTGCAGGACCCACCGCATCGTCGACGCCTGCTCGGTCGACCCTTCCAGTCCCCAGCGGGCCGACGCGCGCTTCTACTCGGGCGCGGCCGCGCCCGAGCTGAAGCGTCGCGCGGCAGAGATGGCGAAGGCTGAGGCGGAGGTGGAGCACGCGCGGTGGCGGGCGAGGGCGCCCCCTCTCGCGGCTGACGCCGCCGCGGCCGGGGGATTGCATGGAGCGGGCGCAAGCGCAGGGGTTGCCGCCGCGAATGGCAAGCCTCCGAAGGGCGCGCACATGGGGCCCCCTGAAGGAGGCGAGGGCGCCGACGGGGCGGGGCCCCCACGAGCGATGCGACCTTCGGCGGCGGAGCCGGCCTCCTGCTGCCGTTCGCCTTCCCAGGCTTGCGCGCGTGCTCGCCGAGTTTGTCCCGCTCCCTGACGACCGTTGAACATCTCGGACTTCTGGGGCCACCTTCCCGGTCGCGCCCAGCGTCGGTTTGGTGGTCTGGCGGCGGCGCATGCGACCTCTCAAGTGGTTGCGGGGCCCTCAGCATCGCCCGCTGGGAGATCGAGCTCAGGTTGGAGCTTGCCTGCGCCATCTCCAGCTCCAACAGTGGGCATTCGAGCGAATCGCCCGAGGCGTTCAGCAGCGCGGCGACGCGCCTCCTGATTGTTATCCGAAGGGGGCCTTCTCAGGGCTACTTCGAGGCATCAGGGCCCACGGCGCCGAGACGGCTAACGCCGCCCACGGTGGGGCCAAGATTGCACCGACCCTCAGCTCGCCCACAGCCGCCGCCAAAATTCGAACTTCGCCAATGACTTGAGGCGGACGCTGGCGGGCGTCACCCGCGAGCCGGAGGAGTTCGCGGGCGTTTTCTGCGCGCGGAAGCAGAAAGGGCAGTCCGCGAGGATGGCGCTGGAGTGCCGACGCTCAAACCAGCGATTCGAGAGCCCTCGGGGCGTCGAGCTACCTCCTATGTAAGTAAGGCCTGCGCCGCGCTGAGCACGGGGCGGACCGGCGCGGGCGGCCCTGCCCATCTTCTTGGGAACGGCCGACGTCGAGGATTGTTTCCGCCGCGTGATGTTCGGCAATGGCCCGGGGGCCCCCAGTGATCCTCTCTCCTGCTTCGCCCTGGCGCTACGCGTGCGCGGGCGAGATCGGGCCCCCCTCGCCCGGCCCGGGCTACGCGCGCCACGCCCTGGCGGGCGCCGCCGAGGCATTCAACGCGGCTGGGCTCGTCACGCACGACGTCGCCGCGGAGTCGCAGACCGCCGGGGCCCCCGGCGCGAGGCTCGACAGCCAGTCGCGCCAGACGGTGGTCAACCATCAGTGCCGGCAGAAGGCGCGGCTCGGAGCTCGCTGGGCCCTGGTACACGTGCGCCCGGCTGGGCGAGAGCTCGAGGTCTTGCTCGGCCGCCGCGCACTCGTCGGTCCGATGCGTCGCGCCGTCAACGCGTTCGTCCGCGAGCGGTGCTGGGCCGAGGGCGAGGCCCCGGGCATCGCGCGGTCCGAGCTCGAGCGCATCCTGGGCCTCGTGCCGCTCCTACGTTCTGAGTGGGATCGGGCGCCCGCGGGTGCTGCCCGCGGGCGCCAGCCCGCGCGGCCCCGGCGTCGCTCGCTCAGATTTCGGGCCGTCAGAGGCAACAAAATAAGCATAAAACAGGGGTGGATACTTGAGCGCGTTCGGTGACGTCGTCTCGGAGGGCACCCGCTCGCACCAGCGTCCCACCTGCAGCTGGCTTCGTCTACTCGTCTGTCGCTGATGCCTTGAGCATAGAGGACAGGGAGAAGCGAAACCCCCGCGACGCCCGCGAGGTTGGGTCTTGGGAGGTGCGCAAAGACTTCCCCGAGATCCCTGGGGCCCTTCTACAGAGTGATCGGTTGCGTCTTATCCTACATGGCAAGTGGGCTTCTTTTCCGTGGATTCCCTGATCTTGCCGTCGCAAGAGTTTGTATACGTGTTCCTGCAGAGTAGGAGATAATAGCACGTCAGCGATTCTAGCGCGCGAAAGGCATCGGGCCCGCAGCTTCGGGCTCCTCGCGCAGATCAGACGCATGGCGGCCCACGCACTGGCCCGCGGCTTCCGATTTGGAATCAGGCGGCAGGCTTCAGAGCTCACCAGCAATGACGCGGGCCCCCGGCACTGCGAAACCGCGATCCCAGGAAGGGCCCCAGTCGCCTCGCGGCTCGGAGTCAGCCTGCGGACCTACCTTGGCCCGAAGGCGCACTGGCTCAAGCTCGCTGGGCCGCTAGCGCGCAGGAGCCCCGTGTGCCACTCGCATTTCACGATAGCGATGAAGCGGCGCCGAATGCTGCAGGGACCCGACTCAACGAACCGCCGAACGAGCCTGCTGGCGACGCGGGCGACGATTTCGCCACCGCCTGCAGCGGCTCTTGGGCCGACAAGGGCGCGCGCCTGGGCTCGCCCCGAGGCGCTCTTCAAGCTGCATTCCAAGGGGCCCCCGCCGTCAAAGGTCGCCGGAGGGGATCGCCGACGAGGGGCCCGCCCAGCCCGCGGCAGCTGTCGCGGCCGCCGTCGCCGCCGAGGCCGCCGACGCGGACGGCGGTGGCACTGCTTCGGCCGACGAGATGGAGGGGGCGCCGACAGGCGAGACTGGGGAGCGGCGGCAGCACGCCGTTGCGAGCCAACTGGCGCGCCCGGAAGCATTTGCAGCTCGCGGGGTCGCCGCCGCCCGCGCCGTCGGCGCTTGACGAGATGGCGGCAGGTGCGCCCGCCCAAGCGGTGCATCTTCGGGCCGCGGCGGTTCGTGAATAGCGCGCGCGAAGCAGCGGCGCACCGCCGCGCCCGCGCTCGCCGACGCGGCCCTCGTGGACTACATCAATCACCTCTTCTTCGGCGGCGAGCAGGCCTTCAGGGGGGGGAAGCTCTCGGATGCGGCGACGGCGCGGGCGCCCGACTAGCCGCGCGCCGGGCTCAGCAAGACGCCCTGGGCGCGGCGGTGCTCCAAGGGGTGGGGGCGTCGAATCCCTGGGCGGCCCCGCGGGCCAGCGCCTCTGCTGGAGCGGTGTGCCATCGCGGTGGAGCTCGCGAGGCGCGGCGTGCTGTCGATGGGGGGTGCGGTCATGATCGGCGCGAGCGGGCTGCTATTTCGGGCCGTCGGGGCTGCTCAACCTGCGGCCCTCCAACCTGATCACCCCAGCGTCGCCTGTGTCGCAGTGCCGGGGCCTCCTTCTGCATCCTTCGGCTGGCCGCAAGCGGAGCGCGACGGGCGACGCCGACGAGTCTCCATGATCGACAAATCGTACATGCTCGCCTGGATCTGCGAATTCCCCCAGGCTTTGAGGGGCGAAGGCGGCCCGCTGCGGCGCTTCGACTATCCGACCTTCTTGGCTGAGTTCAAGACCGCGCCGAAGACGCCAGGCATGCCAAACCTTTTGGCGTACCAGACGCGCCACTCGGGCCCTTCGATCGACCGCCTGAAGCCCGCTCGAATCCAGGGGGGGCCCAAAAGAGGGGGCCGTGAGCAAGCTGAAAGTGTCGCCAGGTACGAGAAGCCCACCCGGCTCGGCACCTTCTGGAACGACCTGGCCGTGGCCGCGCAGGTTCACGTGCGTTTCTGCGAGGATCGCCTCGCTGAGCTCCCCTGGTCGCCCGAGCGCGCGCCCATGCTTCCGCCCGTCCGGAGCTAGCTAACGGCGTGGCTTACATGGCCGACACCATCGCGGGGCGCGGCAAAGTTCGGCGCGAACGAAATGGGCACGGAAAGAATGGGCACACTGCCCAACGGCGGATCCTGTTCATTTTGAGCAGGACTCGCTGTCCACGCCGCCGCGGCCTGTGTCCATTCGAGACAGAAGGCCGCCTGCCCAACAGCGTCCGCTGTCGGTTTGGGACAACATTTGTTGTTGGGCATTGTACCCATTCTTTCCGTGCCCATTTCGGGCGTCCAAAAAAGTGGGACGCAGGGTCACAAAGCTTGGGTTATCGGCAAAGGCCTGGGATATGATGCGCGCTGCTCAGCGCAACCTCACTCGCCCAAGAGTGCCTCGCATATGTCTATCATACATATGCGATGGAAAAGTGTTTTTCGCTACGCTCGCTCTGCCGTTGCATCGCTGATATAAAACTTTTGAGACGCGCAGCCGCGGGGCACGGGCCTCGCCAGCGCTTCTGACCGTGATCGTGAATCCCTGGAGAATGACAACAAGATAATTCACGCGGTAATGCGTATTCCCAAACATCTCAATCGATATGCGTTGTTGGGGGATGTTTTAGAGCATGTTCGTACGTCTCGGCTCTGGCATGCACTTGAGACTCTCTATCAACTCAGTTCATGCTGAGTGACGCCTGACGGACTTCTTCCGGCGGGGTGCGCCGCGGAGGAAGAGGGCGCGGCTCGGGCGCGGCAGCACGGGCGTCGAGGGTTCGGCACCCTTGTTCAAAGCTTGCTTTGGAAAAAGGATGACTGCGCTGTCGCGCGAACCGCCATCGCATCGAATTGGGCGACCGCAGTGGCAGCGGCGCGTTCTTTGCTCTTCTCGTGGCCGGGTATCCTTCGTTTTCAGAGCTGATCGTGAGGATGTCTTGAAAGAGACGTTTGTGTTAGTACCCCAACGGGGAACCGCCAGGGGGGGACAGTTGCCCGTTCGCGGCCAAATTGTTAGAATGTCACGAGCGAGGCGCTCGTTTCATGGCTGGGACTCGGCTTTCAGACTAGATCGTGGAGATGTCTCGAGCGAGTCGAACGAAACGCTGGTTTAGGCACCCCCGACCCCTCGCCTCTGAGAGCCCCAAGAGCATTCCGATATAGCGGGCGTACCAGTCGGGCACTCCAAGGAGGAGCCGCCTGTGATCGCCCAGTCGCCACAGGCTAACATTCTTTCACTCAGACACTCGGAAGCACCAGGAACTGAGATGCAGATATGAGGATATCCTCGTCGAGCAACTCCCAGATGCGATGGACATCGCGCCCCAAGCCGGGTGGCGCATACTTTTCTGTTTTCGGGACGCAGCATGACAACCATGGAATGGTTATTGCCACTGGCCGTTACACTTGGCAACACCGTGCTGGCTGGAAGCGAACAGCGAAGTGGAAGGGAACGTCCTGGAAGGACGGAAGATAGCCTCCTGGCGGAGAGAACTTCGAGGAGCCCGCTGGGCCCAGCACGTGGAAGCGTATCGCGCACACAGATTGGATTCGTGTGGCCTCGCGGGCACTCATTTTGCGGATGGGCGTGCCCAAGCAGAGAGAAATTGCGATGCGCTAAGTACCATGCGCCGGCAGGCGTGCACCGAGCCAGTCGTGGTCTTGCGGGCGGCGCACCCGCACCAGGCCAAGGACTCCATTGGACATGCGCGGAGGCGGCGCGGTAGCGATTGGTGGGCTAACCAGCCGCTTCCGATTGAAAGGCCTTGCCGTCTTCCGCCGGGTGGCAGCACCGCAGGGCATGCTGCGCCAGGCTTGGGCGACCTCCGGGCTGGCCCTCTTGGAGGGCAATGGGGACATCATGTTCTGAAGAAGGCAAAATGCCGTGGTGGATAATCGAGAGTCCTTGGTGGCCTGGAAGGGAAGAGACCACGCCTTCACCGCCGTGGTACCTAAAAGAAAAAATTGATGGGGGCAAGAAGAAGGTACATGCAGGTCGTGCTTTTGTCGTGGAAACCGTGGATCATCATGATCGCTGGCATGTACTTTGTGCAGAATGTCGCCACTGCACCAGTATAACGACCATGGAGGCAGAACTGATGGCTTGCGAGCTGCTGATTCGGAATTTATTCGAAGCTGGCGCATGCCAGTCTTGACCGGTGGAGGGCGTTATTGTCTGCACGTTTACAGCAACGTTTTTACACAGATGGGCAGCATAGTCATGTGGTAACCGTCGGTCAAATCAAGTCAACAGAATCATCGCTTTTCTCAACCATCATAAACATCACCATCCTCATCGTCACCACAACCGCCATCATCATCACCATCAGCATAATCATTACCATCATCATCGATCGCTCTTCCTACCCGTTCTCCTCGCTTCTCCTATCGTCCTCCATGCTTGCTCCTCTCGCTACTCGCTCCTGCCCCTGCTCGCTCTTCGTTCCTCCTCCCTGCACCTCCTCCTCTTAGCTTTACCTCCTCCCTCCTCGCTCCCTCTCAGCCTGGCAGCGTTGCCCACGGCTCAGGTCGTCAGCAGCGTGGGCATCGAGGAGAGGTCGAACTTGAAGAGACAGGAGGCTGGCCGGCGTGGGAGGAGGAGGAGGAGGAAGAGAAGTCGGAGGAGCAAGGGAGGAGGAGGATGAGGTGTGCGGGGACGAAGACGAGGGCTAGGACAAGGAAGGGAATCACGATGAGAAGGGAGAAGGGACTTTGTGGAGGATTCGGGGAGAGAGAGAGAGAGAGAAGAAGAAGAAGAAGAAGAAGAAGAAGAAGAAGAAGAGAGTGATACACATATATATAGAGAGAGATAATAATAGTAGCAATCTGGAAAAAAGTACAAATAAACAACAAAACCCATACCAATAACAAGAGAGGCAGGGAGAGAGAGAGAGAGAGAGAGAGAAACAAAAAAAATTAAAAAAAACGCACATACACATTTTCCTGTACATAAGAGAGATAGAGAGACTTGCAGCTCGGCTAAGCAAATATCAAGCACAACTGCCATTGAGCTCCTGGTGCGAGTGCGCATGGCATGACAATCATGGTTCTGCCGCCCTCCTGTGCCACCTAGTATTTCGGACGACAGCAGCAGCACAGCACGCCTCATACAACCGAAATCTGGCATCCCATTGTTTTGCGGCGTAAGTTCCACGCACTCTAACAAGAGCCGGTGGGATTGACAGATTCCTTATCAGACCGTCTTCGCCTTTTCGACGGAACCATCACACCCACCGTTCCTTGCGGTTGCGAAACCTCGACACGTACGACCGACTTTGGAAACCGATTGCGCCGCTCGCAACGGCAGATGTTTCGCATGATTCTGAAGCTGCTGAGGTGCGCGACCGTAACCAGCAGCTAACAAACACCACAAGCAGTTGAGGTCAACACCAGCACCGACGAACAACACGATTCCACCCACCAGCACTCCAACAACGTCGACGAATGCGACGTAGACAGTGCGCACCATGCTTCCTGTTCATAATGACGAAGCTAAAGCACATAGTTTGGAACTGTGAGCACAACTTGTAAAACGAGCCTTTCGCACAGCAGAGCGGCAATGGAAAGGCTGCACATCACAGATTGCGCTTCCAAATTACGACTACGACAATGGCATTGGATGTGGAAATTGGCTAACGCCCGCGAGCAAGAGGGACACGACCGGCACCCAAATGATGGAGGCCAGACGACGACCTGGTCTGTGGTGCGAGACGGAGGGTGGAGAGGCCGAAGTCCAGATGGGTCGGCGACGTCTGATGCTATGTTGGATCCAATATTCCACTGGGCGAAATGAGCAGATCTCAACAGATCAGTGGGGCACCACTGCGCTGCATTTCGCAGCGGACTACAGTCGGGGCGCTGAAGGAACCCTTTTCGTTGGGGAGGGGCTCGGGGTTCCTTGATCGTTTAACAGTTTGCCTCAGGTTTTCCTGAGGTCTTCCATGGGAAATCGAAGTTCAACTTATGGGAAGCAGGGGCCTCGTTCCTTATTTAGGGTTCCTTAAGTCAACGCCCCGACTGTACAAGGGAACAGGCCCAGCGACTACTGCAGGATCCCGCCGCCCCGGCGCCGCACCAGCAGATACCCTGGGTTGTGCCCGTGCGCGGGATCGCTTCGCGCTTCGTGGCCTGAGAGAGGGGACCAGGAGGATGGAGGTCTTGGCATCGCTCGCACGTGTGCATCTTTCTTTCGGCGAGGACCAGCGAGGAGCATCCTTGATCATTTGGCGAAAAGACCACGCACGAAACCGAAAAAAACACAGGGAATGGACGTCCGAGCGATGGCCAGAGGTGGAGAAGGAGAGAGACACATGAGGGAGAGAGACAGAGAGAGAAATAGAGAGAGAGAGACACACAGCGAGAGAAGGGATAGGGACACAGCACATCTAATAGAAGCAAATCCCCCCCCCGGGAGCGTCCCCCCCCTCTGTGACATGATCATGGGGGCAACTCCCGGTACCGCGCCCCTGGGGAGGAGGAGACGGAGGCGGAGGCGGAGGCGGCGGAGGCGGAGGCGGAGGCGGAGGCGGAGGAGGAGGAGGAGGAGGAGGAGGAGGAGGACCAAAACGCCCCGGGACGGCCAAAGACGCCCCCAAGGAGCCCGCAGAGCGCGAGAGGACGGCCCAAGGCGCTCCCAGGCAGCCCCAAGACGGGCCTCCGACGGCAGAGGCCCCAAGAGAGCTCCGAGAGGCGTCGGGAGCGCCCGAAGAGGCCAAAATCGTTGATTGTCATTGCTTGTGCTGCTGTCTTTAGTCTTCTCGCAGTCTCGAGCTTCCAGCGCCCCAGGACGGCCGCAAGGAGGCCCCCAAGCCCGCCGCAAGACCGCCCAAGGAGCCCCCCAAGGCGGCTCCGAGACGGGCCAGGAAGACCCCCCAAGGCGGCCCCGGAGCGCCCCGAGGCCGCCCCAGAGAGCCCCAGGATGGCCCGAAAAGCCGCCCAACAGGGGGAACGCGAATCGACAATCCTGGCTTTCCGCTCCAAGAGGCCCCCATCGGGGGCGGAAAAGAGGGGGGTGATGACTAGGGGGGGGTGGATATCATGGCGGGGGCCATGATATTTCCTCAGATTTCATGGCGCCTCTTCTTATTTTATTACGTCCCTGGCCCCCCCGCTGGGCCGCGCACATGCCGTCGGTCATGATTTGCACCCCCCCCTCTTGGACACCCCCCTCTTGGCCGCTCCCGACCCCAGGAGCCCCCAAGAGTCCCCCAAAGAGCCTGAAGAGGCCCCCAGGAGCCCCGAAGAGGCCCAAAAGTGGCCCCCAGAGGCCCCGGAACTGCCACCCAGCGGCCTCCAAGCTGCCTCCCAAGAGTTCCCTGCGCGCCTCTTAGCCCCCCTCCGATGCCTGCGCACTACATGTTAGGAGGTCCCAAATCCAGTAATTGTATGTGTTTGCTCAAATTCATCCCGAGCCCCATCAAGACTTCGGGGTCATCACATTGCACAGATTGTTCGGGAATGCTGTCGAACTCTCTGACGCTGTCATGGCACTCTCTTGGGTCGTCTTCGTGTCCTCTTGGCTGCCCCTGCAACCACAGTAAAAATCGAGATCCTATCAGTTCACCTGTCCAGCCTAGCTAGAACGTCAGCGCGCGCGCCAAGAAAGAGACGAAAGAGAGGACCTGCCCAAGCCTTTCGAGCGCGTTGCCTCAAGATGGCTCCAAGGTTCTCGCAAAGGTTCTCGAGGCTCCCCCCAGATGCCTTTAGAGACTCCCGGGAGGCTCCCAGGAGGCACCAAGAGCTTCCCAACAGGCCCCGAAAAACTCCCAAGAGGCCGCCAAAAGGCCCCCAGAGGCGTCCCAACAGTCCACGGCCTGTATCCAGGAAACTTCTGACCCACGGCCCAGGCATGGCAATTTGAAAAAAAAAGTGGATTCCAAGAATTCTTTTTGTTTCAAACTTACCCCTGCTTATTTTTGCACAACAGACCATAACTAAGGCTCCTGTCACCACCGAAGAAAGATCCCAGGAAGCCTTCGAGCGCCCCAAATCATCGAACACGTAAGGAAATTGATGATGTTGTGGTTTCCGCATGTCTCCTTCTATGCGCTTCCGAGGCTTGCGCAGGGACTCCAAGAAGATCGTTAGACGCACAAGGCACTTCAACGATTGAGATTCCATGCGTTAGCCTGTCGAGCCTAGCTAGAACTTGAGCGCGCGCGAGGCGCGCGCGATGGTTCCAAAATACATATATATATATATATATGCACACAAATTTACACATACCTATTCAGAGGGTATACCGGGTGCCTTGCCTTGACAACATATCGTTTTCTGTGCTCCTGACCCCCTCCTTCTGCGGCCTGCCAGGCAGGCGCGAGTCCAACCTCCAACTTCTGGCAGGCCCATTTCCAACATATGTTCAGGGTGTACTGGGCGCCGAGTGGAAGCTGCGGTGGCGGAGCAGGATGAAGAAGACACGAGCATGTCAACACGAGTGCTATGATGAGGCTTATGATAACAATGTGTGAGGATAGAAGATGCCTAGGAATATACGGATAAGGATAATGATGTTGCTGATGATGGTGATGATGCTGCTGATGAAGAAGATTATGATGGTGGTGCCGATGATGATGATGGTGGTGGTGATGACGATGATGCTGATGACGATGGTCATGCTTATGATCATGATGATGCTGACGGTGAGGCGGGTGATGACGATGATGATTACGTTGCTGATGGTCATGACGAAGATAACAACAATACCGATGATGATGATGATGATGATGATGATGCTGATGATGGTGATGATGGTGATGATGATGATGACGATGATGATGCTGATGATGATGATGATGTTGATGGTGATGATGATGCTAGTACTGCGAATGATGACGGTGATGTTGATGACGATGATGGTGGTAATGATGATGATGATGTTGAGGACGATGATGATGATGATGATGATGATGATGATGATGATGGTGATGATGGTGGTGGTGGTGGTGGTGATCATGGTGATGGTGATGGTGATCGTGATCGTGATGGTGGTGGTGGTCATGATAATGACGGTTTTGAGGATGAGGCGTAGGAGATGGAGGAGGAGGAAGAGGAGGAGGAGAAGGAGGAGGATACGGAGGAGGAGGAGGAGGAGGAGCTGCAGCAGGTTGAAGAGCCAGAGGAAAAGGATCAGCACGATAAGGAGAGTGATCAGACCAGATAGCGAGACCAGAAGGAGAGGGATCAGACCAGACCAAAGGGATCAGCACGAGAAGGATCAGTACAGGGGAGGAAGAGGAGGAGGAGGAGGAGGAGGAGGAGGAGGAGGAGGAGGAGGAGGAGGAGGAGTTGATGAGACGGAGGAGGGCGACGAGTCAGAGGAACGATGACGGGGACGAGGAGAAGAAGGAGGGCAGGAGAAGGAGAAGGACGAGATGAGGCGGAGGAGGATGAAGAGGAGGAGGGTGTAACCATTGCATCACTTTTCTCTGGATGCAGGGCGGCAGGCGACGGCTCAAGCTCTCAACCGCACTACGTGCAAACGCTGCTCCCTTCCCCCCACCTCCCCTCCTTTGCCCCCCCCCCGCCTCCCAGGCTTCCCCCTGGCCGCTCCAAACAGCTCGTGGGGGAACGAAAGAGCGACAAGAGCGGCCCGACAAGGCCAGATGACTGGAGCTTTCTAGAACCTAAGCGCGGCGCGCGAAGCGCGCGCGTTTTGTTAATACATCTATACGTATACATTTATTTACAGGTATACACATCTAAGAAGGAGCGTGTTGTGCCGCTGCTGGCGGAAAACCGGGGGGGGTCACTGGGGGTTCCCAACCCGTCTCCCCCTCCCCCCTCGAAAACCGAGGGGGGTCGCTACGGGTTCGAACCCCCCCTCCCCTCGAAAACCGGGGGGGGTCACTACTGGTTCGAACCCCCCCCCTCCCTCGCCGCTGGCAAACGATTCCCGTTTCTCGGGACAGATGGACAGTGGTGCATGGGGATATTGGGACAGTGGTGGGGACGGTGGTGGTGGTGACAGTGGTGTGGGGACAGTGGGACAGTGGTGCGGACAGAGGTGGGGACGGTGGTGGTGGGGACAGTGGGGAGGCGACAGCGGGACACTGGTGGGGACAGTGGGACAGTGATGGGGACGGTAATGGTGGGGACGGTGATGGTGGGGACAGTGGTAAAGGCGGTGGTGACGACGAGGACAGTAGTACAGTGGGGAGAGTGGCGGGGACAGTGGGGACAGTGGGACAGTGATGGGGACAGTGGGGACAATGGGACAGCACAGTGGGACAGCGGCGGGGACAGTTGGGACAGTGGGACAGTGGTTGGAACAGTGGGGACAGTGTGACAGCGGTGGGGAGCGTGGGGAAAGTGGGGAGAGTGGGACCGTGGTGGGACAATGGTGGGAAGAGTGGGGACAGAGAGACTCTGGTGAGGGCACTGGTGGGGACAGCGGGAACAATGACAGGAACAGTGGGGGCAGTGTGACAGTGGTGGGGACTGGGACAGTGGTGGGGAAGGTGGTGGTGGGGACAGTGGTGTGGGGACAGTGGGAATGTGGTGGGGACAGTGGGACAGTGGTGGGGACAGGAACAGTGGTGACGGCGGTGGCGAGGACGGTGGTGGGACAATGGGACACAGGTACAATGGGGACAGTGGTGGGGACAGTGGGGACAGTGGTGGGAACAGTGGGCAGCTCAATGGGACAGCGGCGGGGACAGAGGGACAGTGGGACATTGGGGACAGTGGGGACAGTGGGGCAGTGGTGGGGACCGTGGGGGAAGTGGGGAAAGTGGGGAGAGTGGGACCGTGGTGGGAACAGTGGTGGGGACAGTGGGCACAGTGCGATAGTGGTGGGGACACTGATGGGGACAGTGGGGACGGTTTTCCGGAGGGGGGGGGGGGTCGAGCCGGCAGTGACCCCCGCCCAGTTTTTTGGAGATCGGACAAGTAGGCGGACCAGGGTCCGTCCGCGAGGCGCACTGCGGTGCGACAACTCGCAAACACTATTTGCGGCGGTGCAGCCTTTAGATACGAGGGCGGGCAACAAAAACCCCCTCCCCCGGCGCAGTGCGACAGACGCTACAGACGGCGGACAGACGATGATGATCTCACCTGTCAGACCGCGTAAGGAAAGAGGCCCCAACAAGAAAGGCGACGTGCTGACACGTGGCTAGGCGGCTTGGCAGACCGCCAGTTGGGCGCTTGGCCGCTAAGCGGCGCGCAGTGACGGGGCACCCCCCGCCCCCACGCCCTGACACCGTGGACGCGGAGCCACGCGTACACACGGGCAGGCAGAAAGGAGGAGATTAGCGCGGGGCACCAGGTGGAGCGCCGCGGAACGATGACAGCATAGCTTGGATGGTGAGTGACGGCACGGCACCATCGGGCGAGGCCGTGAGCAGCTCGGCAAAGGCTCGCCCAGCGCTGTGAAGGCGCTGGAGTAGAGGGCCTTGGCGAGCTTGGGCGGCGGCGAGGTCCGCGGCGAGAGCTAAGCACCTCTGCTGGAGAGCAGCCATAGCCTGTGACAGCTCGGTTTCGCGGTCGGTGAGGGGTGGCTGCTCAGTGCCAGCAGCCGAGAGCCTCGAGACAGAGGCGAGGTCCTCGGTACGCCTGTCCAAATGGTGGACTAGCGTAGTGCGGCACCCTGTACGCTGTCGTCCGTCACCCTTGAAGGGTGACTGGAGGGGCACACGCGACCCCAGGGCTGGAGCCGCTAGGGCCACGCCCCGAGAGGTCGGGAGAGCCGCTTCCTCTCGCTCAGCAACGATGGAAGCGTGGACGGGGCACGAGGGCCTGTCTGGTTTAGTGCCCTGCGGGGGGGCTGAAGCCGCCCCCGCGGGCTGCCGGCGGTGGGGGGGCGGAGTGGTTTGCGCGGTGGGACCAATCATGATGCCGTGCAAGGGCTCTGAGGTCGGTCGCGTAGAAGGTTGGCGTCTCGGTAGGGCGGCATGGTCGGCAGCGTGTGGTATCGGCGGTGCGTCCTCTATGCCACTCAGTCCGCGGGGGTCACCCAGGTCGTGGTCGGCGTCTTGGCGGTGGCCGATATCATCGTATGTGGGCGATGTCGCTCTCGGGGACGGAGTCGCAGTAGGGATCGAGAGGTTGCCCGACGGGGCAGGGTTTTCGCTGGTTGGTCCGTCGTCCAAAGCGTCCGATCCCCCACCGAAGCTGAACAGGTCATCCTCCTGTTCGTCAGCGTCTTGAAAGTGAGCGGCGTTGTCATGTGGGGCTGCCGCTCTCAATGGCGGAGTCGGGGGCGCCGTGCGGGTGCCCGACGAGGCAGGGTTGGCGCTGGCTGGCCCGTCGCCCAGGAAGTCGAGGCCCCCACCAAAGCCGAACGGGTCGTCCTCCTGTTCGTCGAATATCGCCCGTTGGGCCTCGGCCCAGAGCTCGTCCGGGTTCTGTGGGATGTCTGGTCCAGCCGCGGGTGGTGCCTGGTCAGACAGCAGGGGATTTGGTTCCATTTTGTTGAGTTCCGCAGCTGTGAACCCAGCCCTGCGGTGTGGGAGGGGGAGTGTACGGTGTCTACGCTCGTAGATGGCGACAGCGACTCCATGAAGCACGGTCGCTTGGCGATGTCGTGTGGCAGCTTCGACAATGTCGTCTGGAAGGTTATGAGTACGTGCCGCCGTTGTGGCGAGGGCGTCAGCCTGACGATTGAACTCCTCCGCGATGGGCCCGATGAGCCCGAGGTCGATGCCCATGTCGCCCGGTGGCGCGATTTTCTCGACGCGGAACATGTTGGGCTTGGCCATGACGCATCGGTGGATCTTTTCCCAGAGCTCCACGTGCGTGCCCTGCGGTGGTGAGTGTCCGTCGATACTTTGGAACCCATCGACCACCGCCTGGTTGTCCACGAAAACGTGTACGGGCCGTTCAGCACATGCCGTGAGGTGGACAATGGCGAGGGTCTCCGCAAGCTGTGCGTTCTGCGTAATGCCGTGAACGCGTGCACTGTAGTTCATGCGGTGGTCGATGCCGTAGTAGACGCCGTAGCCCGCTCGTGCAAGCAATGGGATGGCTTGGTTGGTGCATGCACCGTCCGTGGCAGCGTAGACCCATGTCCAACCAGTGTCGTGGTCAAGGTAGGTGGTGTAGGAGTCCTGGGCTGAAGCCGCAGGATCTCCCTCAGGTGGGGGCCGCGGTATGGGCTGAGGTAGCGGGTCCCTCGCGAGGTCGGCCTGCAGGTCGAGGAGGGCTGGGTCTTCATCGAAGAGCCCGCAGTGTCTTGTGTGCGGCGGAAGACGGGCCCACTGCTCGTCACTGATGAGGGTGGTGAGAGGGACTCTTTCTCGGGCCCAGCACTTGCAGTCGCGAACAGTGTGCTCCTGAGTTTCCTCTTCCTCGTCGCAGTATCGGCAGATGGGGCTGGGGTCAGCAGACGTGTTTGATCGGGATCGTCGCTGTTGGGTGTGGTCCCCGCCCGACAGGTAGTTCAGGAGGAGCGCCAGCTGCCAGGCATTGCATTTGGCTGCTCCTTTCGTTCGGGCGAGCCACGTGCTGGCGAAGAGGTCGAGGCCCTGTCTGACAGAGGCCAGGTGTCCAAGGTCATGACGCCGTGGCTTGATCTTTCTCAGAAAGGCTCTGCGTTGTGAGGCTCGCAGCATGTGAAGGAAGGCGTTTTGGGGTAAGTTCAGCCAACTGATCTGACAGCCCCAGTCGTCGTACATGATGCCAAATGTGGGCCAGGTCCAACGGAGCTGCTGAAGCGTCTGGACAAGTCGTCCGACAGGTCCTCCCCCGAATAGGGTCTGGACATGGTGTTGGAGATCCCTGACGAGACCGCAGAGAGTAGCGTCGCGGTTAACCTGTCGCCGCAGACACAGGAAGACTTCACGCTGCGTAATGGCGTCAATCTCCAGGGCGTGTCCTGGGACGCACACGGCCATGAGAGTCCAAAACTCGACCCACCTGTTTCCCTTGGGGCGGATAGCCGCCTTAAGGGCATGGTTGTAGGCAGTTTTGACGGGGCCTGATGGGGCTTGAATGTCGGTGCCCGTGGCACAGACGCTGGCAGCAAGGGAACGGGCGTGCCGCGCCTTAATAAGCATCGGTGATGGGAGCTTGCCAATGCGCGGCAGGCGACTAGTCGCCCTGCGAACACGGGCGTCAGCGGTGGCCGTGAGGTTAAGCGCGGCTGGAGCCGGCGCTGCCTCGGCGTTGATGTAACTCCCGACGAGCTTGAAGGAGTCGACCACGCGTAAGGGCCGTTCCGCCAGAGTGAGCTGGGTAACGGCGGTGTGAAGCTCGTCGGTGAGCGCCCACCCCGCCACTTTGCCAGGGTGAATGCGTTGACCTGAAAATCGATCAAACTTGGCGGTTTCATCAAGAGATTTCTGCAACTCAGGCGCGGTGTGAGTAGTGGAGTTGCTGTCGTCAACAAAGGTAGTGCTGAGTGATCGCGGAACGTATCGATGCTGTCTCTTGGTCCACACACACATGAGCAGCTTAATGTCGTCCAGGGACCAAGAGCTTCCCTGGAGGTGACCGTTTGTCCTGGCCAGTTCCTTAGAGTACGCACCGTTCATGCGGATGTAGCGTTTGTGGCGACTGTAGAAGTTTCTGCGGACAGTAACGATGTCTTGGGGGCACCCCGCGTGAAGCGCAAGGTTAAGGCAGATGTCCGTGATGAGGTAGTCGAAACACTTCTGTCGGTCCAGGGCAGCCCCAGCTAAGGGAAGGAGTAAGGCCCTGGCGTGTTCGATGCGCAGGGCAAGAGAGGTGCTGACGTCCCCAATGGTAGCTTTGGGGACAGCGCCAAAACTCGTGGCGTGGGTCCATCCTTTCCGCCAGTCCGTGAGGCTGCGGTAAGCTGGCGCTTCCCACGCATACATCCAAACGGAAAGCACCGAGAGAAGTCGTTGGTCCGTTGGGAGTTCGCCTCGGCCTTTTCGGAGGCACGGGTTTGGCACATGGAGGAGGGGTTCTGGGATGGTGCCAGTGCGTTGCATAGCGCGTAAGACGCTGGCGAAGAGGCGAAGAATGTCGTCGGGTAACTCCTTAGCCTCCTTAGTAGTCCAGCCGTCCAGTCCCCCCGCACGGCGCGGTGAACGGGTGCGAATAAAGTGGATGAGTTGGTCGTCGGTGAGGTGGAAAGGGGTAGCTGGTGATGGCGTAGGCAGCTCTTGTCGGTACTCGTCGTAGAAGTCAGCCCACGTCGGCATGGCTTCGGCGTCATGTCCAGCACGGGCACGGTACCTGCCCAAGATGGGCTCCCAGGTGTCGACCATGAGCTTAAGCATGTCCTTGGTGTTAGCAACAATGGCGTTGGCAGGGAGAATGTCGGGGACTTGCGCAGGTGGTGGTTCACGAGTGTGGTCTTCGTCGTTGTCCGTGTCGGGCGAACTACCGTCGCTGGGGCTGAAGCCGCCAGCTTCGGTGTCAGCGTCGCTGTCGTCCGTGCTAGCTTCGTCAGGTTTAAAGGCGTTGGTGTCGCAGTGGAGTTGCGTATCGTCAGGTGTGGTAGGCGTGCGGAGATACGCCGTGGGCGAGCTGTCAGCAGCCCGTGCGTATATGGCCGCCTTTCGCCCGCTTGGCTCGCGGACGCCCTCAGCCCATATCTTGATGCGTTCAGCTTTGGCACGGTTCGCACGTCGCGCCAGCTCTAAGTCGAGGTGTTGGATCAAAACGTCAAGGTGCTCTCCGTGAGGTGCTGGCTCGTCGGGGGTCCAGGCCTCGGGGAAGTCCAGGAGAACCGTGGGGCGCAGCTTGTGGCATAGGAGGCGGGCCGCGGTCCACGTGCAGTCGATGCGCTGCGCAAGGTACGGCGGGATGGCACGGCAATCTAAATGATGGTGCTGTCCGATGAAACGAAGCTCACAGAGTTGCCGATGGAGCTTGCGCAGTCGGTTCATGTGTATCGTGGAAGCTCCGTAGGTGGGGAAGGCGCGGGGGACAACTGGTCGCTCTTCGAACATGGGCGTGAGCCCGTGCATGGTGGGGGGCTTCTTTTTTGGGTGGTCGGGCGGTGGAGGTGGCAGGTCGCGCAGACGGGTGAGATGGTACTCATGACTGGCCTCGTTAGCCAGGGCGAACATGCGCTCCACGTCGTCGCGTGTGTCGGCCTGTTCCATGCGGTCCTGATATCGCCCAGCGATGAGGGTCCCTAGTGCCTGCAGCTCGTGACCCTCATGAGCTCCATCGTTGGGAGGGTAGGGCGTGGGGGCAAGAAGACGTCGGGCCGTATGGTCGAGGCGACTGAGGTCAAGCGTGACCTGCAGGCCAACATGAGACTTCGCTGGCAAGTCGCGTAGATAGCAGAAGTCGGTGACAAGGGATCGCGCCGCTTGGTTGGCAATGATATAATCGATGCGCGAAGTGCGGGGGCACTTGGTGACGCGGTCCCAGTCAGGGATATTGCCGTATGTGTGCATGGTGTGGTCTGGTGTGCCCTCAGCGACGTTGAACCATCCGTGCTGCAACATGTGCAGAAGGTGTGGATTGTCATCGATGTTCGTATTGGCGTCCATGCAGATGAAATAGGGGGCTGAGCCGACCCTAGCGGCGGCGCAGTCAGCGAGCCGAAAAAGAGCTGTGCTGTCTCCTCCAGCAATCCCGTAGAGGCTCGCTATGTAGATCCCCGCGGGCCCGTGGTTGTTTCGTCGCCGCCTGCGGCGGTGTTGAGTGCAGAGCGGGAGAAAGACCTCGTGCCATCTTTTCTTGGCCTTGAGGGCGACGATACAGGGCGCATTGTCGTCGACAGTGGAGTCGACAATGGCATCCTTAGAGAGGATGGCGACCCCTCCCGAGGCGCCAGTGTTGCCCACGACGGTGTGGTCTGTGCCGCCGTGGGCAGCTCTGCGCTGGGCTCGCGCCAGATCCAGGTCAGGTCCAAGACTGGCGTGGTATCCCCCGTGGAGTGGATTGGCGGCGCTGGTAGCGATGGCTTGTCTGGTCGGCTTGGCATGTCGGGTCTCCTGCAGTGCTATGACTGCGGCGTTGTGGTCGACACCAAGAGCGGTGATGGTTGGCCAATTCGCTGAGAGACTGGTGATGTTTAGGCTGACGAGGTGTATGGAGCGACCTGGCCCGTCTCCATCGGTGGAGCTGGGGTTTGCACGCCCCGCACGGTGTAGGTCAGCCTGACCCTCGCCCAGGTAGAAGGCTTGGCCACAGTAGGAGCTCATGGCGTTCCTATGGATTAGCTTGACCGGGGCTGAAGCCGCCGTCAGGCCAGAAGTATAGGCGGGACATGGTCGGCACTGCGCCAGGGGGGGTTCATAAACGTCAGTAAAACTGTCTCGAAAAATCCTCCTCACTCCTGTACCATAGGGGACGAGGGGAGGAGAGGTGAGACGGCAGCAGAGGGAGAGGGAGGCGACTCCTCGATCCGTCCTGCCGAACACAAAAGCAAAAGCGAACCAGCGGCGGCGGCTAGGCGCGGCAGCGGCACAACGCACGCGCATATACTGCGCACGCGACACCGCTGGTCCGTCCTGCGGTGGCGCGCCCGCCCCGTCAGTATCTTGATGAGCAGCATCTGGTGGAACAGCTCCAGCAGCACGGTCGGAGGCCTGGCGCTGGGCCTCGTCCATGCCCGCTGCCGTGAGGCCCACGTTGCGGACAGGGCTGATTCCCCGCGGGGCCGCCGCTGCCGCGGCAGCAGCTGAGGTGGCGGGGGCTCCGCCCCGACTCTGGGGTGAGAGCGGTGAGCCACCGCCGAAACCCGCCACAAGGTTCTTGACACGATACTTGTTCTTGAACGGGTCGAAGGTTGGCGCCTCGTCGATGGGGACGATCACGCGGGTGGGCAGCGGCGGCTCGTGGTCCGTGGACGGCGTCGGCTCGAGGTCGACCTGGCCAGGTTCGATGACGCTGGCTCCGAAGCGTGGCACCACTTCGGGGGCTCGGCCATCAGCCTGAGTCTCGCGAGGCGGCGAGCTCGTGGAGCTCCCTGGGGCCTTGCGTGAGCTGTGGCGGCTGCAGGTCCTGCTGCGCGGGACGCGCCCGCCCGTGTGGCGGTCGCGTGGCGAGGTCGCCTGGGCATTAGCGCGCTCGGAATCCGCCCTGCTCGGGGATCGGATCGGCGCCGCGCAGGGTGATGGGCTGGGCTGGCGAGAGGCGCTTGTGCCGCCCTCCGCCGTGGCTGTGGCCTGGTCAGGGTCGACAGCGTCGGGGCGGGGGCTGACGTGGTGGGCGCTTCCCTCGCTGTGCCGCGGGGAGGCGCTGTGATGCGCCTGGATGTGCGTGAGGACGAGCGGGGTAAGCGGCTGCCTCTCCCGCTCAGGTGGGGCAGGTTTTGCCTGGGCAGGGCGCAGTGCTGCAGCCACGTTTGGCGGGGGCGTGTGCTGGCGCGGTTGCCAAGCGCGCACGTTCGCATCACGCCATCCTTCGGGGCGCCCAGTCCTGCCACGGTTTGTTGCAGCCCCCTGGGCTGAAGCCGCAGGGGTTATCACTGCGGGCTGGTTGCTGGAGGTGCCATCATGTCGGCCTGAGTAATGGCCCCAGGCGCGCGTGGACCCTGGCACTGGCGAGGTGGCCCTTGGGAGGGCCTGCACGGGTGCACGCGGGTAGCCGATGACCGCTGGGTGTACCCTGGCGTGGGGGGCGTGGCCGTAGCTGGAGGCGGCTGCTCCAGCAGCCGCGGGCCTGGCACCTATGGGGCCACGGTAGTAGGCGGCAACCCCGTCGTAGGCCGTGTTACCGCCTGTCGGGACTCGCGCGGGAGAGCGGTAGCGTGGCGTGCCCTGCTGTCCTGCGTCACGTTGGTCGCGCTGCTGAATGCGCTGCTGGTGCTGTTGGTGTCGCTGCCAGTCGGCTCTCGAGAGGGGACGGGTGTCGGGGAGGATGGTGGGCACGTCGGGCCGCTGCCAGCCCCGATAGACGTGCTCGAAGGCGTGGTCAGGGTAGGTCCCCCCTACGGGTGAGTATCGCCGCACATGCTCCATGTAGTCGATGTTCTGCGGCTCGGAGATCGCCGTGATGTTGACAGCTCGCTGGTGCGCTGGTCCATAGAGGCAGAAACTACCACGGTTGCTGCGGTCGTGGTTTAGCTCGGCTTCGGTCGTGGCACGGCTCACCATGGCGTCGCAGAGTCGCATGTCGTAGTCGAGGGCTTGAGGCCCAGGGCCACCCTCGGCGTCCCAGTACAGTACCACATCTCGCCAGCGGGTGCGGGTAGTGTGGATGCGCTCGGCGATCGACTCGCAGACGGTCCTGACCGTGACACGGTCCCTGTACATGTTGGTGATGGCTAGGGAGTAGGGTCGGCGGACCGTCTTGTTGAAGGTGAATTCCTCCTTGAGGGCCTGGTGGGGGCTGAAGAGCACGTAGCCTTCCCTCCAAAGAGGTTGGTCGGGGAAAGGTTCTTCGGGCATCCCCGTTCCTGTGAACCCAGGTGGCCGCCTTGTGCCGTCAGGCAGTCCCTGCCTGGGGACGCGCCGCGGCTGCGGTGGGAAGTACCATTGACCCTGGTAACCTGCTTGCCCTGGTTGTGGAGGTTCCCCCCCGGGGCCTGAAGGCGCTCGGGGGGGTTCCTTAAGGTCGTGGAGGGCTGGCGCGTTGCCGAATTGGCGGGCAAGGATGTGCGGCGGCATCCCTGTGGCACGGACGTCGAGCAGGCTGTGTGGACTGGGGGGATGGGGGCACCTGCTGGACAGGCAGCATGTGTCGGAGTCCCTGTAGTTGGTGCTGTATGCACACGTCCAACTGTTGCACGAGTAGTCCGTGGACCAGTCCATAAGTGTACGCAGTCCGCTGCGGGCGCAGTCTGGGCACGTTGGTTGGCCCGAGGTGCCGAGCTGCGTGTTGCGGCGAGCCGCACAGTACTGACAGCATTGGAATCGACACTGTAGGCAAGACCAGCGTCCTGGTAGAGGCGGGAGCGCATGCTCGTTTGTGCCTGGGTCGTCTGGGTGGGGTCGCGGGCGATCCCACAAGGGCCAGACGTCAGCGAACCAGGATTGGCCTGTAGTGCGGACAACCTCGGCGGGGAGGCGAGCGTCCTCGGCGTGGCACCTGATCCACTGGGGCCCCATGTCCGCTGGTACCATGACGGTGCGCCAGGTGTCGTCCGCTTTGACGTGGACTTGGGTCGGTGCCCAGAGCTTAGTAGTGGTGTCGCCGTGGTCGTGGTGGAGGATGACCCAGCCGTCCCGCCCCGCCACCGCAGGGTCTATAACGCGGTGGTCCATGACTGTCGTCCCCCACGGTAAGTAGGCGCCGTCGTGGTGATCTCCAGGGTCGAGCCAGACCTCGATGCCAGGGGCATTAACACGGGTCCGCACATCACGGACGTGGTAGGCGAGGACGTGGTAGGCAGTCGGCTCCTCTTCCGTCTCAATGTGCTCCCACGTCTCGATGCCATTGTTGTCTGAGGTGGAATTTCCGCCACTCTGTCGTGACGAGCGAGAGGCAGATCGCCGTGGGCGGGCACGGCCTCGGGCGAGGGCGGCGGCCGCGCTGATGAGGGAAGGCGTACGGCGTTCGTCGGCTCCTGATGACGTCGATGAGCGGTCTGGACTGTGCGCCAGGGCTGTGCCTGACTTGTAAGTGCGTGGTGGGCCAGACGCGGCCCCAGGGCTGGAGCCGCTGGGGCGCGACCCGCGTGCGTCAGGATGCCCCCGCACGGGGACAGCTTGCAAGCCAGTGCACACCAGGTCGATGAGTGGTTTCGGGTCCAGCTGGAGCATGTGAAGCGAGACGCGTGGGCGGGGCTGGTTTGGGTCATCCCTGGTGGCTGCTTCAGTGTCGTAGTGCTGTTTGGCCCATACTCGCGCTGCCCTGGCGAGTATAGTGCCTGCGGCGGTGGCCACGCTGCCGCGATGGCTGGTCTGCGCCTGGTGCTAGCTTCCTGGTCGTGAGCTTCAGCCGCCTCACGGAGATCTGGATGATCGTAGCCAGCGATGTGAAGGGCGTGCGCGCAGTCGCCCATGCCATAGGCGTGTGGTAGGGCACGGCACCTGGAAGCAGCTTCTGTGGGGGCGCACCAGTCCATGCGGATGAGGAGGCTCAGGACCCGAGGGTAAATGAGGCGCGCTCCGTGGGCCTCCCCTTTCACGTAGTTGTGCCTGTTTTCCCCGCGCGGTGGTTGGGTGGCCTCGCACATCCAGAGTGCGATGGGTCCCCACGCGAGGGTGTCGTCTTCAAGACTGTAGGGCGGGTGGGGCGGCATTGCGTACCACGCGGCCAGCGAAGGGTGCACGCTCGCGTACGTGCGGCCAACGTTGGTGCCAGTTCGGCCCTTCGCTTCACGGCGGGGACCTGGCAAGAGGTGCCCTCCACTGGCAGCAAGACGGGCCGCAAGGTCGCCGCGGGTCCCATGCCAGAAGACAGTGGGCGCGTCGGTGGTGGGTTGGCGGAGGTCCCACGTGAGGTATGGGAAGATTGTCTCGCCTGAGTTCCCGCCCGAGTCTTCCAGCACCCAAGTGAGGCGGTTCGGGGGCCTCTGCATGATGTCCGTCCACGGCCCCAGCGCTTGGAGTGTTGGATCATGGGTAAATCGAGGATGGTCGTGGAGTCGCAGAGCGTCTTTGATGTCCTCTGTAGACACGCCACTGTTACCAAGCGCAAAGCCGTTTTGCTACAGGGCGTTAAGTATGTTCTTCGGCGGCACGGGGACCGCTGGGTCGCGCTGGATGGTGTTGCGTAAGTTGCGCGTCGGTGGCTTGAGGGCTGTGTAAGGCATACCAGGGCCTGAAGGCGCCTGGGGCCTGTGGGGTGATGCATAACGTGCTCGCCGTCGTGGTGGTTGGGTGTCCGCGTCGGGAGAGGAACCACGAGCATCAGCATGTCGGAAGATGGACCACGGGCTATCGTGGGTGCACTCACGTGTTTCCCTTGCCTCGGTGTCGCTGTCGTGTGCTGTGGCATCCTCGTTAGTCGGTAGGTTACCGTATGCCGCGCCGCTTTTGGAGCCGTCTCGCAGAGACGGGCTGGTCGATCTTGATGTGACAGACGAGGCTCGCGATACGGCGGCAGTGACTTCGACGATGGCGGCAGTGGTGGCGGTAGTGACATCGGCGACTGCGGCGGCAACTGCTGCGGCGTAGTGTTCCTGCAGCAGCGGATGTCGGAGTGCGTGCACGTGCTGGTCGTCGTGTTCGTCGGCGAGCGTGCACGGCATTGTGTATGTGGCCTCCTCACGCGGCCTCCTGCTCGGTTGGCAACAGCGGAGGCACCACTGGGCTGTGGATGAGTCCAGGGCCCGCGCACAGATGCGGGCTCCTACGTGTCCGACAGCTCCTTGGGCAAGAAGTTTG
Organism: Prorocentrum cordatum; assembly: GCA_963575745.1. NCBI lineage: Eukaryota > Dinophyceae > Prorocentrales > Prorocentraceae > Prorocentrum > Prorocentrum cordatum. Next base: position 32,021 of record CAUYUJ010016492.1, on the reverse strand, counting down.
GCACCGACGAGTAGAAGACCACACACGACTCCACCCGTGGCAATAGCCCCGAGCTTGCCGCTGGCCCATTTCAGGACACCCCCGAGGCCGACCCCGACTGCGGTGGCTCCGCCCGAGACGCTATCTCTGAGTTTGACGCTGGTCCATTTGAGAGTGGCCCACAATGCGGACGTGACGTTGTATGTCGTTGTGCGTCGGGATGTGGTGGGCACAGATGGGCCTGGTGCCGTCGCTTTGCGTCGTCGTCGTTGTCGGTAGCTGGGGTCTCGGCTCGGTGTCGGCAAGTACCCATCGATCTGGTCCTTGTACGGCATTGCTATCGCGATGGCGTACGTGGCCACAAAGAGGCAGATGAGGCAGCCACAATGTCGTGATGCCGCTGCGCTGTGCTGGGGCTCGTGGGAACCGCTGGCATCTGGGTACTCATCATCGATGGGGTCGTTGTCGATGTCGGCCTGCCAGTGGCCAATGACACTGGGGTTGGAGTCAGTCACGTTGTCACGGTGTACAGAGGTGAAGGGCGTGGTGCTGCCACCTGCGGTCTGGGGATGTCCAGGTCTAGCCAGTGCTGCAGCGGGGCTGAAGCCGCCACTGCACGGGCTGGCATGAGCTGGTGATGCAGTGGAATGGCTTGTCGCGTCGGCGGCAGTGACGCCTTCAGCTTCGTTGAGCTGTGCGCAGGGGTCGGCCTGAGCCGAGTTGTTGGGCGGACTGCTGTGCGACGAGGTGTGCCCTAAGTAGGGTTCACTGTCGCGGTCACGCTGGGCCGTGTCGCCTGGTGGTGTTGTGCCGTCGCGATCCTGGGTTTCCATGTCGTCCTGGCTATCGTCCACGTGGACCGAGCCCAGGGATATGTTGCTGATATCGTCCGACGCATGGAATGAGTCCAGGGGTGTGTCGCTGATGTCGCTGGCCGCGATGTGCTGAGGCAACCATGGTACGGGGTCGTCTGCGGCCTGATCACCCGTGGCGTGCTGGGCGAGGCCAGCTGGCGGTGGTGGGTTAAGCGGTTCCATCGGTGCCGCGGCGAGCTCTGCCTCCACAAGCGGCTGCATGTCTGTCGGGTGGTGCAGGATCGCATCGGCGAGGTACGCCAGGGCGTCTTGGTCGGGTGGGGGAAGGCCTCTTGGTAGTAAGGCGTGGGCCCGTGAGAGGTATGGCGGCAAAGGTGCCGTGAAAGCTTCAGGGCCGACAAGCTGGGCACGAGCACCCTGGTATTCCAGAAGGAGGCCAAAGTAACGGGTGGAATACTCGCGGCTGCCTTGGATAAGAGTGAGGTTGCGGTTTGTGCGCTGTCTGTCGAGGCCCGCTCTATACCAGATGTCCTCGCACATGTCGAGCGCGGTGAGCTGGCGCAGGGCGTCGGTTGTGTCCTCAGAATCCTCCTGGAAGAGGTGATCGTACTGTGGCAGATGAAGCGTCGCCAGGATGTACGGGACGCAGTCCTCGAGCCATGCCCAGAACACGTCCTGGTGGTCCTCACCTGGTGCCCACGCCGCAGCACACGGTATGAGCCGGGCACGGATCATCATCAGGTGCCAGAAAGCAGGGTCCTCCTCGGGTTCGCCCCTAGCGCACAGGGGGGTGGTGAGACCCGTGGGGCAATAGCGGGGCACGACAGCGGGGCTGAAGCCGCCACTGCGTGCCTGGCCTATATCAACGTCCCCGTCAAGGATCTGCTGCACCGCAGTCGAGGCCACGCTGGGGGTGGATTTCGATGCATGTGTCGTAGTTGACAAGGGCGTGCATGCGCTCACGATGGCGCCCAGCGGTCCGTTGCCGCACGGACCCGCGGCTACGGTGCTGTTCACGATCGGGTCCAAAATGGTGCAGTGATCGTACTTGTAGATGCTGTCATCGTAAAGGTAGAAAAGAGTCCCACGTTCAGCGTGTCGCAGGAAAACCTCACCTCCATGCTGGGGCGCACCGCCTGAAGACGGGTGTGCTCCAGCGAGCGAGGGGAGGGCCAGGCTGCAGGCAAGGCGCCACATGATGGCGAGGCCTGGCGGGCGGCGCGAGCGATGAGCCAAAAGCTGCATGTCAGCACGCATCCTCAGATACCCCTGCATGCTCATGTACATTGCAACAATCACTCCCCCTGCAAGATGACGGGTGTCCCTACACCAGGTAGCTTGCACGTGCTGCTGCCAAAACTGACATGATATGACAAGAAAGAGATACGACGCGAAGAGAGAAGAGATGCCTCTGAAGGCGCTTCCTCGGAGGGCTGAGGCAGGCTCTCTGAGGCACCTTCAATAGGGTTCCTGAGTGACCCGACCCTTGTCTTTGCCTTTGTCAGCCCCTGGGGGCCCCGTCCCTGGGGTGACCTGGCCTGGCTGGTCAATCCACCCGCAGACAGCCACGGGATCGGCAACTGATGCAGCTTCCTCCTTTTTTGTTTCGAGAGTGGCCACCTGTGGCAGGTGGATGGTGCCCCCCGTGAGGTGCCCGAGGAGGGCCTGGATGTCGCCACGCAGTGCAGCAGCTTCGGTGTTTGCCGTCTGTTGCTGGGTGACGACGGTGGCAAGCCCTCGTTCCAAACCTGAAACGTGCTCCGTGAGTGTGGCCTGGGATGAGAGAACGCCCGCAAGCTGAACCTGCATGTTATCCACCGTGTTGGCAAGCAGCTCGTGCTGTTGTTCCATGTGTTGGATGCGGGTCGTGGCGGCATCTGGCAGTTTAGGGGCCGTTGCGAAGCGTTCGCCGAAGGTGTTGAGTTCGCGAGATGCCACGCTGAATTCATCACCTGATGAGAGGATCTCGACGTCGTCAGCGTCGCCTGGTACCTCGGCGGCTGTGGCAGCGCCCCCTTCCGTGTGGCCCCCGCCTTCAGATGCCACCGTGCCAAGCTGCGGGTCATGACCACCTGATCCTTGGACGGCCGTCCGCTCGGCAGCTCCATCCGTGCCGTGCGGGGGTGCAGAGGAGCTGCGGCCTGGGGCGCCGTGTGATCTTGCGTGCGGCGTGGCGTCGCGTTTCCCACTGGAGGATCGGTGGCGCTTGGCTAAAGGCTCCTCCTTGGGGATCAGGAGCGGTGCGACGCCCTTGCCTTTGGGCGTGGCAGTCATGAGGTCGTGGAGGTAAGGGCTCTGGGCCGCTTTGGTGAGTAGTGTGCCAGTGGCGGGGCTGAAGCCGCCACCACGGGCTGGCGGCGTCACAGGCTCTGTGATAGTGGTAGGGGTGACAATGGTAACGTTGTCCCTCTTCGGCGCCACCTCAGCCAGCGGGGCCTCGGTGATGCTCCACGGGATGGGGCACCCTGCGACCTGTACCGTATATGTGGGTGGGGGACGATGGGCGCGCACTAAGGCAAACTGAGCCGAAGTGGCTGGGTCCCAGGCGGTGTGGTAGACCTCACAGTCCCATTTGACGGACGGGCCCGTGAGAGTCTTAGCGAGCTGGGTCAGCGTGGCGTGGCGTGCCGCAATGCCAGTGATGCGGTATCGCGTCTTGGCGAGGGTGGCTTCGCAGCCACGGATGCTGACGGCAGCAGCCTTGGCGGCGTCTGACCCTCGTGCAACACGGATCCCCAATAAGCCTGACTTGCCGTGCCTGACGACTCCTAGGGCCTTGAAATCCACCGACTTCTGGAACGCATCTGCCATCGTGATGGGCTGGTCCTCAGGGAACCACACGGTCTGGTACTTGTCTGCAGTGGGCTCGTCTGCACCTACGTTGCTGAGGTCGTAGGTGGCGCCGAGTTGCCCTGAACCCGCCAAGACCTTGTCAACCGCTTGAAGACTGACGCCGAAGGTGGCAGCCAGGGACCTCTTTCCGACGCCCGATCCATACCTGCCTAGGCTTTTGCAGGGTTCGAGGATGGTGACGGCTTTAAAGTTGCCGTGGAAGAGGGCCTTGAAGGTGTCCTGGAGCTGACTATCGAGCTCCTGGCGGCGAGCGTCTTTCTTGGACTCCCTGTGCTTTTGGTTTTGGCGCGCCTTGTCCTGTGGAGCGGAGTCCCTTCGGAAAGGACCCTTGGCGCGTGGACCACCGTTCACGGGGGCACCTCCCGAGAACTGATCCTCGAAGGCCTGATGCATGGAGGGGACTGCGGCGATGGCCTCGGTTTCATGTATGGTCACCCGAATCCAGCATACGTGGTCGGCAGGATCGATGGTGGCGACGGCTACTTTTTCCGTGCAGGCGACTTCCTTGGTGCCCAGCTGGTACACGGTCACGGGGACGTGCGTGTGGACCACTTTGGGCGCCTTGGGGTGACGCTTCAGCACGGGGACGGCGAGCTCGGTACCGACGTAGTTATCGTTTTTTGGGCCCATGACAGCAATCGCAAGCTGACCCGTGGTACGCTTACCCTGCTCGAGGTGGTGTTGCAGCAGCCGTTCACCGCTCTCGTAGTCGTGGAGGCTGATACTGGGCTTGTACGTCTTGCCGTCGTCAAGTGATGCGGGTTCGGCAAGGACTGGGACCTTCCAGAAGGCCGGGTCCAAGGCAATGAATTGGGCGTCCGCAGCCTGAAGACGTGCGGACGCAGCTGGTGGGTGTGATGTGTCACCACCAATGCGCTTAGGCTTGCTGCGCTGGTGGTGATCCAGCGTGTAGCTGATCTGGTTGGCGGCACACATGCGGATCAAGGCACTGCCGAGCTTCTTTGTGTTGGTCTTGTGCATGTCGTACGTGGCCTGAAGCTCGTCCGCGTTCAGCTCGGCAAGCCCGTTGTATGCGGCCGTGGGGCGGTCAGACCCCGCTTGCTTGAAAGCTGCGATGCAGTCCTGCTTGCGTTGGAGGAGAGACCCTTCAGCAGCAGGACGTGAGCTCGGCGGCTGCTTGGAAGAGCGACGGCGCTCCGGCTTACCGGGGGCCATTGCGGCGGGCGCTCTGGTGGGGAGAGAGGTGACGCGAATCAGTAGGGTCCTGCTGGGACCCCTCCGGTCTCGCGAGGCCTGGGAGTCTGACTCCGAGGCGGGGCGCTTCGCGTCGCGGCTGCGGTCTGAGTGCAGGGCACTCTCGAGCCGAGACTGCCCAGTTTTTTGGAGAGGGGGAGCGGGGGGGGGGTTCGAACCCGTAGTGACCCCCCCCTCGTTTTTTCTGCAGGGAGGGGGGGTTCGAGCCTTGAACCGGTAATGACCCCCCCCAGTTTTCCGGAGAGGGGGGGGAGGGGGTTAGGGGGGGGGGGGGGCTGCCGGGGGGAAGGGGGGGGGTCTAGCAGGGGGGGGGGGGGGGATTTTCGAAGGGGGGGGACCCCGGGGTTCCGGAGGAAGAGGGGGGGGAATTTTCCACAGTCAAGCGGCGGTGGATCACGCTCTCTCACATATAACGGCATGGGTGCATATATATATATATATATATATACACGCATGTGTGTATGTATATAGATAGGTATGTAGGTATGTATATGAATGTGTATGTGTATGGGTGTATGGGTGTATGTATGTATGCATGTACGTATGCATGTATGTATTCACGTATGTATGTATGCATTATGTGTGCGAATGTATGCATGTGCGCTGTTCTGCGTGTGTCCAGATACATGTATGTGTGCATGCATGCGTGTAGGATTACATGGTTGTATGTTTACAGTCATGTATATATGCAAGTGTACATGCATGTATGTATGTATGCGAGTATGTAGGTATGCGTGCATGCATAGCTGTATGTACTCATGCATGTATGTATGCACGTACTTATATATAAGTATATATATACACATATATGTATGGATGTGATCATGCATGTATGTATACTTGTGTGCATGTATGTATGTATGCGTCCCATGCAGTCATGTATGAATGCCTGTGCATACGTATGTACGTGTGTGAATGTATGCATTCATGCATGTGTGTACGTATGCATGCATGTGTGTTTTTGTGTATGTATGTATGGATGGATGGATGCCCGGATGTATGTATGCAACGGTGTGTGAATATGTGTAGGCTTGCGCTGCTGTGTCCGTACATCCGTGTATGTATGTATGTATGTGTGTATGTATGTATGTATGTATGTATGTACGTATTCATGTATGTATAATGCGCGGATGTATGTATGTATGTATGTATGTGTGTACCTGTGAATGTGTGAATGTGTGCGTGTATGTGCGCAGTCATAGATGTATGTATGTCTGCGTGCATGCATGTATGTACGTCCGAGTCCCATGCGTTCATGCATGTCTACATTGTGTACGTATGTACGTATGGGTGTGTATGTATGTGTGTGCGTGCATGTGTGTTTGTATGCATGGTTGTATGTGTGGATGTATGTATGTATGTATGCGTGTATGTACGTATGAACGTATGTATGCATGGATGTATAACCGTGTATGTGTATGCATGTATGTATGCATGCTTGTGGGTATTGGTGTACGCGTGTGTGAATGTATGTATATATGTATGCATGCATGCATGTAGGTATGTAGGTGTGTGTATGGGTGTATATATTTATGTATGTATGTATGTATGTATGTATGTGTTTATGTATGTATGTATGTATGCATGTATGTGTGTGCCGATAGGTAGGGCGTTAGGCAGGTAATTATGGATGATCGTATGTGTATATGCATATAGTTGTGCATGCATGTGTGCATGAAGGTATGTAAGCATGCTTGCATGTATACATGTATTGTTGGATGGATGTAAACCCGCGTGCGAGTGTATGTGTATGTATATACAAAAGGTGATCAGCATAGAGGGACCGCTAATGATAGATAGAGAAACGGACGGACAGAGAGACAGACATATTGAGAGAGAGACAGACAGACAGACAGACAGACAGACAGACAGACAGGCAGGCAGACAGACTGACAGACCGACATATAGACATACAGACAGACATACAGACAGACAGACAGACGGAGACAGAGACAGAGACAGGCAGCCAGGCAGACAGAGCGAGAATGAAAACAGTGGCCGCCCTGCCGGGGGCACGGGGTGTTCGTCTCGTGCTGTGTGCAGGTCGAGGAGAAACTCAACGTCGCTGTGGTGAGGATGGGCTGCACGGACCGCGGCGATCTCACCACTCCACGAACCTGGGGGCGGGCATACAGAGGAGAGGGATGCGGCGAAGGAGGATGAGGATCAACCGTTGAGGCAATGTATGTTCATGGCATGATTGGGGACTCCTGGGCCGTCCATCGAATGGATATACCTACAAATCCTAATACGCTCCAGGACTGGGCAGGCCAACGGGTTGTCCTTGGACCTGGCCAGAGCACGCCTCGCATTTACTGTATTCTGCCCCATGGCCCCAGGAGTGGCAGGGCCAACAATTCCCCTTTTCCCCGCCCCTCCCCCTCTTCCCTTTGCATTGTCCTCCCGTCCTCCCCCTCCCCCTCCCCCTCCTCCTCCTCCTCCTCCTCCTCCTCCTCCTCCTCCTCCTCCTCCTCTTCCTCCTCCTCCTCGTCCTCCTCGTCCTCCTCCTCCTCCTCCTCCTCCTCCTCCTCCTCCTCCTCCTCCTCCTCCTCCTCCTCCCCCTCCTCCCCCTCCTCCTCCTTACCCTCCCTCCTCTTCCTCCTCTCTCCTCCCTCCCCCTCCTGTCCTCCTGTTCCCTCGGCGGTCAGCCTCCCCCCCCCCCTCCTCCCCCGCGCTCCCGCCTGGTGGAGCGGCGGGGCCAGCGCGCTGCGAGGACGGAATGGTGACGAAAGAGAATTTCATGCGGATATTCGACTGCAGCAACGACGAGCACAGCATCGCGCAGTTCATTCGCCTGCGGGGGGGCGGCGGGGGCGCCGGGCCCTCGTGAGGAGGAGGAGGAGGAGGAGGAGGAGGAGGAGGAGGAGGAGGAGAGGAGGAGGGAGGAGGAGGAGGGAGGAGGAGGAGGGTGAGAGAGGAGGAGGAGGAGAAGAGGAGGAGGAGGAGGAGGAGGAGGAGGAGGAGGAGGACATGCAATTGTGGCCGAAGGTGGAGGAGCAGAAGGGGATGGGGAGGGAATGAGAGCGATGAAGGAGTTTTGCTGTGAACCGCTGCAGGCTGTGCCCGAAGGGGAAGGAGGAGGAAGAGAGGAAGGCACAGTAGGCGCGGGGGAGGGTGATGTAGGAGAACGGCGAACGGAAACGGCGACCGCATTGAGGAGGAGGAGGAGGAGGAGGAGGAGAAGAACAATAAAGTATGGGGCTGGACAAGGATTGCAAGGAGGTGGAGGAGACGGGTGGTTGGAAGATGAGAAGGAAGGAGCGGCCGCTCGGCGAAGGCTGGAGGCGCGGCGACCACATTCTACATACATCAAGCCGCCGTTGGGATGCCCCTCCGCGCCAACGCAGCGTGCCGACGGCGGCATACCCAGGTGCAAAGATGGAGCGGCCGATTGCTCAGGCCGAAATGTGTACGAGGAATGTGTGTGAGGAGAGCCGAGATGTGGCCGATGGCAGTCTAGGTGTCGGCTTAAAACTTGCCGAACCAGCGGCAAACAGGGAGACCAGGATCCCCGGCGGCGACCCGAGACGGGTGGCCAGGGGCTTCCGCTTGCCGCCTCAAGGGGGTGGCAACGTCGCTGCCACCCTGGACATGTCTGCGCTAGCAGAGGCCGCCATGGTCATTTGCCCCGATGATGCTAAGCCCACGCGTGATGTGCAACGCCGCCGCTTGCGCCGCCCGTGGTGGGCAATTGCGGGAGGGAGGCCTGACGACGCGCGGCAGAAGGGCGTTAGCCAGCACCCGCGCTCTCTCCGCCCAGTTGTCATATGGCACCCGTCGATGGCGCCCTTAGTGTCCACCGCCATCCCCATCAAGAGGCTCCGCACTATCTCCAGCTCAGCCGCGCAGTTTGGTGCGGCGATTCGAGCCCTTCGTGAAACAGCAACTCCTCAGGACTGCGTTCCCCTCCTCAGGATGGGCCCGTAAGCCCAAAGCTGCACCCCGTCCTCAGGAGTAATTTCCCTTTCCGTAGGAAGAGGCTTCCCCAGAGAGCCCTCCATGGAGCCCCATATCGGCAGGGCGTTCCCCCTCCGCAGGCAGTGCGCCCCCCAGAAAGAACACAGTTTGGTGTTCCCATGCCCCTCCTGGAGCACTTCCCCAGGAATGTGCTCTTCAGGAGGGGATCGCTGGGACAACATCATGGACCCCCCCGCCCTCAGGAGGGGGGGTCCCTTCATCAGGAGGCAGTTTCCCGTACGGTCGGTCCGAGGTATAAGATCGAGGTCGATTCGGGGAGGGTACCTTCATGTTCTTCGTGCTTGTTGGATGTATTTGTGTACGTATCCTGGGGGAGGGCATCCTCGATTTTTCCAGTTTGGGCAAGCGGAGGGTCTCATGTTCTTGAAGGATGCTCTTTGTCATTCGCCCGCCCACCAAACCACCCCAATCCAACCCGAACGCCCCAATTTGCCCTCCATTCCCAGTGGGGGGGGGTCGGGGAACATCAAAGAACACGCAGATGGAACCCGTGCCCCCCCAGGCTGAAATTCGGGTCTTCGGGTTGGATCGGGGCGGTTCGGTAGCCCGGGTCCGACTGTAGCAGTCATGGCCTCAGGAGTGGCGTCAGGGATCTTCTAGGGGGCCACGTGCGAACCCTACCCCTACCCCCCACGATTTCTGAGGGGGAGGGTGGGGTTCACTTCGACCAGGAGCTCCCGAGCGAAGTGAACCCCACCCTCCCTCTCAGAAATCGTGGGGGGTAGGGGTAGGGTTCGCACGTGGCCCCCTATCTTCCCTTCCTCAAGGGAGGCGTCTCGCCCTCCCGCTCGCGCGCCCGCGCCGTGGAGTGGCCCCCCAGTGCCGCACTGCGCTGGCCGAGTCCCGCTGCCGGGCGGCAGCCCACGGAGTGGCATCTCTCGGACGTGTGTTTTTTTTCTTCTCGGCCAGGACCCTCGAGGAGGATCTTCGATCATCCTGCGACAGCAACAAAAACGCACGACATCGAAACGGGCACGTGGAATGGGCGTCCGAGCGGTGGCAAGAGGAGAGGCATCTCCAAACCCCGCCCGCCGCCCCTCCCGCCCGCCGCCCGCGTGCACGACCCGCGGATTGCGTCCGAGGAGGGGTTCAGGAGGGGCTGCACGGAGAAAGCATTCTTGAGGAGGATCGGCGGCGAGCAAGGGGGGGAAGTGAGAAGGGGCGGGCCTTCTCAGAAGGCTCGGAAGTCCCGGGGCCTTCTGAGAAGTTTTCTAAGCCTTCACCGAAAACATTATGTATATACAAACTTCTCAGAAGGCGCGAGGGCTTCTGAGAAGTCCCGCCGCCTTCTGAGAAGGCCTCCTCCTTCTCATTTCCCCCCCTCGCTCGCCGCCGAGAGGTGGGCGGAGCCGTGTGTGAGGAGGAAGCCCAGCAGGGGTGTCAAAGAAGCACTGGGCAGTTCTCCCTGCTGGGGAAAGGGGGAAGTCCCCCCCTGAGAAGAGGTTCCGGGAGCGGCTCTCCGAGAGACTCTCTCCGAGGAGCGGACTGCCCTTCCTGAGGAGTGGGAGGAGCTCCAGGCTAAGATCTCCAGGAGCTCCCGGCTAAATTCTCCAGGAGGAGCTCCAGGCTAAATTCTCGAGGAGGAGCTCCAGGCTAAATTCTCCAGAGCTCCAGGCTCTTGTGCACCGGGACAGCCGCTCCCGAGGAAAGGGCAACTCCTTCCCAGGAGGGGCTCCAGGCCAAATTTCGGAGAGCAGGCGCCCGCTCGGAGGCGAGGAAGGCTCTCTTCCCCAGGGGGGGGCGCTCCCAGGACGGGGGCCGGGGAACTGCCTCGCCTTGGCTGCCACGGTGCGCCCGTGTCGAGACGCAACACGCACCGTGCTCCGAGCGTCCGTGTTGGCGCGCCGCGCGTGGGCTCCGCACGTGCTGGGCCACGTTCCGGCGAACGTGTCGCGCCAGAGCCGCGGCTTCGATCCGCGCGTTGGCCTCCGCGTCGCAGCAGCACAGACAACCCGCACAGCAAGGATGGGCAACCTTCTCAAGGGTACCCTTGCATCCTTGCCTCTTCGGTCATCTTCGGCCCATCCTCAACCACTCTCGAGGGCCAGCCCCGCTCGACGAGCCTCGGCATGGGCGTCCGAGGCCCCTGCATCCTTACCGCGCATCCTTCCCCTACGGGCTGACCGTACGCTGCGTGCTGCGTGCTGCGTGCTTGCGTGCCCGGGCAGCTGAGCCTCGCACGCCGGCGGCGCTCCGCCGAGGCACGGGCCCTCCCGCCCTCCAGAGCGCCGCGCGGCCCGGCCGCCTCCCCTCCGAGCGGCGGGGAGGCTGCTGCCGCCAGCGCTGCGCGGCCCGGCTGGAAAGCTGCAGCTCCTCCGGCGGCCTGCGGCGCGGCGGGGGGCTCCCTCGGCGCCGCGCGGCGTGCGGCACGCGGCCGCGCCGCTGGCGCGCGAGGGGCCCACAGGCCGGCGAAGCCGGGACGAGGCCGAGGTCGGGCGAGGAGAGATCGAGGGTATACCTGAGACGCGGCGGGGTTCTGGAAGAGGTGTGGGGGGCGCCGCGGCCTCCTCAGAGCGTTGCGGAACACTCCCCGAGCGTTCCGGAACGCTCTGGCACGGACCCATCCGCGTCCGATGGCCCCGTCCTCGACGGCGGGGCCGCCCCGCGGGCGTCCGGCCAGCGCGTGCGCCAGCGGCGCGGGGCCGGCGTCGCCGCGGCGAACGGAGGCCCGAGCGGCCAAGGAGCAGGAGCCCCGCAGCACGGAGGGGCGACCCGGATGCCTCAGGAGAGGGGAGGAGGAGGAGGAGGGAGGAGGAGGAGGAGGAGGAGGAGGAGGAGGAGGAGGAGGAGGAGGAGGAGGACTAGGAGGAGGAGGAGGAGGTGGTGGACGATGACGAGCACGAGGACAAGGACGAGGAGGTGGCGGGGGAGGGGGTGTAGCATAGCAAGCGGGAGAGGAGGAGCGGGAGATGGGGGAGAAAAAGGAGGCGAAGGAGGAGGAGACGGGAGGGTACTTTGGTGATGGTGAGGATGCTGGGCGCGGTGGCGACGGTGGTGGTGATGGTGGTGATGGTGATGGTGGTGGTGGTGATGATGACGATGATGATGATGATGTTGATGATGACGACGATGATGATGGTGATGATGATGATGCTGACGATGACGATGGAGATGACGATGACGATGACGATGCTGCTGCTTCTGCTGCTGCTGCTGCTGCTGCTGCTGCTGATGATGATGATGATGATGATGATGATGATGATGATGATGATGATGACGAGGGGAAGAGTAAATGAGGATGCGGAGGAGGAAGGCGACGACGACGAGGGGAAGTCAGAGGTGAAATATAAGCAGCAACCTGATGGCGAACAGGATGAGGATGAAGAGGTGGAGGAGGACGACGACGAGAGGAAGTCAGAAGAGGAAGATATGCAGCAGCAGGATGGCGAACAAGATGAGGATGAAGAGGCCGGACGAGGAATTCCTTTTGTCAGCCTGTTTGTCTGAATAGGGCGCGAGCTGGTTCGAGCGATCAGACACCACCGCCCTTCCCCTGTCCTTTTCCCATCGCCTCAGCCTCCCTCTCCCCTTCCCTGCCCCTCTCCCTCTCCCTCCCCGCCCCCTTCCTCTCCCCCCCGATCCCCCTCCTCTCCCTTCCTCGTCTTCCTTCAGACGTGCGCTCAAAACGGGCGAGGGCGGGTGTGGCGCAAGGTTATTTGGTGACGTCGGGGTCGACCTCATCGGCCTTCTCGACTTCTCTGATTTCATATTCCACGACGAGCTCCTCGACGAGGACAGGAGGGAGAAGGAGGATGAGAGTTGAAGAGGAGGGCGACGAGGAGGAGGAGGAGGAGGAGGAGGAGAAGGAGGAGGAGGAGGAGGAGGAGGAGTGGGAGGGAAGCCGAAGGAGGAGAGTCTTTTCTGGGGGTGGATTCACCTTCAAGGCAGCTGCCCTACACGCGTGCTAAGGACCTGCCGAAGGCACATCGTGTTGATAAATGCTCAAGCTCGGCGACGCCACTTCACAGCGCCGTCGAGAGAAAGCACGCCAGGGCGCCTGGCACGAAACCAAAGCTAAGGCCGCCTGGCTGCCGACGGCGGTGTCCTGGATGCGCCGAGAGGCGCCGTGCTTGCCGCAGCTTCCTTAGAAAACACGGTCACCCGCAGCATCGTCTAGCTCCGCGGGCCACTCGCGTGCAGCGTGCCGCGTCGGCGGCCTCTCTCTGAGGCGTACTCGGTCGGTCCTCGACCCAGGAGCGATACGGTACAGTCGGCCCGGATTAGCAGGTCGACCCTGCCACATCAAGGGTACTCTTGTGTCCTGTGTCTCGCGACCCATGCTTCCTACATTCCTGTGGCAATGTGGCCCTCGGAAGGGTCTTGTGTCCTCTCGCGTGTCCTGTCCAACCAAGTCCGACTGCACATAAGGAGTGATACGGTACATAGTTTTGTCAGCCTCCCGGAGCCGAAAGATGCGTGCACGGTACCGCGTTGGAGCGGGGCTTGAATTGAGAGCCCAAACGTGGCATGTTGTCCTCGATGTTGCCGCCTCGAAGAAACTGCCTGTCTGTCGCCATCCACTCGACCAGGCGTAAGAGTGACCCTTCGCCGGAGTGACCGTTGGTGCGGGCTCACCGGGGTCCCCCCGAACGCTGCGCGCGATGCAACAGTGGCTGCTTGCGCGCTTGGATTTGGCCACCTTGCGCCCCCGTGATCCGCGCACGAAAGGTCACTCCTGCCTACGGTCACTCCTGCGTGCAGGCGATCCACAGCCGCATCACGGCCACACCCAACGGCCGAGGCAGAGGCTGCAGGCGCAGAAAGCGTGGACCAACTGCAGGCGAGGAGGAGCGGCGAGCGAGCCCACAGCAGCGGACGGCCACCAGGTGTTCGTCGGAAGGGCGTGGGCGACGGGCTCTTGCTGCAGGTGCGGCGCCGGCGGGCCGCGGGAAAGCCCAGGCGAGCCGCGCGGTTCGCCCGTTGCACCGCAAGCAGCGGTCGGTCTTGGCCTGGCTCCGTGCCCGCGCGGCCGTGGCGGAGCGCTGTTGCCGCCGCGGCGGGAAAAAGAAGCCGCCGTGCGGCGGATCCGCTCACGGCCAGTTGGGTGCCGCTCCGGTTGCGCACTGGGCGTGAGCGCGCTCCCTACAGCCAGCGCGGATAGTAAGGGTGAGCGCATTTCCGAAGTTACTCTTGCATCCTTCCCCTTCGGTCCATCCTTGGCCACTTTCGCTGGCCGCGCCCCGCTCGAAAAGTTCCAGCATGACCTCGCAAGGCCCTCGCACCCTTGTCGTGCATCCTTACTCCACGCGTGGACCTGTACACCGAGCAGACGCGCCAGCTCGAGCAGGAGACGCCAGCACCCGAGCTACACGCCCGGGTCGTGGTGGGGAGCAGCTCGCCCGCTCAGGAGCTGACTCTATGTGGTCAGCCCTCGATCGTCGTGAGGAAAAAACAAAAAACAAAAACAAAAAGCAAAAAGAAAAAAGCTCGCCCGCTCAGGCATTTTGCCGCGCCCGCCGCCGCTCGAGCGCACGCGGCGCAGGGCAGCCCCAGCCGTGCCGTGGCGGCCGCACACGGGCGCACGTCGCGGGCGCACGGCAGGGAGAGGGCGTCGGACCGCGGTGGCGCAGCCCCCCCGCGCTGCACCGCACGTCGGGCAGGGCGAAGGCCGCGCTCGCTCGGGTGGCGGCGGCTCCCAGCCGGCGGGTGCGCGCGCCAACGCCTCGCCGATGTCCATGGCCCTGGCAACCTTCCGGAGGGGAAAAAACACACAGGCACAATGAATCGTCGATTCCCCAGAAGATATGGGAAAATATGGGAAGTGGGGGGGAAGACAAAAAACCCAGAAAATATTGAAAGTATAGGGGAATCTGGTTATTTGTGTCTACTATTCAAATTGTGTGTCCCAGGACCCCTTCAAACCCAGCAGGCGACGTCGGCAGCCGTACGCCTCCCCAGAATCATCATCTAGTCGCGAGGGTGCGGTATAGCTCCTGTAGCGGAGAGTGCCCGCGGCCTCGGCTGCTCGGGCCGGCGCACCGTCGCAGCCGCCAAGCCGAGCTGCACTGGTGATGCGCCCCTCGAGGACGTATTTCTCAGGAGGGAAAGAGACACACAGACACAATCAATCGTCGATTCCCAAGAAAATAGCGGAAAATATGGGAAGTGGGGGGAAGACAAGATCCCAGAAACTATGGGAACATATGGGGAATCCTGTTATTTGTGTGTATTTATTTGTGTGTCTCAGGGCCCCTTCAGTGATGCGCCCCTCGAGGACGTACTTCAAGAGAGCGTGTGCCGATTCCGCCCTTCTGGATCTACTGACCCTCGATCCCAGACGACGTTTCCATGGACATTTGAGAGGGCGGGGTCATGGACCATCGTCAGTGTTGCCCAGCTCGCTCGCGCGGGCAGAAGCCTTGGGGAAGTCGAGCTGCTGTTTAGATGCGCCTTGCCATGCAGGAGCGGCCCCCTCGCGCTTGGTTTCGATGGTGGCGTTCGGCGGCGGAGAACGCCCCTCCAGATCAGGCACGAGTCCGCGCTCACGCATGGCGTTCTGCTCCAGGCGGTCCAGGGGTGCCCGCCGCCGATCCTGGTCGACGACGTGCTGGGTGCCCGAAGTCCGTAGCGTGCTGGCGCCGATCGGCGTCGGAGGCGCTGCACACCTGCACGCCGGGTGTCGCACGGTGCCTTCTCCGGCCCAGGAGTAAGAGAAGAGGGAGAGGGATGTTGAGGCAGGTGGGGAAGAGAGGAGGGGTGGTAGGTGGCAAGGGGGAAGGAGCGTGAATGCAAAGGCTGTAGCAGGGGAGGGGGGAGGGGGGATAGGGGGAAATGGAGGAGGGGGAGGGGGGGGGCAGGAGGGGGAGGTCCGTGGGAGGCAATGACAATCAGAGACGAATCGCCGCGGCACACTTGCGGCGCCTCGCAACACAGGGCACGCGTGCGGCCGAGAAGCACGCAAGACAGTTTGCCATTCGGCCAAGAGGGCCAGCTCGTGCGCGGTCGACGGGTATGCACCCAAGATGAGGTCAACTGCCCCGTGGAAGGGGGGGAAGGAGAAGAAGAGGAGGAGGAGGAGGAAGACGGACGGAGGGAGGGAGGTAGGAGAAGGAGGAAGAGGAGGAGGAGGAATACCATAATAAATCCAAGACGCATCAAGGATGCTGCAGTACATTTTCCCTCCAGGTTCCCTCTTCGTAGGGCCCTTTAGGATTTTGCATTGCGGGGCATGCCGCATTGGAAAACAATCGTTTGAGAATCCGCCACCGTACCAACAAACAAATTCGGGATTTCACTGTCGCGAATGAAGGTGATTGTTGCGTCTTGACAGCCCTGAATCATGCAATCCTGGGACCGCGAATCAACGTGATCGCTGCGGCCTGACAGCTTTTATTGTGGCCAGAGCACCATTCGTAGGACTCCGACCATGTGAACACTTGAAGCGGTTGAGAACTTGCAAAACGGATGTGCGAAGCGTTAAAGCGATATTCACGTTGATCAAGAATCGCCTTTCATCATCCATGCAACTCTGGCAGATTGTGAGTACGAGTGCGCGCGGCGTAAAGCGGAGCACCAGTTTGAAAACCGCCCGCCCTCCGTTTTGAAGATGTTGCATACCGTTAAGACTAACGTGCAGGGAGCTCAGGCGAGCACCGCATTTTGAAAGCCACCCGCCCTGCATCCGTAAAATTGTTGCAGATGTTTACAACGAATGCGCGCGGCGCCAGGGCGGGAGTCAAGTAATACACGCCTTCCATCCGTGAGATTGTTTCAAATTTCAAGTTCTGGGATCATGCATAGTGAGGAAGTTTCAGTCGAAACGCCCAGCCATTTTAAGGGTATGTCCAAAATGGGGGACATAAGTTCAGTTGGGTCCGCTGTCGCCGTGGCTCTTGGCAGCCCCGCCCGATCTGCCAGTGTGGACGGCGCTGCGGGTAGTTTCGTTCTGCCCATCGTCATCTCCCACGTCCCTCCCAGTCTACAGACATGACACAGTCATCCCTTGAACACTTAGATCGAGTTTGGTAGTGGAGCTGCTGCAGCCGTGGCAGCTCTGGTCACCACCTCCCTAGCATACGATTTGCACAGTGGCGAATACCCGCGGAACTTCGGCAACAAGAGCAACGCTGGCAATTTCAAGTTCGACCGCCATGTGGGCACCGACCTACCCCAGCGCTACCATTGCGCCCACTTCCCCGACCATATGGACTTCCAACGCGCGAGGCTTTTCGACCGACAAGAAGAAGGCCTTCCTCTCCTCCAGCACTACGGCAAGCGCGCGAGGAACCTCGACCGCAACTACGACGCCGTCTACCTCCACCTCTCTGTCTACGCCACGCGCGCGAGGGACCTCGACCGCAACTGCGACGCTATCGATTTCCACCTCGCCGAGCACCCTCGACCGCTACGGCGACGCCTACGTCACCACTACTTCTCAATTACGACCTCATCCACCCTCGCTCGTGGAGACGCGAGGGACCCCTTCATCTCCGACCTACAGGGCCGCCGTCTCGCGAACCTTTCTCTGTCTCCAGCCGCTCGTGGTGACGCGACGGGCACGATCGCTACTTCCAGAAATACGTCGGCTTTTACCTTCTTCAACGGGATCCATGCCCTGGAGATGGCGCTGCATGGCCTGCTCGCGGCGGCCGTTGGAGCTATCATTGGTCATGTGTGGCGCGAGGGAGATGGCGATCAGACGCGAGGTCCCACTTCTGACCCTGCTCGGCCAGTCCCGCACAGGGCGTGGATCCACGAGGCGCACGCATGGCCATGCGCCCATTCAGGACGAATGACCCTGCGTCAACAGGCGACAGCCCTGCAGCGTGGACTCCAAGGCCTCGCTCGAACACTGGCGACGCGGATACTTCTGGCCGCTATTTCGGCGCGGATGTCAACGGGCTCCGTCCGCACCGACCCAGCCGCGCATCCCCCGTGCCATCTGGCCCAGAGGTCCGTGAGCCTGGAGGGCGAGAAGCAGTTCAAACAAGGCCTCGAGCCGATGGGGTCTCGCGCGCAGCCGATAGAGCGCGCCGACAGAGTCCTCGCCAGATGGGAGATCGCCAGGATGGAGGCCGACGCAGCGGTCTTCGGCCCCGACAACTTGCAGCACCTGTTTACCACCCTGGCGAGGGTCCTCCGCGCGCCACCAGGAGAAGTTGAAGTGGCATTGCTACTTGAGCCGCCCAACGGCCCTACGGCATGATGCCACGCAACCAGCAGCAATGCGACGACCTCTGGAGGCATCGCGACGTCGTCGGCGCATCGCCGAACAGATGCCGGGAAACGCGGCGCAGCTTCAGAGCGAACGGTCACGCGGCGGAAACGCGCATGACTGGCGAATCTCCAGAATAACAAGGGAAAGCGACCTTCCTTGAGACGCCCATGAAATCCGCGAGAGGCCCATGGACTTCCACTGTCGGAGAAGGGGGCCGCGAGCAGGAGGAGGGCGCTATGTTGATGCACGACTGGCACCAATGATTGGTCGACTCTGACCACCAGCGCATTGGAGTTTACATGTTGACTGGATATCTCCAGCAAGTTGCCCCAATTCCACTCACGGCGGTCCACGCCGTTCTTGTGTCACACGAACCAGCAAGCTGCATGTTCCAGGCAGAGACCATAAATCTCGGTGAACACATCCAACTCGAAGTGCTGTTCTTCCACTAACGATCAGGCGATCGCACCACAGCCATCAGCGCGTCTGCGAGTGACGTCTCGGACAGCGATTGCGACCTCAAGACCGACAGTCACGGTGAATGCGCCGACTTGTGTTTCGCCAGTGGCATGGCCATGGAGATCTTCGGCGAGCCACGTTGATTCGTACGCATGCTGATCACCTGGCAACCCTGCGAGCATGTGCTGCGGCGGAGATCAAGCGGACCGCGGTCGTGAAAGAGGATGATTTACTGACGAAACAAGGTTCTAAGTCGTCCCAAACGAATATCAAATTTTCTCCTAACCGAATTTCAGATATGGCGAGATATCATATGCCCAACAAAAGAACTTACCTCGGAGGGCCAGAAAGTGATGGCGTCATATTGCGTAGGCAAATTGGTATCCACCGAGAACGACAACGGCCAGACCGAGAATCTCATCCGGCTACGACTCACACCGAGGGGTTTCATGGACCAGGAAGCCATCTCAGTGGGGACATTTTCGGAGAAAGCCACGCACACTTCACGACGATTCTTCGCCAGATAGCGGGCCTGCTTGCCGCGAATATCGGGTCTGGGCGAGTTTGGATGTGGGCAAGGCGCCCCTCGAGGGCCTGACTTATAAGGAACTTGCCGAAGCCGCCAGGGAGCAAAAGCGCATTGCGTGCTTCGCATTACCTCTAGGGGGCGCCTCGGCTTTCCGTGCACCACCAGGCTCTGGAGATTGCGACGAGGTTCGACGCTGCCTCGAGCGTCTGGAGCCAGTTACTGGGACCAAAAGCG
This sequence comes from Prorocentrum cordatum, assembly GCA_963575745.1. Taxonomy (NCBI): domain Eukaryota; class Dinophyceae; order Prorocentrales; family Prorocentraceae; genus Prorocentrum; species Prorocentrum cordatum. Next base: position 12,802 of record CAUYUJ010016492.1, on the reverse strand, counting down.
CACTGCGGGCACTCCCTGGAGCTCAAGCGAACGACTGAGAGCATCGGCTTCAATGCGATGTCGCATGGCCCAGGATTTGCAGCTGCACCTGACTTACTCGCTGCCGGAGACGTGGGCGACATCAACACGCGCGGCAGGGAGGCGCGCGGTGACTTCGATTCGCATGAGGTAGAGCAAGCGTTACATGTAAACTATCAAAACACACGCGCACACACACAACGCGCAGTCAGATACACCAAGACTGAGACTGGCGATGTGATCATGGACCGACCCAGACGACCACGTCAAACAATTACGCCCTATCGCACGCCCTGGCTTCGTCGGGGCAACACCAGATGCGCCGGCAGGTGGGACTGCTGCCGAACTGTTCGTCAGTCTGCGGGGCGCCCCCACCGACTCAGCACTGGCCACAGTCTGGATCATGGGATGCACTGCGTCACTCCAACGATTTCAACAACCGACCGAACCCCAGCCAAACCGACTTCGCGCCCGCACTCGCAATTTGTTGCAGGACCCCAAGAAGATCACAAACCGGGCTATGAAGCCCGACGGGAAGGTTGATCTCGGCAGCGATTCGGGCCACCGAACTCTCACTGGAGATGCGCGGACTTTGGGCGCGCAACCTTTTGCGCCGTAGACTCGCGAGGAGAAAGGAAGAGGTCGCTCACTGCATCGAGGGCCCATGCGAGCCCCATCGCACCCAGGTTCGATCCAGCGATGCTGCTGAAGCGCAAGCCGCAGCGCGCAGCGTGGATGCATGCAACCCCACCTTAGTGGCACTACGTGAGCTCCCCAAGGGTCCGCGGACCCCTCCGGGACAAACAACTTTGTGAACAAGGCGGGCCCCGTGCCAAAGTACCCCTCGCGATCGACGCCGAATCCGAGTTCAAGTCTCTCGCCAGCAAGGAAATGACACACTGGGCCATATTAGTTTTATCAGAGAGTTTGTGAAACTCGGAACCCAAGGCAATGCGCAATGGAAGGGCAACCGCGACATGACAGCCGATGGTCATACTAAGACTCTACCGGTCGGGAAGTGCAACCGCAAATGGTGGATCGATCTCAGAGCTACACGCGCGAAGTTAAGTCGCACGCACCATTCCGTGGTGACCTAAATAATGCCAATGTTTGAAGCCGCTGCTGTCCAGACGCCGTGTCGGACCCCTTCTTGTCTGAGGGATCGTTCCGACGCGGCCACCAGTTGAGTGGGTTTTTTTGTTGCCCCATTCAGTGCTGTCGCGGAATCGCGACGGCCCGCAGTGAGCGCGTGCCCGCGCTCCTCTTGTTTGTTGTATCTCGTGGACACACGGTGGCCAGGAAGTGAGCGTGTGCCCGCGCTTCTTCAGCTAGCCTTTTGCTGAGGAGTAATCTCGATGCTGGGCTTTAGCTTCGCAGATAAGCAAGGCTAGCTATCTGTCTTCCCGGAGTGGGATCAGCCCCATCGGCGCTCTCCAGAACTTCATGGAGTGCCTTCTGGCTGGCCTAGCAAAATCTGCGTTGGCTCAGCTAACCTTTGCTCTGTTACAGTCAGGCGCTTGGAGACATGACCCAGTACTTCGCAACATCGTTTTTCCTGGCCCTTGCCTCGCTGCAACTAAGGTTGCCGCATTAAGCGTCTACCTGACACCTTTGCGGCCGCCTTGGGCCTACAAGACGACCCCAGCGGTCAGGCCTCGCCCCCCCCCCCCCTCGATTTTGAGGGTCTGTCCCAGGGGGGAGAACATAAGTTCGCCTGGTTCAGCCGCCGTTTGGTTCCAAGCAGTACCGCCCAATCTGCCGGTATCAGCCGCGTTGCCGGCACTCGATCTGAGGCGCTGGCGCAGACAAAAGGTTTTTGTTTCTGCCCATCGTCATCTCTTAGTTGCCGTTCCACTCCAGACATTACGTAGCCATGTTTTGGATCACTACGTTCAGGCGCAGCCCGTCCTTCCGATGCGTCTGGGGGCGCGGCAGGGGGGAGTTATTTGAAGGGACAAGCATGGAGAAAGAAAAGGAGGAGGAGGAGGAGGAGGAGGAGGAATGAGACAGGGGAAGAGGGAAGGGTCAGCAACGGCAGCACGCTGGCAAAGAAGCTGGCAACGGGTGGAGAATGGAAACGGGGGCGGTCGTTGGGGCAAGGGCGCAAGGGCGACCAAAAAGGCGCCGACTGGACAGCAACTGCCAGTGGGGACGGCCCGCCCAGGACACCGAGAGCGGCGATGACCATGGGAGGGTGCGGAGGGGAGGACGATACAAAAAGAGGGAAGGAAAGGGGGCGCAAGACTGGATGGGGCGAGGGAAGCAAATGTGACAGGGAAGGGTAGGAGGAGGAGGAGGAGGAGGAGGGGGAAGGCGAGGGAGAAGAGGCCCAGGAGGAGGGCAAACCGAAAACGTAACAAAGATGTTGCAATAAACCTTCCTTCCAAGTTCCACTTTCATCGGTCCCCACACGAAGTGCTGGAAGTGCCCCGTTGGACAACAATCGTCTGAGAACCCGCAGTCGTGCCAACATGCCACTCGTTGGATTGCAATGCCGCCAACGAACTTCACTATAGCGTCCTGACGGTCCTGAATCATGCCAGACACCCGTTCCTGGGACTGCAACCTGGCGAGATAACATGATTATGGCGCCCTGGTATCCAACATCGTGCCAGGATGCAACTCCTGGAACGCCAGCCAAAAGAATCCGTTGAACGGTGGTAAAGTGTTGAACGAATATGCGCGGCGCTGGGGCGAGAGCCGGAGTTTGAAAGAGGACCGTCCTCCATCCGCGAAACTCTTGCCAGCTTTTAAGACGAATGTGCGCGGCGCTGTGGCGAAAACCAGATTTTGAAAACCGCCCGCACTCCATCTGTGACCTTGGCAAACTTTCAAGGCGAATGTGGCGGCCCTGGGGCGAGCGCCACATGTTGAAAACGGCCCGCCCTTCATGCACGCTTCGTGTACAACTTGTTTGGGCGAATGTGCAAGGCGCTCTGGTGAAAAAGACACTTTAATAATGGCCCGCTCTCCAACCGTGAACCTCTTGCAACTTTCATAATAATGCACGTGGCGCTATGGCGAGTGCCACGTTTTCAAACAGGAGCCGTCCTCCATCCGCGAAGCCCTTGCAAGTGTTTAAGACGAGTGCGCGCGGCGCTAAGGCGAGAGCCACACGTTGAAAATCGACCCGCCCTCCATCCGTGAAGCTCTGGCAAGCTTGCATTCCGAACGTGCGCGGCCCTGGGGCGAGCGCCACATGTCGGAAACGGCCCGCCCTCCATCCGGGAAGTTCTTGCATAAGACAGACGTGCGCGGCGCCATTGCGAGAAACACATTTTGAAGACGGTCCGCCCTCCATCCGTGAATCTTCTTCGCGCAAGTTTCAGACCACTGGGTGCGGTGCTACGGCGAGAGCCACATTCTGAGAACGGCCAGCCGTCCATCCGCGCAATTGTTACACCTGTGAGTCCCCGGGAACAGCATTGGTGAGGCAGCCTCACGCGAAACGCCCGACCCGCCGTACCGACGCGTCTCGGGGTGCCACTGGGAGGAGCTATTATGAGGAGCAGGGATGGAGGAGGAGGGGGAGGAAGAGGAGGATCACAGTACGCCTGGTAAGCCTCACTGACGCTTCAGTTCCCACGCCCTCTTTGCCGCAAGATATACATCTAGTATTTGTTGTCACTGCGCTTCGCGTCCAAATGATCAGAGTCCCGTTGGCCCCAGGCTCAGGACTCGGGAGGGCTTGAATGGTGCGAGTTCTGCACGGGATCTGGAGGGGCTGGAATTGTGAGAATCCGATGGCCCTGCCACAGGACATTTTCTTTGAGGGCTCTCCTGGCACACTGACATGCAGCAGCATGAACAACGTTCGCATCACGGTTCGACAGCGTGTGTGCCAAATACAAAGTGTATTTGAGAGGGAACCAGCTTCGGCCACCGTAATCGATCGAGTGTAAAAATGGTGCCTTCGGCTTCGAGAGAACCGTAATTTCAAACACCGTCGACTGTTCAACCGCGTGTCTGCATCAATTTTCCAGACGAGTGTCCACGGCGTCGGTGCACGCGAGAAAGAGAATTGGAAAACCGTTTGCTGATCATCCGTCCACCTGTTCTCCAGTCAGCGCGTGCGCGGACAAGGCATTGCACCCCGTCTCCACCAGTTTTTGTGGTCCGGCTTAGTCCCCCATTCACTTGGCAGTGCGTGTGCTGAAACTGTTCCCCCCCACCCCACCCCTGCACAGAATTGACCTCGCTTGCCGCCATTTTGTTCGATTCGGCCTTGGCCGCGCCCGTCCCTGTGAGGGTCCTGGCCTCGGGTCACCGCGGGGCCCCTCGATCCAGTCTGGTCCCCGGCGGTCTCCGACTCGGCCCCGCATCCGCTCGCCGCGGCGCTTTCTTGGTCTGGCCCTTGTCCCTGGCTGGTCTTGGCCCCGGTGCCCGCTCTGAGCAGCAGGTGCGGGGAAAGGCGCGGCGGCAGCTCGGCAGGAGGTCGCGCAGGAGCGGGAGGAGGCGGAGAGGCAGATGGGGGAGCAGCGGCAGGAGGGAAAACTGGGAGGAGGAGGAGGTAGAGGAGGACGAGGAGGGGGAGAGAAGGAGGAGAGCCTGGCAGAGGAGGAGGAGGAGGAGGAGGAGGAGGAGGAGGAGGAGGAGGAGGAGAAGAAGGCTGAGAAGTCGAGGAGGACAGGCAGGCGTAGGAGTGTGGTCAAAGTTCCTAGCTCGAACGAGTAAGTGGGCCCCGCCCATTCCCCCGGCTCCCCCAGACCATAATAATCATTGGTGACACAGTTTGATTTGGAACGCGTTCCCACCCAGGGCTGGACCTAAACGCTGTCTTGCTGGACTTCGGCGGTGTTATGTTTTTCGTTTTGGGAGGGAAATGCAGGAAAACATGCAGAGCGAAACGAACAACAAAACGAAAACAAAACGAAAAACAACGTTTAGGTCCAGCCCTGTTCTCGGGGGCAACGATAGGGGGGATGGGCATAGGGGGGGATGCATCGACCCCCAATCGCTTATTGATCGCCGATAGGGCCCCGATAGCCCCAACCTGCCCAGGAAGGTGCGGATGCACTGTCGGAGGCCTATCGCCGATCCATCGGCGATGTATCGCCGATTCCAGGTCGATGCACCCCCCCTATGCCAGTCCCCCCCTATCGTTGCCCCTCGTGTTCCCACCCAGCGAGTGGAAGGCTCTGGCGCGCGGTCCCGCGTCCGACGTCTTGGCGCGGATCAAAAAAATCCGCGGGCCGCGTACAGGCAGGGGTGCTGCACCTCGCAAGCTCCGTGCACGGCGCTGCGGCGACAGCACGATTTCGCCCTCTCTCGGGCGTCGAAGTCTTCTCCTCCTCCTCCTCCTCCTCCTCCTCCTCCTCCTCCTCCTCCTCCTCCTCCTCGCGCCGCGGCGAAACAGCGCCGCCGCTCTCGCGCGCCGCCCGCGCGGCCCTCGGGCGGAAGCGGCACGCCGCCCGCTCGCGCCGCCGCCGCTCCTCGTGCGCGCCTCGGGCGAGCGAGCCCCGCGCGCCGCGCGCACGAGCGGCAGCGCCGCCGTCCGCTCGAAGCTCCCACGGAGCCCGGGCGAGGACGACGAGGCGCCCGCTCGCGCGCGGCCCACCGCGGCCCCGTCCCCGGCGACTTGGCGAGCGGCCCACCTGCGCCGCGCCGGGGCGGCGAGCGCCAGCCTGGGGCGGAGCCTGCGCGGCGCCGGGGCGAGGGCGACGCGTTCCTCCGCCCGCGCGCGCGGCCCCGCCGTCGACGGATCGGCGTGCGGCGTTCCGCCCCGTCGCGCGGGGGTGGCTGCCCCGGCCCGCTCCTGCCGGGCACGTCGCCGCGAAGGCGCCCTATGCTGCACAGGGAGCACACGCCGATGTGGCATGGCCTGTGCTTGGCAGGATGGAGCGGCCTCGATCCAGCCGCCATCGGCGGTGTCGGGGTGAGGATGCGTGTCAACACGTCGCCGCGCGGGCCGTGCCGCCGCGCGGCCTCACGTCTTTCGCCGGGGCAAGCGCCGCCTCGGAGGCGGGCTCTGCTGCGTGGGGGGTTTGCCACGTAGCGATCTCGTCCGCGTGGGGTGCGGGGCGCAGGGTATCGGCCGTAGGTCTGCCGTGGTGTCGGCGTTGTCCACTTGAGCGCGGTCAGAGCACGCGGCGCGGCGACACGTGGGGTGAGATATGAGCGATGACGAAGGGGATGGTCAGATAATGGGGATGAGGGGGAGGAGGAGGAGGAGGAGGAGGAGGAGGAGGAGGAGGAGGAAGAGGAGGAGAAGGAGGAGGAGGAGAAAGATGAGCAGGAGGGGGAGCAGGAGGCATGTGCACGCAGCGCTGCGGCAAGGGTGACAAAGTCCTGACGTTCACCGACTTTGTCGACGTTGTGATGCAATTGCGGGGCGATAAAGAGGCTCGCCATCAGTTCTCGAAGAGGAGCATTGCATCTCCCGGGTCGGGAAGTATGGGCACAGCCTTGGCAGACATGGTTCGTGTTTGCCGCGTGTGCGAAGATGAAGTGTGATAGCAAAGAAGATTGTGGAAGAGGAGGAAGAAGAGGAAGTTGGGAATGGGGCGGATGATGATGGGGACGAGTGAGAGATAGAGGGGGGAGAGGAGAAGGGGGCAGATGAGTAGTCGGACGAGGACGAAGAGGACGAGGACGAAAACTGGTTAGCTGAGAGAGGGGCAGGAGGCAGGAGGAGAGGAGGGGAGGACGAGGGGGGGGGGGAAGGAGGGCGAGGAGGAGAAGGGGGACGCTCATTCAGATTCGTGGGCGCGCCCGACTCTGCTCTCCCTTCTCCTGCTCTCCTCCGCGGCCCAAGGCCTGCCTCGGTAGGCGAGGGGATGCCCTCCTCCTCCTCCTCCTCCTCCTCCTCCTCCTCCTCCTCCTCGTCCTCCTCCTCCTCCTCCTCCTCCTCCTCCTCCTCCTCCTCGGTAGGCGAGGGGATGCCTCTCCTGTGCTTGTTCCCGGCTTCCGCCCGAGGATCCACGTGGCCACGGACGGTACCAGTATTGCTAATCCTCCTGCGTCTCCACGGGGCAGAGCACGCGATCGCGCGTTCCGAGCAGGACACGGAGGGAGTGTTAGGATTGTTCCGAAGGGGTTGTGCCAGGTTGTTTCCCCCCAGACGACGCCAGGTTAGACTTGTGTGCGTTCTCTGTTGCAGGGTAGATGGAAGATCGAGCGACCTGTGAGCGTGCTGAGCATAAGGCAGCAATCGTACAGGCTCTCCTCCAAGGAAAGGGCCCAGCAGAGGGGAACAAAGTGCGGGATGACGCGAGCATGCTTACATGCGCGCTCGAAACCACTCGAGCGCGCCAAGGCCGGCCAATCCACGGACGCGATGTACCAGTTGCTTGCGGCAAGTCCCGCCACCGTGCCAGCCCAGTATTCTGGGTGGCCATGGTTCGATTTGATTCCTTTTCTTGGTGCGTTTACTAAACGGCTTCGCGTGTCGGGGTGATTATTATGGGGGTGGGCTTTCTGCCCTCTAACCGGGTTGTTGGAGTCCTGGCTCATGGGGCTCCAGCCAGTTGAGAAGTTTTGTGGACCCTGAAGCAGCCTCGAGCGCGGCTCTTGCGCGCGAATGTGCGGCGCCCAGGGCCCGCCAGCGCGCGCGGCAGAGGGGTGAAGCGGGCGTTGCGTTACACGCTGGTCGTTGAAAGTACGCAGGTCGTTTTGCTGGATTCCCAGAGCCCAGTCTACTTTCAGCGCCGCCCTACTTCCAGGGTCCATATGTTTTTGCTGTGCTTTGTCATTATCTGGGAGGGCCTGCACCCAATCTGCTTTATCCGCCTTCCTACAGTCGGGGCCCTGAGGAAGCAACCCTTTTCGTTGGGGAGGGGCTCCGCGTTCCTTAAGTGTTTCGCAGCTTGCCCCAGGGTTTTCGATCGGAAATCGAGCTTATGGGAAAAAGGGGCCTCGTTCCTCATTTTAGTTTCCTTTAGGTCAACGCCCCGACTGTACCCAATCTGCTTCATCCGCCTTCCTACGTCATGTTTTTGCCCACTTCTTCCGACCGACGTGCATGCCTGGGCGATGATAGTGGGGGCAGGATCCGAGGGCTCGGCGGTGGGCCGCGGGCCCCAGCGAAAGGTGCGGACGGAGCTGGCGGTCCCGAGCGCGCTCTCTCCATCTCAGGAGGGGAAAAGACACAGACACGATGAATCGTCGATCCCCACGAAAATATGGCAAAGCATGGGGATTGGGAGGGAAGACGAACACCCAGAAAATGTGGGAAACATGGGGAATCCTTTTATTTGTGTGTGTTTATGTGTGTGTGTGTGTCCTTGGACCCCTTGACCGTCGGCCACGGGCCGTGGGCAGCGCCCGGCGGCACTCCGCGAGCGGATCGGAGTCCGCAGGGCCCTGGCCGAGGAAGCGCCACCGTGAGCGGGTTTTGCGCCCTGTCGTCGGCCCCCGCCGGGGCTCCGCCTCCCCGGCCGGTGACAGAGAGGGGCCCCTGTGATGGGCGCACCCCCTCCTCCCCGATAGCAGTCGTGTGGCTTACGGGTCTTTTGCCTCGAGGTTGTCCCTCTCCTCTTCGAACGCCCCGGCGCTCCCCGGCAGCCCTCTCTGACAGCAAAGCAACCTTTTTCCGCCTCCCCGATGTCTTCCTGGGAGTCGATAGCATTCCCGAGAGCTGTTCCACTCCTCCTCCCCCTCCTCCTCCTCCGCCTTCGACAGGCGACAGTTAAAGACATGGTAGACTTGCGCAAGTACCTGCGGAGCCAAATTCTGGACCGCGGGCGTCAGGGTGGGCAGGGAGAGGAGGGAGGAGGAGGAGGAGGAGGAGGATGAGGAGGAGGAGGAGGAGAAGGAGGAGGAGGAGAAGGAGAAGGAGGAGGAGGAGAACGAACCAACGAACGACTTTACAGAGGCGTGTCAGCGGGATCTGCCGATTCGCACTAGGTTTGACGCAACTGTGGATCGCTTCGTGGCCGACTCGTTTCTGGAGGGCGCAGGGACGAGAAGACTCCCGTCACGCGTGGCACTCGGTGCACTCAGGCCCCCACCCACACCCACCCCCTACCTTTAAGTCGGGCCTGTTCCTTTAGGAATATTCAAAAATAGTATGGGAGCGATGTGTTGACTATGTTTGAATATCTTTGAGTAAGTGTTGACTATGGCTTATTTCTCGTCCAAAATCCTCCTGTAGAAGGACATGCCCGACCTAACCCTACCTCGGCTGGAGGGCCCAGCGCTTGAAAGGCAGGGCACGGCCGCAGGATCGGGGCAGATTGGGATGGGGAAAGATTGACCGATTGACCGCGGGCAGGCAGAGGAGAAGCAACGAGGAGCCCCCCCCCAGGAGGGGGGCGCCAGGAGGCTTGGCGTCGCTCGGACGAGCCCCGCCGAAGGCCCCAGTGGGAAAGTTCGCATGGCACCGCCGCCCCATTTCGGCACATCCCTCACACGCTTCGTGGTCCCATGGCGCCGCCGCCCCATGTCGGCACACCCCTCACACGTTTCGTGGTCCCATGGCGCCGCCGCCCCATGTCGGCACACCCCTCACACGCTTCGTGGCCCCATAGGGAGCCCCGCCGAAGGCCCCAGCGGTAAAGTTCGCATGACACCGCCGCCCAATTTCGGCACACCCCTCACACGCTTCGTGGCCCCACAGGGAGCTCGACGGAAGGTTCCACTGGCGACGTTCGCATGCGCCCTCCCGACTCATGTCAGCACACCTTTCACACGTTTCGCGGCAGACGGTTATACCGCGTGCGCCGCTCGGAGTTTGCCCGCCCCCGTCTTTCGTTTCATATCCCTCGCGGTACTCGCAGCTGCATGTGGTTGGGTCCTTCGTCAGGCGAATGTTGCAGCAGCATGCTAGTACGGTCGTACTGGTGTAGTACGAGTGGTGTTGCAGGAGTAGTAGTACTATAGCACGTTGGTAATAGTAATGTTGTAGTTTGGGTGGAGAAAGCCGTAATCTTGTAGTAGCAATAGTCGGGTTGAGGTTCAAGCTAGGCTTTGGCTGAGGTTTAGGCTGAGGCTGCGGCTCAAGCTAGGCTGATGCTGAGGATGCTGAGGCTTAGGCTGGGCTCAGGCTAGGCTTAGGCTAGGCTGAGGCTTAGGCGAGGCTGGCTTAGGCTGGGCTTAGGCTAGGCGGGGGCTGGTGCTTAGGCTTAGACTGAGGTTTAGGCCAGGCTTAGGCAATGCTTAGGCTGAGGCTTAGGTTAGGCTGAGGCTGAATCTCAGGCTTAAGCCAGGCTTAGGCTAGGCTGAGGCAGAGACCGAGGATGAGCCTAGGCTGAGGCAGAGGCTGAGGCTAGACTGAGGCTGAGGCTGAGGCTTAGGCTAGGCTTAGGCTAAATGTCGGTTGGTGCCTAAACTCGGCTAGGCTGAGGCTTAGGCTAGGCTTCGGCTCAGGTTTACGCGGAGGACGGCGGAAAGAGAGAAAGAGAGAGAGAGAGAGAGGAGAGAGAGGGGAGGCAGCGCCGAGGACAAGCACAGCGGGTATACCGCGCCGATACCAGCAGCAAGCAAACGACGCGCTCCGCTTTCCACAACATAGGATCATTTCAAATGCAGGGGGGGATTCGGCCCCTGACCCGTCTGTCAGGGTTTCAGTAGTTTTCTAAGGGACCCCCCTCCGCGGGACACACACTGTCACCTGCACCCCCCCTTACTTCCAAAGGGTTCTTGGGCGGCCATTGCTGATTGCACAGATCCAGACAGGGATCATTGCACGAAAAAACAGACCCAGAGTGCATCATCGATGTCACCTCCTGCTGCGCTCGCTGGATGCCGACTCATCACCATGCGCTCCTGTCTTGCCCATGCGATCGTGACTTCCGGTCGAACAAACCTTCAAAAATCAAGAGGTGGGGGAATAGACCAGCGCCCGTATATATGAGTGTGTGTATATATATATACATATATATATATATAGATATATATATTAATTATAATATTATTTTTTCCTATATTTTTATAAGCCCGGGCGGGGGGAAAACCCATCACCCCCCCCAAAACCGGACTCATGGGACCTGGGGCTTTGGGGCCCTCCGAACGGGCCTCGAAGCGGCCACCGGGCCTCGCAAGGCGTTTTGCCAAGCCTTCCCAGCACACTTAGGGCGATCAGGGGGGTCATCGGAGACGTCCCAAAGACCCCCAAGACAGCACAAGAGCGTTCCAAGAGTGACCGCCGTGACCTCAAGATAGCCCAAGAGGCCTCCAGGACGGCCCCAAAGAGGCCTCCAAGAGCACTCCCAAGAAGGCCCCCCGAGGCAAAAATCATTGATTTTCTGTGGGTTCTTGGTGAATTTGGGGGTTCTCCTCTTTTCGGCTTCCCGACGCTCCAAGACGGCGGTCTTCTGGGCGTCCGAAGCCGCCTGGGAGGCTCCCAAATCGCCCCACAGCCATCCGAAAGGGCTTCCAGGCAGTCCAAGAGAACCCCAAAACGGCACAACACGGGTCCAAGATGGCGCTCAGAGAGCCCCATGCCGGCCCAAGATGGCCCAAAGACACCCTCCGAAGAATTCCAAATCGTGATTCGGTCGTTCAGGGAGACGGCGGTTGGAGGCAGGGTGGCCCGAGGAAGCCCCCGGAGGCCCCCAGAATACGCCCAGGAGGCCTCCAGAAGGCCTTAAGAAAACCCGAAACAACTTTTGTGAGGCCCCTAGAGGCTCTCCAAGGAGGAACCTCCGCAAAAAAGAGCTGAGGAGGATGGGGAGAATGCGCAGGGTATGGCGAAAATAAGGAACAATAAGCATGGAGGAAGGATAACGAATCACATCATTAGAGCGGCGATGCCGGAAAAGGCAAACAGGAGTTATCGCTAAATTGTCGGCTTGACTTTCCTGCCATTCCGCCTGCATACGAAACTTCAAGGACCAAGGTGCATGGCGCGAAGCGCCACTGCAGTCTTGTATATATATATGTATGTATATATCAATATCAGGGTGAGGGGGCTGAACCGAACGGTCATTCACTGCCCCTGGGTACGTGGCTGAAGTGGAATTCCGCGATGCGGATTATCATTGTTGTTTGTTGTTAACGTTGTTGTTGTTGTTGTTGAACATTATTTATTCTAAAGAATAATTATTGTTGGGCCCCCTGGTGCACGCCCCCCCTGCGCCGCCTAGGCCGCAGCTACATTTTCATCATTTTCGTGAGGAAGCCTCAGGTAAAACGATGTGATCCAGATCCGGTTGTTTTGTTGTAATCCGTTTTCCCTTGCAAAAAACACTATAAAATGACATTTCTTGTTCTAATATAATCAAATTTCAAGAATCCCTTGCAAAAAATAAGGTAAAGTGGACATTCGCGCGCGCAAGACGAAATCCTTCCAAAAGCTTAGTGTTCGGAGCGATTTCAACATAAAAACATCAAAAAACCAATGGTTTTTTCAACAAAAAAATGTCAAAATCTCATCCCGCGCGCTCTTGCGGATTCGTAGGAAACCCAACACTTTTTAAACATTTCTGTCAAACGGGCTTTTGCGAGCAACTTTTTCGAACTTCTGCGACAACGGTTGCGCACCTGCCAGGGCCATCATCCCTGTCAAATAATACCATGCGGGACACATTCGTTTTTTCTTCGCGCGCGCACGCCGAAATCTCCAAAAACCATTGGGTTCTTAAGAATTTTAGCACCGCGCCCATCGTTGGAACGGTACACGTGCCCATTGTTGGAACAGGGGTATAAGTCGTATACTAAGCTAGTTTCCACAAGATGTTACCACAAGAAGTCATTGTAACCATGCGCCAGTGTAGTAGCCAAGTTCGTCCGCAGGCCACGAAGTGAAGTGTCCGAACGTCATAGGGCGGGAAGCTGGGTGTGGGTGGTGGCGAAGAGTCGTTTGGAAACTTGGTAGAGCTTGAACCCGCCCCCCCACAAAGTGGGG
>CAUYUJ010016491.1:262551-275375 GCA_963575745.1 Prorocentrum cordatum | reverse complement strand
TGGCCCCATAGGGAGCCCCACCGAAGGCCCCAGTGGCTGCGTTCGCATGCCTCCCCACCACCCATTTCGGCACACCCCTCACACGTTTCGTGGCCCCATAGGGAGCTCCACCGAAGGCCCCCGCGGCTGCGTTCGCATGCGTCCCCACCACCCATTCCGGCACACCCTTCACACGTTTCGTGGCCCCATAGGGAGCTCCACCGAAGGCCCCAGTGGCGTGGTGCCTATGAGAAGAGGGGCCTAGTTTGCGTGCCCCCTCCTTCGTCTCATAGCCGCGCGGTACTCGCAGCTGCATATGGTTGGGTCCTTCGCCAGGCTATTTTTTTTGTTGCTCTCTCTCTCTCTCTCTCAATTCCAGTCGCTTCGCTTCCACCGTATTATTATTGCTACTACTGCTGGAGCTGATACGGCTACACGGGAAAGCTTCTGCGACTACGACTACTGCCACGTTTATTCGTACTACTACTGGTACTATTAATATTACTACTACGACTATTACTACCACTACGGCTACTACCACTAGTACGACGACTACTATTACTACTACTACTACTACTACTACTACTACCACTACTACTACAGCTACCACTACTACTACTACTACTACTACTATTACTATTTCTACTACTACTACGACTACTACTACTACTACTACTACTACTACTAGTACTACTACTAGTACTACTACTACTACTACTACTACTACGACGACTACGACTACGACTAGTACGACTACGACTACTACGATTACCGCTAATACGATTGGTATGCTACTACTACTAGTACGACGTACTATTAGTAGTAGTAGTACTACTACTACTACGATTACTTCTATTACTACTATCTACCATTATTGTTACACCAACAGTTTCTACGACTACTACTTTCGCTACTGCTACTACTTGTACAGTCAGCCCGACTACTATTACTATTATCAGTAGTGCGATTATTACTACTACTGCTACTACTACTACTGCTACTACTACTAGTATTGCTACTACTCCTACTACTACTACTACTACTACTACTTCTACTACTACTACTACTACGACTTGTACGACTACCACGACTACGACTAGTATTATTACTGCCACGCCAACTAGTACCACTACAACTACCACCGCTACGGGTATGGCCATTACTGCGACTACGCCCACGACTGCTATTCTGACTACGTCTACTACGGCTACTACGACTAGTATTACTACTACAGCTACTACTACTACGACTACTACTACTACTACTACTACTACTACTACTACTACTACTACTACGACTACTACTACTACTACTACTACTGCTAATGCTACTACGACGAGTACTACTACCACTACTACTACTACCAATACTTTTATTCTTACTATTACTACTCATATTACTACTACTACTACTACTATTACTACTACTACTACTACTACTACTACTACCACCACTACTACTACTACTACTACTACTACTACTACTACTACTACTACTACTACTAATGCTACTACTACTACTACTGCTACTACTACTACTACTACTACTACTACTACTACTACCACGTTTACGACTGCGTGTACGATTTTCGCTACTACGACGACGGGTGCTACTGGGATCCGATTTTATCGGGACCCAGCTTGAACCCCCTATCAGGATAACATTGGAATTCGATTTAAAGAGATGATCGGGGTCACGTTGCCCTTTGCTTTGGCTTTTATTGGGAAACCCATTGGCCTTTCGTTGGGGTCCTATTGGTACGTACCTTGGTGGGATCCTGCGCTGACGGGCCTGGCGGCGGAACACCACTTCCAGGGTCGAGAATCGATATAGTTTCGCCGAAGGTGGGTGGGACGGGGGTGGGGTCATGTATATTTTGGTCTGGGGAACGAAAGAAGAGGGAGTGAACCGAAGGGGGAAAGAGGAGGCTAATGCTAATGGGGGAGAGGGATGAGAGGAGGGAGGGGAGGGGAGAAGAGCCAGAAGGATGGGGATGGAGAGTCGACGGGCCGAGGTGAGAGGAGAAGGATGACACCGCCAGAGAGTGAGGTTTGCCTTCGCCGCGCGCCTGCGTGCCTCCGCGTCTTGTGCCGTCAGCTTTTGGTACCCCCTTTGCGGAAGTTCGTGCACGTTGGGAGTATTAGGCGGATGGAGGAGGCGACAGCTTGTTACCATCCACCAGCGCTCGAGGGAGCTATCTTCACTGAAATGGATGCTGGCCACCTTGGCAGGTGGGACCCAGAGCGATGCCGCCCGTGCCGGGCACCGCGCTGTCAGGGCAGATCGGATGGGGCAATCACGGCGGGTTGGGCCTCGACCCCCCCCCCCAAGACCGCCATGGTTTGCTCTGCTCGCGGTCGCCCCTCCTCCGAGAGGCTCGCGGGGACGCCTTGTGAACATCTGGCCTCCTGTTCGCTCGAAGAACAGAACCGCGCAGAACGTAGCTTCCGGAAGCCCGCGCAGACTTCTCGTTTAACTGGCGCTGGAAGCCTCTGGTTCGCTGCGCGCGCAGGAGAGCGGGACCAGGCGTGGATCCAAGACATCCGTGCGGGCCTCCGAAAGTTCAGTCGGACCGATGTGTAAGATCGAGGTCGGCTCGGGGAGGGTGCCGCGCTGTCCCTCGTGTGTTGTCGGATGTTGTGGCGCACCTTCGAGTGCTCCTAGGGTTTTCGGGGCGTGTTGGCCGGCGGAGGGCCTCATGCTTTCGAAGGATGCTCTTTTGGTCCAGGTCGGGCTGTACACCTTAGGCGATGCTTAAGAAAACTTGAGTTTTCGGCCAGAGTCGCGATTATTCTTAACGTTTCAATGTACATCCTAAGTTTTAAATAGAAATGTTGGGTTTTTATCCAAGTTCTGAGACTATGAATTTCTTAACCCGTGATTTCTTAAGCATGTCGCAGGGTGTATGCGTATGCCTTGTTTCCGTTGCTCTACTGGCGTCGATGCGGTGGGGGATCCATTGCTGCTCTGCCCAGGGCAAGACTGCGAGTACGGACGCCAAAAACACCAGGTGCGTGACACAGGTCGGGCGCGTCCCACGCGGATGCGGAGAGCTTCACGGGGAGGTTTGCTGTTCTCCAGGCCCCCTAAATGGGATCCGAGTAGATGGAGTCGGAGGACCGCGCCGCATCGGCGATGCATCGCCGATGTGGCTAGATGTGCAGCCCGATTTGCTTCACGTCGACGTCACCAATGCATCGCCCACGTCGACGACGCATCGCCGGTGTATCGCCGATGCATCGCCGATACATCGCCAATGCATCGCCGATGTATCGGCGTCACGGCGATATCCTCCGACCCCATCTGCCCGGACCCCATCTGGGCGGCTCTATGTTCTGCGTTCCAGAACTCGTCGCAATCTATGTCATCAATGCCTTACACACCACCTGGTAAGTCGCAGATAGGGAACTAGTTAGCGTCCCAGCTAGACTGCCCCGGCTGTCCTTGCGTCCTTGCCCCTCCAGCTAATTCGTTGCCCATGATCTGCGAAGTGTTTGTAGGAATCGACGCCGATGCAATCGGTTCACCATGGACGCTCAAGTGTCTTGCATTTTCATGTTGCACTCCTAGCACCGCGCGTCGGGCCGTACTGTCGAGACGCTGAGGTAAGGTCCTTGTATGTCTCGGGAAGTGCTCTAGTTTTCGGGCCGCTCGTTGGACTTATAGATCGGGGAACCTCTTCGTGTATGAGGCTCCTGTTGGCCAGCGAAGCCCCGTCATTCCTTCTTCAGCGGCGGCGAGAGGAGCCTACAATCAACCCACATAGTACGGATGGGCAAACTTCCCAAGGGTACCCTTGCATCTTTGCCTCCTCGGTCCATCCTCGGCCACTTCCGTGGGCCGCGCCCCGCGCGAAAAGCTTCAAAATGGGCGTCCAAGGCCCTTGCATCCGCATCGCGCATCCTTATGATACTGGCCGGCTGTAGCGTCCCCCCCCCACCCAAGTCCTTCCCCCGCCCGCCTTCCCCCCGCTCACCCTCTGAATCAGTGTGCAGGGAAGGGCCTGGCGTGGTGTTCGCCGTTGGCTTCTGCCCTCAGCGTCCCCACTGCAGTCTCGAGTTGCGCCAGCGGGGTGGCCGCAGCCCTGTCCGCCCCTTTTGACGAACCAACAACACACACACACCCATACCCATAATGGGATCGGAGAGGGCTATGGGTGCGTGTTGTCGGATGGGGGTCCCCGCTCGAACGGGAGCGTTCCCCAGGGTCCGACAACCCGCACCCGTACCCATAGCCAGTCCTCCCAACGAGCCCCCTATGGATATGGGTGCGTGTTGTCCGTTCGTCACCTTTTGCCCCGGAGGCCTCGAACCTCGCGAAGGTCGACTTCGACCTGCGCGCCCTGGTGCGCGCCGCCGTCGCCGAGCACTCCGACCGGCTCCGCGGGCTCGCCGGGGGGAGGGATCCCCGGCGGGAGCGGCGCGAGGGCAGGGGAGGAGCTCTAAAACGACGCGAAGATCGGGACAAAATCGGATCGGGATAACTCGAAATCTCTGAGAATCGGCGGGCTTGGAGGATGTATTGGGCGCCGCGGCCGCTCCAGAGCGTTCCGGAACGCTCTGAGAGCGCTCCGGAACGCTCTGGAGCGATTCATCCCGATCCTAGCCCTGTTTTAGAAGTGGGAGGGGCGCCGTCCTCCGCCCGCCTCCTCTCTTCCGTTTCCCAAGTGCCTTGGCATCGCTCGGACGTGTGCATTTCTGCCTTCGGCGAGGACCATCGAGGAGCATCCTTGGTCATTTGTTCTTTGTATATATATATAAAACTATATTTGTAATAAGAATAATAATACTAATAATAAAAAAGAATAATAATAATAATAATAAAATAAATACGAAATCGAAAATGCTCAGGGAATGGCCGTCCGAGCGACGGCCAGATGCAGCGCCCTCCCCCTCCTCTCTTCCGCGTGCTCCTCCGCGGGCGGGCGGGGGGGGCGTCGCCGGAGGGCGCCCCTGCCAGCAGGCGCCTGCCCCGTGCCTCTTCCGGGTGCCCGGTGGCCGCCTCTGCCGGGTGCCACGGCGTCCTTCTCCCGCGCCTCCCTCTGCCTCCTCTCTTCCACTCCCCCCTCCTCTTCCTCCTCCCCTCCTCCCCTCCTCCCCTCTGCTCCCTCCTCCCCTCCTCCCCTCCTCCCCTCCTCCTCCCACGGCATCTCCCCCCCCTCCTCCCCCTCCTTGCTCCCTCCTGCAGGAACGGAAACTGCTGGCGCCCCGCGCGGAGTTCTCGGGTCCGCGCCGGGCCCCCCCCCGCGACGGCGCCTCCGGCGCTGGCCCAAGCGCGCGCCCCGCGCACCACAGGGAGGGGGTTTCCCCGAGCGGGTCCAAGGAATTTTGGCGGAGCGCCAGGAGTTTTTGTGTATGGCGTGTTTACCTCCTACACCTTAGGCGATGCTTAAGAAAACCCAAGTTTTCGGCCAGAGTCTCGATTATTCTTCACGTTTCAATGTAAATCCTAAGATTTTAATAGAAATGTTGGGTTTTTATTCAAGTTCTGAGACTATGAATTTCTTAACCCACGATTTCTTAAGCATTTCGCAGGGTGTATGGCGTGTTTACCTCCTATCGTTCCTCCTCTCCTCTCCTCGTCGCCCTCCCTTCCCCTCCCCCCCCCACCCCACCCCAGGCGCTCGCGCGCTCTTGGGAGAGAGCGGCGGGCGCCGGGCGTTGGCCCGACATCCTGGGAGCCTGGGGTTTGAGGGCGGTGGCGGCCATTGTTCCCTTCCTTCGGCGGCGAGCCCGAGGGGGGGGGAGAGGGTTCGGCTTCGGGGTTCGGGGTTCGAGCTTTTCCGGCGTCGTCTTCGGTTCTTGGCGGTTCTCCAGCTTCGGGATGCGCTTCAGCAGCTGCACTTTTCCGATAGCGTTCTGGGGGTGCTTGGATCGTCCCGAACGGCCACCGGAGAGCCGAGTTACGACCGAAAAATTGCAAGGCGTCCGAGAAGGCGTGAGGGCCTTCTCAGAAGGCTCGGAAGTCCTCCAGTCTTCTGAGAAGTTTTCGAAGCCTTGCCCGATGAGACAGAAACCTTCTCAGAAGGCCTGGGCCCTTCTGAACAGCCTTGCCGCCCTCTGATGAGACCTCCTCCTTCTCGCTTCCCCCCCTCGCTCGCCCCCGATTCCTCTCCCTCTCCCGGGGGAATCCTTGGGATGTTCTGCCGACTTTGGGGGATCCGTGGTTCCCTGGACAATGCCTAAATTGAGGGGCTGTTTGCCAGGCTTTGGTGTATGTTCCAGGCCTGATCGAACAGGGAGGAGGGAGGAGGGTGATGACGATGAGGAGGAGGAAGAAGAGGAGGAGGAGGATGAGGAGGAGGAGGAGAGAGAGAGGGGGAGCAGGCGGATTGGGGAGGAAAGCGAGGAGGAGGAGGAGGAGGAGGAGGAGGAGGAGGAGGAGGAGCAGGAGCAGGATTTGTCTTGAAAGGCAGGGTGCATGCCGGATGGCCGCTCGTCGCCGTCTCCTGGCAGGCCCGTTCGCGGACGGGGCGCTCCGGGTTTTGTTCTCGCCCGGGTGGCTGCCCGTCGCCGCTTCGCCGCGCCGCCCACCTCGACGCCGACGACGACGACGGCGGCGGCGACGATGGCGGCGCTGACGGCAGGCTGGGTTTTCCAGGTGTTCCTCTCGGTGGTCGCGCGTCGACGTCTGGTCGCAGTTTCGCTCGGTGGGTTGCTGCCACCTCGTCACACGGGAGCGCATGTCTCCTGTATATATATATATATATATATATATAGTGTGTGTGTGTGTGTTTGGCATTGCGGATGATGGTGATGATGGTGATGGTGATGACGGTGCTGGTGACGATGGCGATGGCGATGTCGATGACGAATGCGACGATCACGATACTGGTGATGACGATTCTGCTCGTGATGATGGTGATGTTGTTGATGCTGATGGTGATGATGGTGATGATGATGCTGATGATGCGGATGATGCGGATGATGTGATTCTGATGATGATAATGAGGACGAGGAGGAAGAGGAGGAGGAGGAGGAGGAGGAGGAGGAGGAGGAGGAGGAGGAGGAGGATTTGGATAATGAACCCTATGCTCCCCTCCCTGCCCTCTTCCCGCCCCTCCCGCTTCTCCTCCGCCCCCCCGGCAGCCAGGGAGCTCGTGCGCGCCGAGTCTGCCGTGGCGGATGAGATCGCCGCCGGCCGGGAGGCTTCGCAGGAGCCCGCGTTGCCCCCCCCCCCCCCTGCTGGAGGTTGGAGGAGGGAGGAAGGAGGTGGGCGTGAAGGTGGAGGAGGAGGAGAGGAGGAGGAGGGAGGAGGAGGAGGAGGAGGAGGAGGAGGAGGAGGAGGAGGAGGAGGAGGAGGAGGAGGAGGAGGGGGAGGGGGAGGGGGAGGGGGAGGGGGAGGGGGAGGGGGAGGGGGAGGAGGATGAGGAGGAGGAGGAGGTGGAGGAGGAGGAGGAGGGGAACGAGGAGGGGGAGAAGGAGGAGGGGGGAGGAGGGGAGGGAGGAGGATGAGGGAGGAGAGGAGGTGGGCGAGTGGCAGTAAAAAACGTGTGGCGGGGGCCCTTGCTGGGTTCCGGGACTGGTAAGGAACAGCCTGGCATGAAATGACGGCCCGCAGAATGAGTCTACGTTTCCAGGCACCCCGTATCGTCAAAATCAGGACATTGCATGTTCGGAGGAGGAGGAGGAGAAGCAGGAGGAGGAGGAGCAGGAGGAGGAGATTGAAGGTGAGGGAGAGAGGAGAAGTCGAACGCATCTTATCCTCCGCCAACTCCTCATTCTCTCCTCCTCTCCCCCTTTCCTCCTCCTCCTCCTTCTCCTCCGCCTCCTCCTCCTCTTAGGCCCGACTGTGAGGAAGCGGAAGAGGAGGAGGAGGAGGAGGAGGAGGAGGAGGAGGAGGAGGAGGAGGAGGAGGAAAAAGATCACCGTTTGGGAGTATGGAGGTCAAACGACTAACCAGGAGACGCTGGCGCCCAGAAGACCCCGCAGTCGAGTTTCGCCACACGTGCCAACCCCGTGCAAGACTCAAGACGGCCAAGCCCACGGGGCCCCTCAAGAGGGCATTCTGGTGGCTGGGTGCAAACCCCTCCACAGACGGGCGAGTCTACAGTCGACCCGCACAGTAAGGGATGATCGGCTTCCCCAGGGCACCCCTTGCGTCCTTGCCTCTTCGGTCATCTCCGGTCCATCCTCAGCCACTTGCGATGGCCAGCCACCCCCAGAAACACGGGCCGGGCAGATCTCCCCACCTGACGCTCGCGTACAGGGCACACCTGCGCCAGAGATCATAGTATGAGGAGGAGGGGGAGGAGAGAGGGGGAGGAAGAAGGGATGAAGAGTCGGCAGTGGAGGAGGAGGATGAGGAGGAGGGGAAGGAGGAGGAGGAGGAAAGGAGGAGGAGGAGGAGGAGGAGGAGGAGGAGTAGGAGGGAGCGAGGAGGAGGAGGAGGAGGAGGAGGAGGAGGACGGGATGTAGAGTCGGAACAGGAGGAGAAGGAGTGACAGGAAGAGAATCCTTTTTCCTCCCTTCTTCTCCCTCCTCCTCTATAATCTCGACATTCTTCACGATGGCCTTCACCTCCTGTTTGTCTCTTTCCTTTACGATCTCCTCCACCTCGTCCCTCATGTCTTTTGGCGGCATGCATTTCGTCGAGGGCCACCTCGAGAGCTATCTCGACCTCGAGCTCGTCGACCCTGTCGTTCACTTCTGTGGCACTCTCGAGTGCTCGTCACGCCTCCTTCCTCGCTCCTTTCACGTCTCCTCGTTCCGCGTGTCGAGCTTCGCCGAAAAATGTTTGGAGATTCCTGTCCTGTTGTTCCCCAATCAGTGCTTGCACTGAAGGGGTCCAAGCGGACGTTGAAAGATTTGGCGAAGGTTTCCCGCCGATTTTGGTAGTAGGCTGGGTTCCCGGGTTCCCGGTTCCGGGTTCCCAGGTTCCCGGTTGTTGGTTCCGTGCCGATTTCGGTGGGTTTTGGGTTCCCGGGCTCCCGGGTTTCTTGTCGATCCCCTCAGCGAAAACCATCCATTGGGTTGTTTCTCTGGTGTAATCTTTCTTAAAGACGCTTTCAACCATTTAGGGGGCTCCTCGTCAACGCATGCCGCAGAAGATGAACCCATCTCATCATCACTTATAATGGCAAGGTCATGTTGTGTCTTAACCTCCGTTCGACGCTCTGGCGTGCAACCTGTCTTATTTGTTGCCCTCTTCGCGTTGCTATTTTGGTCCATTACTCTGCCGAGCCGGTAGGCAACTGCAAGGTTGAGATTTGGATGTGCAATAGATCGAATGCAAGAATTGACGCCGATTTTGGCTGCCGACTTCTCTGGCCTGGCCCCTTTGAGTCCCCTTGGCCCTCGAGCCCCCTTGAGCACCCCTTGAGCCCCTGGGCCGATCTTGGAGTCCATCGATCAAACACTGAGGAAGCTTCAGCTGGCGCCCCCACCCCTCTTTGGGAGGCTGGCGCACCGTTTCCTGGGGCCTTTCCTGGGGCACTCGAGAGCCCCTCGAGAGCCCCTTGAGAGCGCTGCTTGGGCTGGTTTTGGGGGCATGGTGGGCCCATCGTCGGGATCTGCTGGGCCATCGTGGTCGGCAGGCGAGCCGCGGAGGGGGGAGCGAGAAGGGGGGCGGGCCTTCCCAGAACGCTCACGAGGTGGAGGGCGAAGGGACGCTGTGTCTGACGAAGCGGAGGGGGACGGGGCAGGGCTCATTTCGATTCCCCCGATTCGATTCGATTCGATTTCGATGTATTCCGATTCCGATTCGATTCGACTTGGGATTCCGATTTGGGTTCCGATTTCTCACTGGACGCATACAAGCCTGCCGATTTCCGCCGATTCTATTTTTTTCCGACTCGGCTGCCGATGTCAGCCGATCCGATTCGTGTCGGTTGCCGATCCGACTTATCGATTCGAATCTGGGCTCTCCTGACAGGGACCGTCGGACTTCGGTTCGTGAGCTTGCTTGGGGCCAGCATCGTGGATGTGGGTGGCCCTATCTCGGCTCCACAGTTCGGTTCCAGCTCAACTCGAGTGCGGCTCAAGTTCGGCTCAAGTCGACAGGCGTTGGACTTGCTTGGGGCCAGCATCGTATCGTGGAGGCGGGTGGCCCTATCTCGACTCCACAGTTCGGTTCCAGCTCAGCTCGAGTGCGGCTCAAGTTCGGCTCAAGGCGGCAGGCGCTCGTCGCAGCGTCGAAGCAGGAGTGGGAGGGGTGGCTCCAGGAAGATCTCCATAACGAGTCCGTTATCTTTTTGGTTCAAGAGTTGTCGTCGTCACGACAAGGTGTTCTTTTCGCAATCTGGTATACGAGCATCTTTAAGCAAGCGACACAGGAGATTGTGTTTTGGATGAGCCCGTGGCGCCCCTCCTGCGGGCTCCCCCCCCTCCCCCCCTCGCCACAGTACGGAACGAGCTCGGGGGGGGGGGGGCGGGCCACGCCCCGTCAGGCATGGCGCAGTACTCACAGGCACTATTGCTGCTACCATCAAGGTTGCCACTACAATGACCGCGCCCGCCATGTTACTGTTACCCCGCCACGTGGGCCTCTTTTCTTTCCCCCCCATAACGGACGCTACGGGGGGATTGTAAACACAATCTTCGGAGCCCACAAAATGCAGTTTCAGGACTCATGCGTGGCCATGGCGGGTGACACGGCCGACGACTGCGCCGGTTTAGGGGTTTCGACTTTGAAGGTGGTTGCGTCGTCGGAGGTCTCAACGGCGCCCTTATCCTTTGCGGAGCCCCTTGTCGAACACTCCGATTCGTTCACAGGTGAGACGCCCATCAATTTGTCGCCGGAGTTGGTCTGTTTGTTGGGCGGGGAGTTCTCTTTCATGTGCACCGCCAGGATGGACGGCGTCGGCCCGTGGAGCCGCATATTCGACTTCTCCCTCGAAGCGGACGAGGACAGCATCACAGCGGGGGCCATCGAGCTCACTCAAGATTTCCACTTCACCGTCTTCCGGGGGAAGAAGCCAATCAGCGTGCGCGTGAATGGTTTATTCGAGCTCGGAGAAGAGTTCACCGTGCTGTGCACTGTTTCGGCCGATGGGCACATGAAAGTGTTCAAGGACGGCGTGCTTGTGGGTGAGCGGACGGATGGGATGGCACCGCTACGTGTGGACAGGCCGCGCATGATGGTCGGCGGCCACTATTTGTTCCAGAACCAATACTTCCGTGGTAGTTTGAAAGACGTGAAGGTTTGGAACCAAGAAGTCCCTTGGGAGGCGCGGTCAGCGTCGAGGGTGGTCGTGCACGCTTTGGGCACAGTATTCTCGGAGTCCGTGGAGACATCGCCCTTTTCGGAGCTGGACGGCAGGCTCCGATCCGACAAGCGAGGACGCGAAGGCTTGAGATTCGGAGGCCGAGATGCTTCTCTCGAGGGGCGACGAAGGGTGTGCTCTCGTCAGTTCGGTGCAGGTGTGGCACCTGTCGTGGGCAGCGGGGGCGTTTCCCTAGCGACCGCCTGATGGTCCCAGATCGTTGTGGGGATTCTGGGGCGTGGTTCGCGCTTTCGGCAATCCTGACGCGCTGCCCTGTCCGCATTGGTCAGTGTCACACGTCCGAGCCACGTTGGGAATTGGTTTGGGGGAGGGAGGGGAATGCTCTCGGGATGAAGCACGTCCCCGCACATGCATGTAGCAATAATGCGCAGCATTCCATGCTAGGAACTGTTCAAGGTTGCTGTTCGTATTCCATATTCATTTTGACGAGGTATCGCTGAACACTGGTTGGTTGATATCTTCCCTGTTCCCGGAAGCATGATACGTCGAACGGGGGCCATTTGATTGCACCACAGTCCGTGGTATCCTTTCACATTTTGGTAGTTTAGGAAGCTCTGTGTTGGATGAGCTCTTGCACGGACATGCCCGCTAAGAATTTGCGCACAATCCAACCGATGCGGAGAATGCATGTTGATCTACACATCGGCGTCTCTTAATTAGGTATGTTGGGACACAGCTGGCATCGTTGCATTTGGTGACGTGCCTTCCTGTTCTGACGTCTCGTGCTGCAAAGAACACGCACACACACGCACATACATACAACAACCAATACTTGTATCTCTCGTTTTATGTGTATATTATAGGTATGGAATAACTAATGGCCTTCAGCACATCCCGCCACCTTAAATTGGTGGTGGTGCCTCTTGGGAGCCTCTTGGGGGCCTTTTGAGGCCTCTTGGGGGCCGCTGGAGGCCTCTTTGGGGCCTCCTGGGGGCCTCCTCCTGGGGGCCCGTCGGGGCCGAGGGCTCGAAATATCCAGTCGGGTCCCCCATCTGGGCCCTCACTTGGGATCCAAAACATGTCTATACAAAGTCCCGCTAATCTCTGGGTTCCAATTTGCGTGGCGTGTCCGCGGTGCCGGGTGCATCGTAGCGTTCAGCGTCAGACAAAGTTCAACATGTTTGTGATCCGAACCGGTATCCAACCAATGACATACCCGGCAGCATTTGATGTTGGATCGAGTTTTTACGTCTATCAACATAAAATCCACTTGTTGTTCACGCCTCCATCCGTGTACGTTCATAAACCTTCAACGCCTGTCTCTTCAAAAGTGTTGGCCATGATAAGTGTGTGTTCCAGGCAAACATGCAATAGAAGCTCTTCTCTTGAATTGCGCGTTCGGATCAGATTGGGGTCTAGTACTTCATTGTGATCCTCTCCCTTGTTTGGGCCCACTTCCGTTTTGAAGTCTCAGGCAATCAAGAAGCGCACACCTCCAGAGTCCCTTAAGTACATAAGCGCATCCAAACTCTGCATAAACAGTTTCAACATAAATCATTGTATTTTGAATGAGGCATCTAGGCGCCCAGGATTTGAAGTACGGATCCACAATCATTCACCACTACAGCCGCAATTCTGTCGTTCACAGCCTGGAACGATACGTAGTCCCATCGTTTGTGCA
>CAUYUJ010016491.1:255051-257551 GCA_963575745.1 Prorocentrum cordatum | reverse complement strand
ATCGTAGCGTTAAGGCTCAGACAATGTTCAACAGGTCTTTGATCCGAACCGGTATCCAACCAATGACATACCCGGCAGTATTTCATGTTGGATCGAGCTTTTACGTCTTCCAACAGAAGACCCACAGGCAAAAATGCAATAGACGCTCTTCTCTTGACTTCCGCTTTCGAATCAGATTTGGGCCCAGTACTTCATTGTGATCCTCTCCCTTGCTCGGGCCCACTTCCGTTTTGAAGTCTCAGGCAATCAAGAAGTGCATACCTCCAGAGTCCCTTCGGTACATAAGCGTATCCAAGTTTGCATAAACAGTTCCAACACAACAAATCATTGTATTTTGAATGAGGCATATAGACGCCCAGGATTTGAAGTACGGATCCGAGCGCAGGCTCACCCTGGCTGAAGTTCCCGACCCGCCCGCCCTAAACTACGACAGTCTGGTTTGGTGGGTTTGAGTGTGCTCGAGCGGGCAGTCGTCCTCATTGTTCTGCTCAGTGTATGCGTCAGACGCCTGCAGAGATCCATGTTGGCTTCACTGGTCGTCGCCAATGCGTTCATTCCAGCATGCTCGGGCTGGATCGTTCGAGTCCTGAGGGTGACGCAAAGGAGTTTCGAGTTCATTGGGTTTGACGTTGTTATCCCTCTGCGAGGCTCACGCCATGATTCCCGCCCTGCCAGTGCTGGTTGGGTCTCTTGGCGCCACAATGGGCCCGCTTGCGTTTGGTATATATGTATATCTATATATGTGTTTATATTTATACTTATATTTATTTACATTTGTAAAACATGTGGATTTATATTTATACTTATATATATATACATAGATATAAATATGTGTATATATACATATGCATATACATACACATAAATGCGCATGGAAAGACGAATGGCCTTCGGTCCATCCCGCCACCTGGCTTGGGTTGCGAGTCAGACTTCTCAGAGATGCATGCGTCTGGGGGCTTCTTCGGAGCTCGGGGGCCTCTCGGGTGCAGTTTTGGTACCTCCTGGGAGCTTCTTGGTGCCTCCTGGGGGCCTCTTGTGGCATCCTGGAGGCCGCTTGATGCTTCGCTGGGGCCTGGGGGCCTCCTCCTTCGAGGGCTTGACACGTCCGGTCGGGTCCCCCGTCTTGGCCCTCTCTTGGAGCCGTCCCCGAGGCTTTTTGGGCCGTCTTGGGGCCCTCTTGGGGTGTTTGGGGGCCCGATTTGAAGCCTCTTGGGGCAATCCTGGGGATTTCCTGGGCAGTCTTGGAGCGTAGGGGAGCCGAAAAGGCTAGAGTGCCGGAAACCTCGCAAACATAATCCTGGCGAAGGTCCCGACCATATGCAGTTGTGAGTGTCTTTCTAGGGTAATTTTGAACACTTTGTAAAACATGTTGATCCCCCCCTCCCCCCACCTCCCTGGATCCTGACTGCCAAGAACTCGACGCCGATGTTTTTGTTCGATTGTCCCCCTGTCAAAAAAAACACTGTATATACACATGCGTGTTCGTATATATGTTTACACATTACGAATATATTCGTTTGTGTGTATATATACACACCAGGGGACAGGGCTGGTGGCTCCCAGGGCGGTCCTCTGACGCGCCATGAGGGTCCCAGGGCCCCGGCAGCGCGCTGGGATCGCGCCAGTTGTGCCCGCGCGTCAGCGCGCCATCGAGACGCGTTGGGAAGTTCCCAGCGATCATTGCCACCACGGCCGCGCTGGTCGCGCCAGATTTGCGGGCCGCTCTGCGCGCGAGCCTGCGCGCTACAGCGCGGCCGCAGCGATGCACCAGCCAACGCCAAACAGCCATCGCAATCGCCGCCGCATGGGTTCGGCAACCAGGTTGCATGTGGGTGGTTGCTTTTCCCTGGCCGTCTGTGCTGGCTGGTCGCGGGGCTTCAGGGCCTATGGCGCGCCGGTGCTGGACCGGTGTTGCGCGCGGAACGAGAGGAACGGAAAGCAGGTGGAGCAGGAGAGCGGGAACGAATGCGACAGGGAGATCCATGAACCTCTTTTCGACAAGGAGTAGCATAAACCAAACACATGTCCATGCACAGCGACGGGTCTAACCTCGCTAAAACAACTGCACTGAGCACCCAGCTTACATCAACACGCCATTCCTAAAATGCAAGCCAGTATCACAAACGAACAATGAACGCCCAGTGCGCTTTCAAGTGGAAACACGTATATAGAGCCCCGTGTCACCTTCTTCACCAGGAGTGTACGGCAGCGTGCGCATATTGATGAACAAGTTGACAAGCGCCCGGGTGATCCATGGTTGGAACAAAGTGCGCCCCAAACAATTAGCGGTTGAGCGCAGTTTGGCACGACGGTTCAAGTTGGGCCCGAGGCGCCCACCCCTTGCACAGCGTCCCTCGCGCAGCGCACAATGCAGATTGCTTCAGCCTCCGACGGTGTAAGCTCCGTGGGCGCCGCACCATCAGGTCGGACGGGAATTGCGAAGTCGTCAGAAAGGCCTTTGATAGAGAATTCGAACTCTATACTAAGTGTGGTGTGTGGG
>CAUYUJ010016491.1:242551-250051 GCA_963575745.1 Prorocentrum cordatum | reverse complement strand
TCCTTCTCCGCCTCTTCGTCCTCCTGCTCCACCTCCTCCTCCTTCTCCGCCTCCTCCTCCTCCTCCTCCTCCTCCTCCGTGTGCTTCTCCGCCGACTTCTTCTCCACCCTCCCGACGGTCGGCCACCACAGTGGGACCGAGGTATAGGACCAGGGTCGGTTCGGGGAAGGTGCCCTGGTGTTCTTCGTGTCTGTTGGATGTTCTTGTGCATCCTGGGGAGGGTGATTTCCCTCGGATGTTATGTTTTGTCTTGGCCGACGGAGGATCTCGTGCTCTTGCGGGATGGTCTTCTAGCCCAGGTCCGACTGTACACAGGGTGAGGTTGCGCCGGTGTGTGGGCTGCAATCGGCGCCGTGAGGGCCTGGGGGGCCCGACGCTGTCCTCGTCTGGCCTCCTCGGGGCGCGGCAGCCAGCGCTGTCGGGGTCCCCGCCCGCCCCCCCGGGTGCCCCCGAGGGTGCGGGCTGCAAACCACACCCTTTGCAAGCCGCGCCCTTCGGAGTCGCCGATCCTCGCCTCGTTGCGCCTCCCGGGGGCGCCCATGCCGGCTGTTCGCGGCCACGCGCGAAGGGGGGGCCTGGTTTGAGGGGGAATGGCGTCTTGGAAGCCCCCCTGCCTCTTCGAAGGCGCGGGCCTGGCATATAGAGGTAGGGTCGGCTCTGCCTCCGCCCAGTTGTGCGCGCTGCCAACATCAGTGGACTTGAGCTTCCACCACGTAGTCGCGGACTTTGCTTCGGGGCTGAAGAGACGGGGGTCAACTCCCCCGCGGGATTGGGGTTGCGGGTGCTGCTGGGACTGGGGTGGGGACTGGGGGGGTGCTGCCGGGACTGGGGTGGGGGGGTGCTGCCGGCACGCAGGGTTGTGGGGGACGTCTCGAGCGCGGCGCCCCTCCCGGAGGCGCACCTCGGGACTCCCCACGGGGGAGCTCCTTCAGAGGCCCTGGAGGGTGCTGCCCGGACCGGGGATGGGGGGTGAGACATCCGAGCGTTTTTGGGGGGATGTCTCGGGCGCGGCGGGCCTCCCCGAAAGATATCCCCGATCGTTTTGGGTCACCGGAATAGCGCATTTAGGTGCGCTCGTGGCACTCCTGCGGGGGGCGCTGCGGGGACTGGGGGTGGGGGTCCCTCCCCCAGCATCACTTGTCGCTACTCCTCTTCCTATCCCTCGTCACCCTACCCGCTCACCTCCTCCCCGCCCTCCTTCCTCCATTCGCTTGCCCCTTCCATCCTCGCTCCGCACTCCTCGCTCCTCCCGTCCCGTCCCTTATTCACCTCCTCCCCACGCTCATTTCCTCCTAGCCCGTCCCCTCGCTCCAATCTCCCTCCTCTCTCCCCCTCACCCCTTTCTCACTCCTCCCCTCACTCCTTTCCCCCCGCTCCTCCTCTCGCATCCCACTACCCCGCGATATTTCCCTCGCTTCCTCTCCTCCCGCACCCACCCTCCCTCCTCTCTCCCTCCCTTCCCTCGTCCCTCCTCATTCCCTCCTGCCCTCATCTTCTCCTCCTCCCTTCCTCCTCAGTGTCCTCCTCCGCCTCCTCCTGCATCCCTCCTCTTTCCCTCCTTTTCTCCTCCCCTCATTCCATTCCTTCCCTTCTCGCTCTCGCCACTCCCTCCTTCCTCCTCCCTCCTCCTTCCTTCCTTCCCTCATCCCTCAATCCCTCCTTCCCTCATCCCCTCTTCACTCCTTCCCTCCTCCCTCCCTCCATCACTTCTGATATCAGAGTGTCGTCGACCACTTGGGGGTGCCAGGGGATGCCGGGCATGTGGACCCTGCCATTGGGGCCTTCGGTGGAGCTCAATATGGGGCCACGAACCGTGTGAGGGGTGCGCCAAAAAGGGGCGGCGCCGCCATGCGGACCCTGCCATTGGGGCCTTCGGTGGAGCTCCCTATGGGAAAACGAGCCGTGTGAGGGGTGCGCCAAGATGGGGCGGCGCCGCCATGTGGACCTTGCCACTGGGGCTTTCGGTGGAGCTCCCGCTGGGGCCACGAACTGTGTGAGAGGTGCGCGAAAATGGGGAGGCGCCGCCATGTGGACCTTCCCAGTTGGGCCTTCGGTGAAGCTCCTTATGGGGCCACGAACTGTATGAGTGGTGCGCCACAATGGGGCGGCGCCGCCATGCGGACCCTGCCACTAGGGCCTTCGGTGGAGCTCCCTATGGGGCCGCGATTCGTGTGAGGGGTGCATCAAAATGGGGCGGCGGCGCCATGCGGTCCCTGCCAGTGGGGCCTTCGGTGGGGCTCCCTATGGGACCACGAACCTGTGAGGGGTGCGCCAAAAAGGGGCGGCGCCGCCATGTTGACCCTGCAACTGGGGCATTCGGTGGAGCTCCCTATGGGGCCGCGATTCGTGTGAGGGGTGTGCCAAAATGTGGCGGCCCCGCCATGCGGACCCTGCCATTGGGGCCTTCGGTGGAGCTCCCTATGGGAAAACGAGCCGTGTGAGGGGTGCGCCAAGATGGGGCGGCGCCGCCATGTGGACCCTGCCAGTAGGGCCTTCGGTGGGGCTCCCTATGAGACCACGAACCGTGTGAGGGGTGCGCCAAAAAGGGGCGGCGCCGCCATGTGGACCCTGCCACTGGGGCCTTCGGTGGAGCTCCCACTGGGGCCACGAACTGTGTGAGGGGTGCGCCAAGATGGGGCGGCGCCGCCATGTGGACCTTGCAACAGGGGCCTTCGGTGAAGCTCCCTACAGGGCCACGATTCGTGTGAGGGGTGTGCCAAAACGGGTTGCGGTCCCCGCATGCGGACCCTGCCACTGGGGCCTTCGGTGGAGCTTCCTGTGGGGCCACGAGCCGTCTGAGGGGCGCGGCGCTGACGATGGCTTTGGCGCTGCTCATGATGATGTGGATCATGACAATGGCGATGATTATTACGATGATGACGCTGCCGATGACGATGACGAAGCGGATGGGAAGAGGGAGGAGGGGGAGGAGGAGGGGGAGGAGGAGGAGTGGGAACGCGGGACGCTGTCTCTTCAAAACGAGGACCCGACACCACAGGATGGTTGGGATCAAATGTTAGTGTGCGTGCGTCCTTGAGTGTGCGTGCGTGTGGGTGCGCGTGTGTGTGTGTGTGTGTGTGTGTGTGTGTGTGTGTGTGTGTGTGTGTGTGCGTGCGTCCTTGAGTGTGCGTGCGTCCTTGAGTGTGTGTGTGTGTGCGTGTGTGTGTGTGTGTTTGTGTGTGTGTGTGTGTGCGTGCGTGTGCGTGTGCGTGTGCGTGTGCGTGTGCGTGTGCGTGTGCGTGTGCGTGTGCGTGTGCGTGTGCGTGTGCGTGCGTGCGTGTGTGTGTGTGTGCGTGTGTGCGTGTGTGTGTGTGCGTGTGCGTGTGTGTGTGTGTGTGTGTGTGTTGCATGGTGGCGCAACTCGCTCCACGGCAGCCCTGCTTCGCTGCCTCGCCCGCGCAGCGACTTTGTGCCCAGCCGCCGACGCCAAAGCAAGCGGCTGTGCGCGTGGCGTGCGAGTGCGTGCCCGACCCTCCCGGCGTGCCGCTGCAGCGGCCCGCGAGCGCCGCGCGCGGCAGGCCGCGCCCGAGGAGGTTTTGCCGCTGGCTCGGCCGCCGGGCCGCGCCCCTGCGCGCTGCAGCAGCAGCGAAGAACGAGCGCGGCATCGACAGCAAACGATCCGAGGAGGAAAAGGTACCCATAACTCGGGGGCGGAAAAGAGGGGGGGTGATGACTAGGGGGGGGGGATTTCATGGCGCGGGCCATAATTTTTCCTCAGATTTCATGGCGCCTCTTCTTATTTCATTACGGCCCTGGCCCCCCCGCTGGGCCGCGCACATGCCGCCGGTCATGATTTGCACCCCCCCCCTCTTGGACACCCCCCTCTTTGCCGCTCCCGAATACCGGTGCCCTTGCCTCGTTTTCCCTTTCGGTGGCCTCAGGGGGGGGCCCTCCGGGGGGCGCCCCCGTCGCCACCGCTGGATTATCCTCGAGATTCTCGTCAGGACGCTCCCCACCAGAGATCCGGGGAGCAACGGTATCTGTACCTCGTGGTTTCCCCCAAAGGGCCCGTAGCCCTAAGAAAACAATGAAGACGAAGACGTCGGCTATTGTAGGTCCCCGTCTTTGTGGCTGGACACATCGCTCATGTTTTGGGCCTCTTAGATTCGATCCGCTTCCCAAGGGTTAGGGGTCCTGCCTTCAATTGAGCGACGCAAGAAAAAGGTGGCCGTCTGCGCCGCCATCCGCGTGATCTCGCGCGTGAGCGCCCTCGCTCCCGGCGTGGCGTTCCGCGCCGGCGGCCCGCGTAAGCCACCGCTGAAGGTCGCTGCGCCATGTCGCGTAAGGCCCCTTGTTGATCGTCGCTCACATGTTCACCCCTCTGCACCGCCGATGCATCGTCGATGCACTGGCGATGCAGCGTCGACGTCGACGATGCAGCGGCGATGCGGCGCGATCCTCCGACCCCATCTGCTCGGATCCCATCTGTCAAGCAGTGGCGAAGCGTCCTGGCTCGCCTGCAACCCTAACAAACGATGTTCTAAGAACCTCTTGTGGTTTCCACGGGATGTTCTTAGAACATTTCTGGCGGAGCCTGTCTTGCTTTAGCACATCGGGTGTGTATTCTCAGAACTGAACATGTTGGGGTTCCGAGAACATGTCGTGACAGGACTGCAGGATTGCCGGGACGGTCGATCCCTGCTCGAATCTGGGGAGGCCTCCAGTCTCCGTGGCCCGTGGCCAGGACATCCTGGAGTACCACCGCGAGGCCCGCGCCTACTCCGACCGGGCCTCCCACGACGCGCGGGCGGCGGTGGAGGCCGCCCCGCGCGGCCTCGCGGCGCCACCGGCCCCCGGCCGACAGGTGCACCGGACGCGCGTGCGCGCGTGCGCGCGCGTGCGTGCGTGCGTGCGTACGTGTGGTGTGTGTGTGTTTGTGTGTGTGCGTATGTGTGTCTGATGTGTGTGTGTGTGTTTTCTGTGTATGTTGTGTGTGCGTGTGTGTGTGTGTGTTCTGTCTGTGTGTGTGTGCGCTTGTGTGTCTCGTCGTGTGCGTGCGTGTGCGTGCGCGTGTGCGTGTGTGTGTGTGTGTGCGTCGAAGTTGGAGCCCGCCCCCTTCCTTCCTCCACCGTGCCTTTGTGTGTGTGCGTCCCTCCTCGTGCCTCCTTACCTTCGTCCTGCTGGCCCCCGATCGTCCGAATCTGCCTGTCTGCTCGGCGCTGCTCGAGCGGCTTTTCGGCCCCGACCGCGTGCGCCCGAGCAGTCCATGTCCGTATGCGTGGTTGTGTCTGTGTGCGAATGTGGATGCATGTGTGTGTGTGCGTGCGTCTGTGTGAGTGTGCCTCTGTGTGCCTGCGTGTCTGTGTGTGTGTGTGTCCGTGTGTGTGTGTGTGGTTGTGAGCGTGCGTGCGCGTGTGTGTGTGTGTGTGTGTGTGTGTGCGCGTGTGTGTATGTGTGTGTGTGCGTGTCTGTGTCTGTGTCTGTGTCTGTGACTGTGTGTGCGTTTGTGCGCGCGCGCGTGTGTGGAGGCTGCCGGCTGGGGGGGCCCAGGCGGCCAGGCGTTGGTTCCGGCCAGCAGAAGGGAGGACAGGTTTTTTGAATTCAAAAGAAGCTGGCTCCTGAATTCAAAAAAAAGGTTTTTGAATGTTTTTCAAAAAGGTGTTTGAATTCAAAAAGGTTCCCGAATTCCAAACATTTTTTTGTTTTTGAATTCAAAAAGGGTCCTCCTCGTGGCCAACGCTCCGCGCTGCTCGAAGATCGTGTCAGTCTCAATCCCGGGAGGGGTCCGGGGACAGATGCTGAAAGGATTTGCAGTCGTAGCCCTCTTTTGGCGGATGTCCTCAGGACCCATCCAGCGCAGACCCCCCGGCCGTTTTCGCGTGTGCGGTTTCCCTTTTGCACGGTGCCCCACCCGCCTCTGGCCAGAATCCAGCCAGGAAAGAGCGCGCTCGTGGCACACTTCTCACTGAAAGGGGGGCCCCAGCTTCAAGCTACCCCCCTTTTATTCTCCCTTGGAAAAGGGAGGGGGCCTCCGAAGCTACTACAGGGGGTCTGCCCCCCCCCTCCCACTCTTTTCGGGGCCCGGGTTCAGCACGGGCTGCCTTTTCAAAGGGGGTCGGGCTTCCGAAGCTACCCCCCCTCCATTCCTTGCGTGTTGGATTTTGTAGCTGGATGGTCCCTGTCTAGAGGAGGAGGGGGGCCTGGAAAGCTACCCCCACCCTCCTCTTTTTCGGGGCCTGGAGGAAGCCCCGGCTCCCCTTGCTAACGGGGGGGGGCTTCCAAAGAAAGTTCCCCCCCCCTCCTTTCCTTCTGTTGGCTTTTTAGCTGGAGGGTCCTGGCTGAAGGGGGGGCTTCGAATATACTTTTCTTGTTTGGCCTTTGGCGCCCCTATGGTTTTCGGCGCTCCTTTGGTGTTCGGCGCTCCTGTGGTTTTCGGCGCTCCTTTTGTATTCCACCCTCTGATGGTTTTCTGAGCACCCTTTGGTTTTCGGCGCATCATGGGTTTTCGGCGCCCTCTTGCGTCCTGGCGATCCTTTGGTTACCGGCGCCCTTCTGGGTTTCCGCGCCTTTTGGTTTTCGGCGCCCCTTTAGATTTCGGCGCTTGTTCTGTTTTCGGCGCCCCTTTGGTTTTGGGCGCCCTTTGGCTTTCGGCGCGGCTTTGGTTTTTGGCGCCCTTGGGTTTTCGACGCCCTTTTGGATATCGGCGCGTCTCTGGTGTTTGGCGCCATTTTGAGTTTCGGCTTATCGTCGGTTTGCGGTGCTCCTTTGGTTTTCGGCGCTCCTGTCGTTTTCGGCGCTCCTTTTGTATTCCACCCTCTGATGGTTTTCTGAGCACCCTTTGGTTTTCGGCGCATCATGGGTTTTCGGCGCCCTCTTTGCGTTCTGGCGATCCTTTGGTTACCGGCGCCCTCCTGGGTTTCCGCGCCCTTTGGTTTTCGGCGCCGCTTTAGATTTCGGCGCTTGTTCTGTTTTCGGCGCCCCTTTGGTTTTGGGCGCCCTTTGGCTTTCGGCGCGCCTTTGGCTTTTGGCGCGCTTTGGTTTTCGACGCCCTTTTGGATATCGGCGCGTCTCTGGTGTTCCGGCGCCATTTTGAGTTTCGGCTTATCGTCGGTTTGCGGTGCTCCTTTGGTTTTCGGATTTTTTGTTTGTTATCGGCGCCCCTTTGGTGTTTCGGTTCTCTTGCGGTTTTTGGCGCCCATTCGGTTTTCGGCGTCCTTCTTTTTTGGGGCGCCCTGTCCGTCTTCGGAGCTTCTGTTGGTTTCGGCGCTCCTTTCGTTTTCGACGCCCTTTTGATTATCGGCGCCACTTTTGATTCTCGGCGACCTTTTGATTTTCGGCGCATTGTTGGTTTTCTGAGCGCCCTTTGGTTTTCGGCGCTCCTTTTGGTTTTTTAGCGCCGCTTGGGTGTTCGGCGCTCTTCTGGCTTTCGGCGCCCCCTTGGTTTTCGGCGCCCCTTTGGTTTTCGGTGTCCTGTCGATGATTGGCGCCATTTTGGTTTCTGTCGCAGCTTTGGTTTCCGGGGCCCCATTTTGTGTTCAGTGCCTTTTTGTTTTTCGTCCT
>CAUYUJ010016491.1:190051-237551 GCA_963575745.1 Prorocentrum cordatum | reverse complement strand
CGACCTCTTAGAAGGCCTTCTCCTTCTCGCTTCCCCCCTTCGCTCGCCCCGTAGACGAGCTAACGGCGATGCAGGTTCCGGGATTGTTGGAACGCGTGGCTCGCATTTTCTTACAATTCGTTATACCGTGTTCGTTCGATCCATTCGCAGATTGGAAATGCAGCAAATCGTGGTTCGTGAGGTCTTACAGGTGGGCTCCCTCCTCCTCCTCCTCCTCCTCTTCCTCCTCCTCCTCATCATCGTCATCATCAGCAGCATCAGCATCATCAGCATCATCATCATCAGCATCATCATCTGCATCATCATCATCAGCAGCATCATCATCATAATCATCATCATCATCATCATCATCATCATCATCATCATCATCATCCTCCTCCTCCTCCTCCTCCTCCTCCTCCTTCTCCTCCTCCTCCTCCTCCTCCTCCTCCTCCTCCTCCTCCTCCTCCTCCTCCTCCTCCTCCTCCTCCTCCTCCCCGCGCCCATCCTCGTCGCCGTCGCCTTCATCGCCGTTAGGCAACGTAGCCGTGGGCCCGGCTTTTTGGCCCCCGCGCTCGTCGCCAGCAGCGCCCCTCTCCGCGGCTCCAGCCCCCCGGGGCCTGCGCTTTCTTGCCTGCCTTGCCTGCCGCGGAAATCGCCGCGCGCCGCCAGGCGAGGTTTGGCCTCCTCCTCCTCCCCCTCCTCCTGCTCAACCTGCTCCTCCTCCTCCTCCTCCTCCTCCTCCTCCTCCTCCTCCTCCTCCTCCTCCTAGCCCGCGGGCCCAAGTGGATTGTCAGGGGCTGCGGCACGATCCTTCCATCGCCGTGCTTTCTCACAAGAAATCGGGGGGACCAATGCTATCTCTTGCTCGGGCATGACGCGCGCCTCTTCTCGACCCTATGCCAACGCCGCGCAGGTTGTCAGCTACAACCCGATGTCGGTGCTCAGTTGTGGGCGCCTCGACGACATTTGCCAAGAGTTCAGGCACAAGGCCGTGATCGGTTTGCAGGGTACAGGGTTGCCTGGACACGATCTTCCTCTTGAGCGGCGGGACGTTGGAAATCACATCTTCATCTCAGCAGGATATGGGCGCAGATCGAACAAACATGCGGGTGTGGCAGTGGCATTACATCGTTCACTCTTTCGGGCAACCTCGATCAAGGACATCAAGGTGCCGAAGGACCCCAGCTTGCAAGGTCGTGGCATTTGTGTACGCACCAAGACGGCAAGTCATGATGTTGCTTGGATGTCACTGTACTTCCCGCCCGAGAACATTGGCAATCACAAGATCAAGTCACCCTTCCAGAAGTTACTTTCTTGGGTATCGCAGTTGTTGGCGGGACTCCCCGCTCGTACGTTACCAGTATTGATGATGGACGGCAATGGCAGAGTTGGAACGCTAGCTGGGCCACAGGGGGTTCCTTGTCCAGATGATTGTTTTGCAGTGGGCCCACACTTTCGGGAGCCTACGAATATCAACGGCAGCTACTTGCGGCAATTCTGGATTGATTTTCAATTTTGTGCTACTAACACCTTCTTTCCTCACGGCGCTGGCCCCACTCATATACATATAACGGCGCACCAGGTCCGGGGGCCCGGGGCCGGGACCCCGACCGCAAATGTGGGCCCCGGGGGGCCCGGAGGCTCGTCGGACCGCCGGACGCCGTCCAAGATCGTTCGCAGGCGGCTTCGGAACGAGCTCCGATGGCTCCAGATGCCTTCCAAAACGCCTGTCATGACACCGAGAAGGTCCCAGAAACCTCCAAGACGCTCCGAGAGGCAACCCAAGAGAGGCCCAAGAAGCAAACATCGTGCTATTCCTATGGGAAAACGTATATTTTCCGCATGTTCGCCTCTTGGGCTTTCACCGCGTCCAAGACGGCCCAAGAGGCGCCCAAGACGGCCTAGGAGGCCTCCGGGAGCGCTCCAAAGCTGCGCGCGAGTGGCCCAGGACGGCCCCAAGACGGCCCAAGAGAGCCCCAAGACGAGTTCGAGAGGGGTCCCAGACGGAGAAAGCCACTCTCGAATCCCGAGCTTCCGGCCCAACACATCCCAGGAGGCGCCAAAATGCCGCCCAGAGGCGCCAAAAGGCTTCCAAAATCAGCCCAAGACGTTCCGAGAGGCACCCCAAGAGAGGTCCAAGAAACAAAAATCGTGCCATTCCTATTGGAAAACGTATATTTTCGCATGTTCGCATCTTGGGCTTTCACCGCGTCCAAGACGGCCCAAGAGGCCTCCAAGACGGCCTAGGAGGCCTCCGGGAGCGCTCCAAGGCTGCGCACGAGTGGCTCAGGACGGCCCCAAGACGGCCCAAGAGAACCCCAAGACGACTTCGAGAGGGGTCCCAGAAGGAGAAAGCCACTCTCGAATTCCGAGCTTCCGGCCCAACACATCCCAGGAGGCGCCAAAACGCCGCCCAGAGGCGCCAAAAGGCTTCCAAAATCAGCCCAAGACGTTCCGAGAGGCACCCCAAGAGAGGTCCAAGAAGCAAAAATGGTCCCATTCCTATGGGAAAACGTATACTTTTCGCATGGTCGCCTGTTGGGTTTTCACCGCGTCCAACACGTCCGAAGAGGCTCCCAAGACGGCCTACGTGGCCCCCAAGAGAGTTCCAAGACGGTTCACGAGGCGCCCAGGACGGCAAAATTGGATTCCAAAATGGCCTAAGAGAGCCCCAAGGCGTGCCCGAGAGGGGTCCCAGAGGGAGAAAGCCACTGTAGAATTCCTAGCTTTCGGCCCCAAGAGGCTCCAGGAGGCGCCAAGAGAGCTCCAAGAAGCCCCCACGAGAGACCCAGGACGCCCCAAGAGGCTCCAAAGGCGGCCCAAGAGAGCCCCAAGATGGGCCCGAGAGGGGTTCCACGCAAGTTGTTATTGTACCGCTCGGGAAAGGACGAGGATGAGGAGGAAGACGAGGAGGAGGAGGAGGAGGAGGAGGAGGAGGAGGAGGAGGAGGAGGAGGAGGATTCCTGGGTCTGTGGCTCGACAGAACCTAAGCGCGCGCGAACCGCGCGCGTGGTTCTAGTTATAATATGGGCACGAAGTCCCAGCATCGTATCGACTGCATCTGTATGCCATATGGGTATCTTACTTCAGGCGCGATACACTCAGCTTTTGTACTGGATCGAGCAGGTGACAGACTACAACTCATTCAGAGTCTGCGACGGGCTGATCACCGACCTGTCCAATCAACATCGACATTCAATTACAGTATAATGGCAAAGACGAAACTCTTCGATGGAATAGAGAACTTATGATGCAGGAGATGTTGCACGGCGCTGTCAGAGATCTGATATACGATGACTTGTCAAAATGGTGTCAGGACGCAGCTGAGCAGTGGCAGAACTTCATGGATAATGGCTCCTTGACCGAAGCTTGGCAGTTTCTCACTGATGGTTTACAGCAGATCGCTCAAAAGTTTTTCGCGAATGCTCCAGATCTTGCGCTCAGAGACAAATCAAGAGAGAAGGTTCAGCTTCTCAAAGAACGTAGAGACTTGCGACAGGAAGTGACTCGGACATGGACACATGACGGACTTGGACCTGTTCGATGGATTTTTAGACTTCTGGATACTGGCACACTTCAGCATCCACTGCGGGACCTCCTACAAGGATGGCGAGTGGCAGTCTCACTTATTCGAGCTAGTCGTAGAGTTAC
Source organism: Prorocentrum cordatum (assembly GCA_963575745.1). Taxonomy (NCBI): domain Eukaryota; class Dinophyceae; order Prorocentrales; family Prorocentraceae; genus Prorocentrum; species Prorocentrum cordatum. The sequence goes on along the minus strand of CAUYUJ010016491.1, from coordinate 233,918 downwards.
CACGCATATAAAGACGGCGCAGGCAGATCGGCAATAGATTCTTATCGAGGCTTGTACCTTGGCGTGGAATGAAAAACGACATGCAGAGGCACATCAGCTGGCTCGACAGATCATTGGTAAGCGACTGGGACCAAAACGACGACGGTGTGGACGACCAATTACATTGAGACTTGCAAGCTCAGAGGCCGAAGCTCGTTTCTCGAAGCCGGGTGCTCAGAAGGGATGGGGCGCGCGCAGGATTACCGACGCGATGTTGTTTATAAGGGCTCAGTTAGCACGTGGGCCACCTACGGGCGCAGTTCGACAAGAAGCTGAGCGTGATCTACTTCGTACAATTCGAGCACTGGGCAAATCAAAGAATCGACGGGCAGCTCCTGATTGGGGTTTACCATCTGAGATATGGCGCATTTTTCTCCCCCCCTTCCTGTGGTACTATTGTACGTCACGGCGTTGGCATGATAACTCCTACTGAACAGCTGCAGTGTATCTATGAAAGAATGCTTGTTTTTCATTAGAAGATTCGTTCGAACGATCGGGCTCCCCAGCAGTGGCATCGTGACAAATGTTTCGGTATTCCCAAGGATTTAGACGACGCTCGATGGGTGCATGGATATGGTGCGTATAGCAACGCTTTCTATCGTGGACTATCTAATAGTCAACCAGGGGACATTATTTACCCTCACGCATATCACATACCAGGACGACGATGCGAAGGAGCAATAGCAGCGACGACGGTCATGATGGACAGATTGAGGACGGCAAAAAAGTCTCATATTGCTCTCAACTTTGATGCGGTCAATGCCTTCAATTGCGCGAAGCAGGGCAGCATCGTGTCCCCGACCAACTCCGAGAGCGACGCCATCCTCTTTGATGACAGAATTGGCAATTGCGTTACTGAGTACGACGCGATCGACGGCAGGATCAACTTTCATCATGGTGAGGGAGTCACGCAAGGCAGCTCACTGGGTACAGGCTTGTTTGAGAAGGCATGCGGATCTGCTATTGATGATTGGCGTGAGGACACACGTGATCCACGATTGCAGGTAACATCGGTTATTCGAGACAATATTGTTGACTGCTCTATCTTTAGATTCGTGGACGACGTCAGACGCATTCTGCGCGCGGACGGGTTTGCTCAGATGCGGGACACAGCCTCGAGATGCATCGACTCGCTCTCAGACTATCTCCTGCAGATCGGGCGTGCGCAGGACGAGACCAAGCTGGAGGCCACCGCTTACTATATGGGTAAGAACTCAGGCAATACACAGCGTCGTACGTATGCGGATCCATGGATGCCAGGACGTGTTCTACGCGAAGCTCGATACCTTGGCCCCATGATACACTATCGAGGTTTCACTGGTGTCGAACTTAACCGACGTATCCAAGCATGCAAAAGGCACTGGTACATGTTTCATAAGTTTTGGTTCAGCAGTGTGAGCAGAGACTTCAAGATCGTGCTGTTTCGCGTGATGTGCATCTCGCGCCCGATGTCGGGAGCATTGGGGCCCCCCTTCAGCAAAGACGACGAAGCCAAGCTTGATAAGATTCAGGTGTGGTACTGCAGTAAATTGATGCAGGGCGCGGCCGCACAGACGACGCACCTCCCCGACGGCGCCGAGCGGAGGTGCAGTATACATGCTGATCGAGTACTAAGGCTTTTCCGACTTGCACCTGTCTCGTTGGAACTTAGAATTCAAAGACTCAGATGGTACCAGAACATGTTCAGGGCCCCTGAAGAAGAAAAAAAAAAAAAAAAAAAAAAAAAAAAAAAAAAAAAAAAAAAAAAAAAAAAAAAAAAAAAAAAAAAAAAAAAAAAAAAAAAAAAAAAAAAAAAAAAAAAACGAGCAGCTCCTCACTATCCTTCTGGCCCCGCAGGTGCCCTTCGAGTCTGCCCCCTTGGATCGCGAGAGGCACGGATCGTCGAATTTTTCGTGGAAAGAATGATCGAGGATATCGGCTCGCTTGCCGACTTGGAGGAGGGGGCCTGTTTCGTGGTACGGTATGAGGGCTCCCCCAAAAAGCTCCTGGTGGATCGGGACTTGCTGGCTCATTTCTTGGAAATCGACGTCTCGGAGTTAAGGAGTAAGTAACTTACTGTGGCTGCTCCTCCTCCAGGACCCCCTCAGGTTCCGCAGGCCCCTGAAGAAGAACCCCCGCATCCCCGTGCATATAAGTGTAACGACATGCTGGCCAACGGCCAAGAGCGCGGAGAGACCTTCGAGACCCTCAGAGCCTTCGAGTTCACAGTCTCGAGCTAAGCGTCAAAATGGGGATGTACACGTTGAAAAGTTTGTCCAGAGTAGTATGTGCCCATGGTCTTCATCGATATTCAGTAGTCGTGACTGTGCTGTTTCTCATGTACGACATGCGTTCATCCAGAATAGATGTTTAACTGATCATTCCATCACACCTCAGCTTGTACCAGAAGAAGGTGACATCACATGTCCGTTGTGCAATCAGAAGTTCACTTCATTGGCTATGTATCACATTCACGTACGATCACACGTTCCAGGGCCACGTGATATTCATATATCGGTAGCTCGTTCAGGGCTCGAGGTCATCCCAGAGTTGGCCGCTCGTTTCGGGCACCTACCTGCTCGGGCGCCCAGCGGTCATGCCACTCGATCTCGGCATGCCCCCAGCGCAGCGGCAGCGCCGCGCGGAGCCGCTGGGGCAGGCGCTCAAGGAGGCCGACAAGGACGATCTCAAGGCCATCAAAGAGATGATGATTTGGGTGGCCAAACTTGGGCTGGTGGCAGAGTATCAGGCACGAGTGGCGAGAGCGGCATCGGACTTGGAGGTGCGCGTGTGCCCACTGGCGAGCGACATAGCACAGGCCAGCCTTGAGGCGGGCAAGAGTCATGCCCAGCAGGCGGCGGGAATCGCGAAGGAGGATCGAGAGCAGCAGCTGGGGCTTCCACACACGTCTATCTTCTTGGCGATCATGAACAAAGCAGAGGCACAATCAGCGGCGGTCAACGCACAGCTGAAGGCGGACTTCGACAGGTACACTACTCACTACACGCAGATCAAGGACGGCAAGGGAGTGCAGGCAATGCATTTGGCGTTGCAGAAAGACATTCCGCACTGCCGCGTCAAGAAGACGTACGCGAAGGACAATGCGAAGATGGGGATCAAAGTTACCCGCCAATCGGCGGCATGGGCAGTGTGGGAGCACGCGCGTACGATCCTGTGCAACAGCGGAGGGGCGATGAAGTATGGCATGGCCCCCTCGTCAGACATAGCGAGGCGGGCACAGCAAGTGCTCGAAGAGCTGGGCGAGAGTCGGTCTCACGAAGAGCGCTATCGCTAGAAGATATTTCGAGGAGTTCAAGATCGATTTTGAATGATGATATGGCTGTGTCGAGCTCTCCTTTGAATAATGGGCATTCAATGGTCGTTCCTTCGAGCTCATTTTCGACGGCCTCATCGAGTACATCGAGTTCGCTTCGACTACTGCTTGAAGCGGCTGGGCGACCTCGGCGAGTAGATGCTGAGGCCCCGTCTGCCGCGGCGCCTGCTTTCCCTCCTCCTCCTCCTCCTCCTCCTCCTCCTCAGCGTGAAGTAATTTACGTTGATCGGTTCGCTCGCGTGCAGAACGCTCGCGATCGACGATTGCGTCCTCGAGGGTGAGGGGGGTCCTCTCGTTTTGTCCTTGTGGTGGTGGGCCTTCGTGGTCGCTCCACTTTCGGATGAGACGAGGGTGGCTTCTTCACCCTCGTGCCCGAGCAGGTCGGGACACGTGGCGGTGTCCCTGCCCTGCTCTGGCCCTCTAGGCTCCGTAGGCCGTGTAGGGGGTTCGGAGTGTAGGGTCGGTGGGTTCGATGGCCTTTTGTAGAATTGTATTTCGAGTGGGCCGAACTCCAGCCGATTTTAAGCACATCTTCGTCCGTTCGGTATATTAGCACACGCTGTAGAGCACAGTCGGGTAGGTAAAGACACATGGACCATGAAGTGCATTCATTCATTCATTCATTCATTCCTCCTCCTCCTCCTCCTCCTCCTCCTCCACCCTCTTCCTCATCATCCACCCTCTTTCTTTCCACCTCCTCCTCCTCCTCCTCCTGCCTCCCCCTGCCCCCCCTCTCCTCCTGCCTCCACCCCTCCTCCCCCCTGGGGCGCCATGGCGCCCCTCCGTCCGCGAGCGGCTGCCTCGGCGGTGGCGCCTGCGGTGGTGGCCGCGCCGCCGCCGCCAGCGGGCGAGGTCCGACCCCATCCTGCCGCACCCTTCCGTAGGAGGCTGCTTTCGAAGTAAGGGTCGGGCGACACCCGCGTTATCGGGGGCCTGCTCCCCCCTTCCCCGCTCACCCTGCGGGTCCGCAGCGGGTACGGAGTGTTGGTGCGCCTGGACGTGCAAACCTCCCACAAAAATCAGAGTTGCCCCGAGGCAATGGGTCCGGGCCGTCTGCGAGCAGCTACTTTTGCGAGTCGTGGAACGCGCTTGTCTAAGTATAGGTCCGGCGATAAACCGAATGATCAAGCGAGCTCCCCCTTTCCCTTCCCCCCTGCGATAGCCTGAACATGTCGGTTGCGCAGGTCCGACGGGGGTGGTACGCAGAGTATTGGTGCGCCGTGGCGCGCGTGGCCCACGCGCGCCAACGGGTTGCCCAAAGCGAAAAGGTTGGGTGGTCGACACACGCCTCTCTCTACCCCCCCACCCCCAGCGGATAACCAGCGCCATCGTTGAAACGTAGAAAACATTGTCTCCAGAGTAGGCCCAGTTGAGCGACTGTTTGGCCTTCGGGTAGGGAGCCCTCGTCGCCGCTGCTGGATGCCGCTCGGGAAGCTGGTGCGTTTGGAACCCAGGAGGAGTCTGAAGACCCATGGTGAGCTGCCGTTGCTTCAACCCGCTTGAGGACAGCGCAACCCAACCCCACCCTCAGCCAGGACATCTACTCCCGACCTGGTGATTCAGGGGATCCTGTGGACCTCCAAGAGCCTGAACAGCCAGCCCCGCCCCTTTTTGGCAGAACCCCCCACCGATCGCCATGGGTCATGGCTGGGAGTGGGGGTGGGGTGGGCTGCGCTGTCCTCGTCGCTATCCTCCGCCTCTCTCGGGGACAACGTCAGGGTCGGGGGCAGTGGACAGGGGGGTGATGACTACAGGGGAGGTGGACATCATGGCTGGGCCTTGAAACTCCCCGTGGTTCCATGGCCCCCCCTGCTTCTTACAGCACGACTCCTGGCCGCCCCTCGTCCGCGCGCATGCCTCCGCCCATGGCTTGCGACCCGCACTCTTGGCCACCCTCCTCTTGGGACGCCCTCGATGGAGGATAGACGCAGGGGGGGTCGCATTGAGCCCCGATCGCCGTTGCATCGCCTGTGCGAGCCCGATAGCCCCACGCCACCCAGGACGGAGCGGATCCTCCATCCGCGGCCCGTCGCCGTTCTGTCGGCGCTGTATTTGCCGATGCCAGGTCGATGGTCCACCCTCGGAGCCGGTCCCCTCTCATGTGACAAGGTGTCTCGATGACGAGGGGCTCTGACACGATTCTCCGCGTCTCGCTCCTCGGAGCTCGCTGCTGGGCATCGGAGCCGCCGCGTGACCACGTGCTTGGGGCGAGCGGCCGTTCTCGGGGAGCGCGCCCGGGATGAAGGACCCGATTCCCTCCGCCTGAGTGCTTTTCAACAGTCATATGTACCCGATCGACCTGAGATTAAGAAGGCGAGCCGGAATAAGGTCGAATATGGAGGGAAAAATATTAGAGTTCGAACGAATTTTCAAATTTCGATAAATTCAGTTTAAAAGGCCAAAAAAGACAAAACATGTCTCTTTTCCAAGCCAACTTTCCGATTGGGCGAGCCGGGGGCGAGACGGATCGGGGCGAGGAGGTGCTGACGGCAGCTGTCCATGGGTATGCAGGTCGCCCGCAGGGGCGCCGAGAGCCGTGCGCCTCGCACGTCGGCTCGGTCCGACGGGCTCAGCTCAGGACGGCGGCGCCAGGGCGCGAGCAGGGTCGCGGCTCGCTCGGAGCGACTCGCGAAGCGAGGTGACCGCGAGACCAGAGGGCTTGGCATCGCTCGGCCGTGTGCGCTTCTTCCTCGGTGAGGACCATCGAGGAGCATCCTTCATCATTTGGCGAAAAAACCACGCACGAAGCAGGAAGAATACAGGGAATGGAGGTCCGAGCGATGGCCAGTGGGGGCAGTGGCGTGGCAACGGGGCGCCGCTCGTTCTGGACCGAGCTCGCGGTCGGCCCCGAGGCGAGCGCGGCCCGCGTGTGTCCCGCCCGGCAGGGGCAGACCCCTCCGATGTGGGCAGCATCAGCCATTGGGCGTCTCCCTCGCTGATGCCGCCCCAGCGTCGGGCTTGCCAGAAATTGCGATCGAGGCGACGAAGCAAGGGCCGCCGTGGGCTCAGGGAGGGCCCTGGTCCTCCGGGAAGCCTCTCGAGCTATTGGGCGTCTTCCTCGCTGATGCTGCCCCAGCGTCGGGCTTGCCAGACATGACGATCGAGACGACGAAGCAAGGACCGCCGTTAGGGGAACAAAAAGTTACATAAACATAAAAACTCGGAGGTCCGCGCGGATTTCTCGGATCGCCGCTGGGGCTCCCCGGCGGCGCCTCCGGCGCCGCCCCTGGCGCGCTCCGCGCGCCAGGGAGGGGGGTCCAGCGCCGATCCGAGAAATCCGCGCGGACCTCCGAGTTTTTGTGTTTATGCCACTTTTTGTTCCCCTAGCCGTGGACTCAGGAGGGCCCTGGTCCTCTTTGGGAGGCCTCTCGGGCCCAGACGAGGGGAAGTGTACTCGTGGCCTCTGTTCGCCGTGGCCGGGAGAGGCCCCTTCTCGTTTCCCATGCAGCACTCCTCATGGCAGCACGCTTGCTAGGCCTGTGTGCTACCGCCACCACCACAAATTGGATGGGGAGGGAGGGGGGTCCTCCTCCTCCCCCTCCTCCACCTCCTCCTCCTTTTCGTCCTCCTCCTGTTCATCCACCTCGTTCCCCCCTCCAACTTATGGTGGTGGTGGTGGAACATCCTCCTCCACCTCCTCCTCCTCCTTTTCGTCCTCCTCCTCGTCCTCCACCTCTTTTTCCCCCCTCCAGCTTCTGGTGGTGGTGGTGGAAGACAGGCCCATCAACGGTGGCTGTACGGTAGGTTCGCGTCGTGTCGACCGGCGGCGGCAGGCGCCGCACTTCCGTCAAAGCGAGCATGGGCGGGCCGCGGGTGGGCAGCGGGTGCGTCGTGGGCGGGCCGCGGGCAGGTCGTGGGCGTGTTTTTCTGGCAGGCCGCGTGGGAGGACGACGACGAGGACAGCGGCAAGCATCGGAGGCGAGTTGTCTCCCCCGATCCCGGAGTCCCGCCCGAAAAATGTGGTCGGTATCGGTTAACCGATCCCCATCCCCATCCTCGGGGGCGGCAAAGAGGGGAGTGATGACTAGGAGGGGGGGGTGGATATCATGGCGGGGGCCATGAGATTTCCCCAGATTTCGTTGCGCCTCTTCTTATTTCATTACGTTCCTGGCCCCCCCGCTGGGCCGCGCACATGCCGCCGGTCATGATTTGCACCCACCCCTCTTGGACACCTCCCTCTTGGCCGCTCCCGACATCCCCATCCCCATCCCTTCGAGACCCCCACCAGATTGCCACCCCAGTTGGGGATGCACCCCTCGAAGCCCGAGGGGAGCGACTGACATCCCCATCTAGGGGGTTACATCGGCAAGTGGGGCCCAGCCCACGCCGCTGGGGATGGGGGATCGGTTAACCGATACTCTTGTGGCCCCTCAGAAAAAGGGGGGCACTGCGGGGTACACCCCAAGGGGACCACTCGGACGCACCCCTGTCGATGGCGCTCGCCCCCCCCATCGTAGATCCCAGGGTTGGGCCTCGCAGTGCCGGTCCATGCGACAACCCGCCGCAGCGGGATGGGGGTCGACGCGTCCCCTCTCGAGGCAGCAGGAAGCCTCGCCGCGGAGGCCCACTGCAGGCCAGGGCCGGACCTAAACTGTGTTTTTTGGTGATCTCGTGGGCCGTTTTCGTTGCGACTTCGTTTTGTGGTAGAGGAGGGTTCGGGACCAGAGCGAGGGACAACGAAGACAAGACGAAAAGGGAAAACACCGTTCAGGTTCGGCACTGCTGCAGGCACGCACCCGGGGACTGCGCAAGGCCGTGCAAGCCATCCCCTCCCCCATCTCGCCCCGAGGAGCGGGCGGCGGGCCCCTGGCAGTGGGTTTCCAGCGGGGGGTCTCGGCCGATGGTGTGGCGCGCGTCTGGGATGGTCCGCTCCTGTCGGGCGAGCATCATTCGACTCGGTATCGCTCGGACGTGTGCACGGTTTCTCGGCGGGGATTCTTGAGGAACATCCTGGATCACCCTGCGAAAACACCGCGCACGAGACCGAACAAAAAACACGGGGAATGGACGTCCGAGCGATGGCAAGTTGAGCATCGCAGGCGCACGGGGTCGTCTGCGCCGACTTTGGCGCGCAAGCTGCCCGCGTAAGGTCGCGCGTAAGCAACCTCGCTTCAAGTATGGCGTGCCGCGCGGGCGGCCTGCGTCAGTTGCCGCGGCAGGTCGCCACATCATCCAGCGCAAGACCCGTTTTTGATCGTCGCCCATTGGATGGTGATCAGAGGAGGAGCAGGTACACACACACCTCTACCCTTCCCTCCTTTGGGCCTCCTGGGAGGCCCCCGAGGCCACCGCTGGATTCGCCTCGAAATTCTGGTCAGAGCGCACTCCGGGAGAGGCCCGGGGAGCAGCGGTGCTGGTACCTTTTTGGCTTCCCCAGACGAGGGTCGGGGATGGACAGACCCACCTTTAGTAAAACGTGGTTTAGTGAAAACGGCCTGAGGCCCACACCTGGCGGGCGCAAGCCTGGAAAGTAACGGCCACGGCGCCCTCTAGAGAACCGAAAACGGACAATTCACTAATCGACGTGTCACTGTGGGGGGTTCTGTCCACCCCCGAGAGGGATCGGGAGGGGGAGGTGACGTTGTGCATCTTTGGGCGTTGCCCGTTTTGCGAAGGCCCGAATGACGACGACGACGAGGAGGGGCGGGCGGGCGGCCGCCCGCCCTGAGTGACGACGACGACGACGACGGCGCGGTGGGGGTGGTCCGCTCTGTGTGGATGAGCATCAGGAGGGGGAACACACGCACACAGACACAACTAGTCGTCGATTCCCCAGACGATATTGGAAGATATGGGAAGTGGGGGGGGGGAAGGCAGAGACCCAGAAACCATGGGAACATATGGGGCATCCCGTTGTGAGTGTCGATTTCTTTATATGTCCCAGGGCCCCTTCAAGGCATCCCTTGACGAGGAGTGATCGAGCGGGAGGGGAGTCACTTTGCATCTTCGGGCGTTTCCCATATCCGACACGTGGTCGGCGTGGGTTCGGCGGGGAGTCGGCTCGTGGTGCGGCGTGGTCTCGACGCGGACTCGGCGCGGAGTCGACGCGCTCTGGATCTGGCGCGGACAGCGGCGCGGACAGCGGCGAGACGGGGCAGAGACGGCCCCTCCCGGCGGTGCAGCAGAAGGGGAGGGGAGGGGAGGGGAGGAGGGCGGCATGGAGAGGCGGGGGAAGGGGGGACGGCCGGAGGCAGGGGGTATGGGGGAGGGGGGGGGGGGGAGGGAGAGGCGGGCGGACGAATGGGGGTGGAGCAGACGCAGGCAGGCGAGGGAAGCGAGGTGATGATGAGAATGAAGAAGATGATGAGGAGGAGGTCTCCAAGTAGGAGGCGGAGGAGGAGGAGGAGGAGGAGGAGGAGGAGGAGGAGGAGGAGGAAGAGGGGGAGCCGAAATTGCCAACGTGACTTAGCCAGGATGGGTGGGGCTAATGCTGCTGCTGAGGGAGGAGGAGGAGGAGGCGTTGGAGGACGAGAAGGAGGAGAAAAATAATAATGAGGTCACCAGCAATAAGTTAGGAAGCTAACCCAGCTGTCTGCGGCAAGCTCCCCCACCGTGCAGCCGTACCACTGCGGTGACGCCCAGAAGGCTGTAACATATGACGCCTCGCGTCTAGATTCCTTGATGGGGCTGTCATGAGGCCTACCTGGGCCGTCTTGTGGCTATCTTGGACGGATGTCGGGCCGTCAAGCAGTCACTTTGGGCAGTCTCGGGGCCGTCTTGGGTCCCTCTCGACCGGATCTCTCGGGGTTGGGTTGGGGCCACAGATTGGCGCTTGTTTGGATTGTTTTGGGCCGTTCTGAGCTGTCTGCTTGCGTTAGTGCTCACATTTGGCTCGTTCGGCCTCCTCGTAGCTCCTCGAAGCCCCATGGAACCATCGCTAGCCGAGAGGACCTGGAACTGTTACAGATTCGACCACCTCCAGAAGATGCCAGTTTTCATGGTAGGCCTCTGGGCCTTCTCCTTGGTGTTTGGGAGGCCCATTTGGCGCGTCTTGGGAGTTTTGGACAATACGTGCGGATGGAGTCGATGCCACGAGCTTGGGGCCGCCCATGAAAGCTCGAGAGGAGGGGTGATGCATGCTCCTGAGAGTGAGGAGGGAGGGTGGGGGCTGAGAGGATTCACATAAAATCACCAGACAACACTTGGAATTCCACCGCGCCTATGCTTGCTCTTGCCCACGTGAGTCGCGGGGGAAGCCCGTTACCGTTGCCGATGCGGATCAAGGCTATCTTCTGATTTTGTCACCGCCTCTCTGCGTTAATCGCGCAGCAATGGCAGAAGAGGCTGAGTTTCCGCCTCTGTCTCCCTCCGACGTCACAGAGCTCACCGAAGCACAGGAGGACAGACAGAATGCGCTGAAGCAGGAGGGCGTCGAGCTGCTGGATGACGGCAAGCAGGAAGAGGCTCTGGAGAAGTTCACAGAGGCGATCGTCATCGGCTGTGCCAGCGCGATGCTCCTCACCAGACGTGCCCAGCTTCTGGTCTCGCTTGGCAGGCCTGGGGCCGCAATCAACGACTGCACGGCAGCCCTGGCCGTCAACCCCGACTCTGCGAAGGCTTTCAAGATTCGCGGCAAGCAGTATGCCAAGATGGAGAAGTGGACCGAGGCTCACGCGGACCTTCAGACTGCTCTGAAGATCGACTACGATGAGCAGACCGAGGAGGATTCGAAAGAGGTAGAGATCAAGGCCAAGGAGGCGCGCGCTGCGGAGACGAAGGCGCGCGTCAAGGCCGAAGAGGAAGAGTACCACAGGAAGTTGAAGGAGAGCAAAGAGGCGTACGAGGCAGGGCTCAAAGCGAATGAGGAGAAGTTCCGGGAGCAGCGGATGGAGGAGGAGGAGAAGAAGAGGAAAGCAGAGGAGGAGCGGAGGGCTCGCGTGAATGCGCGGCAGCAGGCCGAAGAACCCTCGACCGCCGATGAGCCAGGTGTCCCCAAGTCCCATGGTCCTCCAGGCGCTGAGGAAGTCGACTGAGGGCCTTTAAGAGCAGGCGTCCTTGTTTGTTCCAGTTTGGAGCACTATCCAGCTGCCTCCGGCAGTTCTGCCACCGTGCCAGCGCAGCATTCTGGGTTGAAATTGTTCAAGAAAGCAAGGGGATTGCTGGGGAATCTCAGAGCGTGAACTACCTACCCCGCTTTCGCTTCCAGGCCAAACCAAGCCATACCACGCGCCTCCTCGTCAAACGGCCTGACCAGTACAGGCTGCAATTCGGCATCGTTTGGTACCTCTTGGAAGCGAGGGTGGTCAAAAGCGAGGTAGGTTTGTTTTCCCCCTAGACTCTGGGTTCGTGTATGTTCGTGTTCCCGCTCGCGGGCGGACATCCTCGGGACAGTCTGGGGCCCTCTTGGGCGGGCGGGGGGCACCTCCTGGGCCGTATCTCTGAGCCCCCCTGGGGCCGCTTCGGAGCTCGCTTGGGGGCCTCTTTCGCACTCGGGGGCACTTCTTTGGGCCGTCTTGGAGCCTCCTTGGGCTATCGAGCGAAGAACGGCATAAAATAATTGTTTTCGCTGTCGGGGGCGCCTGTCCCTGGGCGGCTGGAAAGTTTATACCCCTACGGTGGCACCGTAGGGGTATAAACTTTCCAGCCGCCCTGGGACAGGCGCCCCTGACAGCGAAAAAGTTTATTTTGTACCGTCCTTCGCCCGTTAAAATCTTGGGCCGTCTTGTGGGCTTCTTGAGCAGTCATCGGGCAGTCCTGGTGGCCTCTTGGGTCGTCTTGCTTGCGGCGTCGGAACCTCGAAAAGTCGAGAACTCGAAGAACCGTCAGACCTCGAAGACCATCAGTGATGGTTGCCTCTCGAGGCCCTCTTAGGGGAGGCTCTTGGGGATCTGACAGGGATGCCTCGACGGCTTCGTGCGCCGTCTTGATGCCATCTTGGGCCGTCTTGGGGCCAACGTGGCGAGCCTTGGAGCGATATTTGGCCAGCATTGAGGCATCTGGGCCTCGGGAGCGCGAACGCGTCATATTTTGCAAGGGAGGATGGCCTCGGGAATGGGGGGACGATGTGCGCGACGAAGTGCGGCCAGGAGAAGAGGGGGGCCCCTTAGAAGCTTACAGAAACCCGACCAGGCAGGCCTTGGCTTGCTTCCACGCCTCAGCATGCACAATGCACGGTGGCGGAGTTCAATGTGCACGCAGACACCATATGCTACTCTTGAACCATATATGTATCTCCCACTTTCGCTGGCCCGCCTTCCATGATGCATGGATGTCTGACTGGTTGGGTTGTTGGGTTGGTGCGTTGGGTTGGCACCATGGCTGCTTGGCTGACTGATTAGCTGTCTGGACGGTTGGCTGACTGGCTGGTGGCCTGGCTAGATGCCAGGCTGGCGTGACGGTGGTGTGGTTGTCTGGCTGGAGCGTCGGTTGGTCGGTTCACTATGAGTAGAATCCCGTAGGTTTCGCGCGGCGCGCAATAAACGTACCATCTCGTCGAATGTCGCTTAGGGTAAGCAGACCGGTGGATAGTCGAAGTCTGCTAAGAGTGCGAAATCAAAGCAAAGCGGTAGTGCGAGTGTGAGACAGAGGAACATGGAAATATGAGTGTGGATATATTTTTCAAGTTTGTGCAAATTGTTGGTTCGAAATTGTTGTCATGTTTTGTAATTCCCAAATCCGGGAGTTCTTCTTTCAAGGTGTTCCACTTCGTCTCTGTTGGATTATCCAAGTCCGGGCGAATGCGTTTCAAACCAATTACATGTTTTCAAGTTCTTCACCCTTCCAAGAATTGGTTGTATTTCTCGCATTTTGAAATCTATTCAGTCAGAACTTCCGTATCCTGGCGTGCTGTGTTCAATCTTCTCGTCGAACCCTTCTTACACTTCCAAATCGGGGCGCATTTTTCAAACTTCAGTTTTGGTTTTCAAGTATTTAAATTTCCAGACCTAGGCAACTTTTTTGCCACACCTGTTTTCAGTGTTTGTCCGCAGAGTTCTATCTGGGTAAACTGTTCCCAACTTCCCAATCCAGGCAAAATCACTCATACTTGACCCGCTCATCCATTTCAACATTTGTTTTCCCCCTACTTGTTCCAATGTTTGCAAAGAGCCCAGATGCCAACAGTCTGCTGGCTCCGAGGCGACATGAATCAGGGTCGACGCTCGCCCTGCGATGCTCCGACGTGCGTCCGGAGTTAGCCCGACGCGAATCCGACGTACGACCGATATCTCCCGACTTGGACCCGACGCGATTTAGGTTTACGCTGCTCCAACCTATTCTAGCCCTGATCACCAGACAGAATTTGTTCGGAGCTCCAGAAGAGTACCCAAGAACTCGAGGGTCTTCACGTGTCGGGCCCTGGGTGACACTCGTCACACACTGTTTCGACCTTATTTTGACACTTATGGACCACATCCCAGAAATCAGTTCGACACTTTTCCGGATGCTCTAACTGATTTCTGGGATGCGGTCCTTAAGTATGATGGGAACAACGTAAATTTAGGTGTCGAGTTGCCGCGCGAGGCCTCAAGGATTTTCCTCGTGAGGAGCATTGTCTCGTTGTTGGATGTCTGTGTGGACTGAAGAGTTGCTCTTCGCAGCCCGGTGGCCCTTCCGGGGGGGCCAGCGGATACCTATTGAGTAGCGCGCGCGTTTGTGCGCAGCAATGTTGAAGAGTTTGGTGCCGCTCTCTGGCCATCATCATCATCCCCACCACCATCATCATCACCATCCTCATCATCCTCATCATTATCATCGTCATAAGTGTTGGACATTTTTATCAGTGTGAGGGGCCGAGCGGTCATTTACTGCTCCTGGGTGCGTGGCTGAAGTTGGATTCCGTGGCCAGGGCCTGGGTTCTGGTTCTTGAATTTCATGTTTGCAGAACAAGTGACACGCGCTCCAGAGCACAGCTGCGCAAGAGAATAATTATTGTTGATCCTCCCCTCTGGTGAGCACCGGGTTCTTTTTTGTTCCATTGAGGTGCCCCATCCGCGAGTTCGCACCCTGTTTCTGTTACTCACGGGAACCTGGCGTTACCAAATTGAGCCGTTGCTCCCGGCTTACAGCAACAGCGGCTCCCGCCGGATACTTCCGCGCAAGTTATATTTCAAATTCGCGCTCTCGCGCGGGCCGTCTTCGCAATGTCTGAAGAAATCTCGCTCTCGCGTGAGGCTCCCTCACAACTTGTTTCGGCGCTGGGCCCCCTGGCCTCAGGAGTCGCGCTCTCGCTATGGAGTTCCTGACGATTTGCTTGGGAGCCGCGTTCTCTTCCGAGTTTGAGTTGCGATTCATGTTGGATTGACGCTTCAGCGGCCCGCTTGCTCGATCTGGCCGTCTGGGCATGCCCGCTGGACCCTGCCTGTTAGGGTCCGCCCTCCCGATCCGTCCGTCTGGTTCTGCCATTTGTACTCCTGCGCCTTACCTTCCTACTGCAAGTCTCTCTCGTGCTCCATCCTTCTCCCTCTCCCTTGTCTCTTTCTTCCTCCCATCCTTCCCTTGTTCTAGGGGCTGGGCCATGTACACGTGGCAAGTAGGGAAGATATACCCCCAAGGGAAGTACGATCGAAGTCGAAGAGGGTGGGTATCGAGGGTTAGGGATATACGTGTTGAATCACACGCGAGTAGATGAAGCGATCAGTCTTAAACTATTGATATTGTTGTTGATGTTATTGTTGTCGTGGTCGTCCTCGCCCGCGACCCCCCGCGACCCACCCGCGACCAACCCCGCGATCCGCCCCCCGCCCGGGACCCACCCGCAACCCACCCCATGACCCACCCGCGACCCTCTTGCGACTCACCCCTCGCCCGCCCCCTTTACCCTTGTCCACATCTGCGGGGTGCTACGTTTTTTCCTCCCCATCATCATCTCCATTACGTTTGTATCATGTTCGTCATGCTCATCTTCTCCATCATACTCATCGCCAGGCCATTGGAGCGCGACGGGGGATCTTGGTGTGCAGCGATTTTAGTGCGCAATATCCGGGCATCTTATGTTTCCCTTTCTCTCGTTCGTTGTGTCTCCGTCTTCTCCCTGTCCATGTGTGTAATGTATCTGTATGTGTATATAAAAATATAGATACACACATGCCTCTGTGTCGCCGCCCCCCTTCCCATGCATGTACACAGATCTATATATCCAAGAGGATTACTCCAGCCCGCCGGCTTCATAACTTTGAATTCGTCAAGAGTCGTGCTCGAAGGAGTGTCGAAAGTGCACGTGTTCAAAGGAGTGTGGCGATCCTTTTTCCCTTTGGGCCCTCTCTCTGGCCTTCTGGGGACACTCTTGGGCCATCTCGGGGGCGTCCTAGGCCGTCTTGAAGCTATCTTGGACTGTCACGGGGTCCGCCCTGGGCCGCCCCGACGCTCTCGTGGACTGCCTCGGCGCCCACGGGGTCCTCTCGGGGCTCTCTGGAGGTTCGGGAGGGCCCATGTGGTGCGCTGGGGAGCCCAGCCGCCCCACCGCCACCCCGCCAGCGCCCCCTCCTCCTCCTCCTCCTCCTCCTCCTCTTACCCTGCTCCTCCTCCCCCTCCTCCTCCTCCCCCTCCTCCTCCTCCTCCTCCTCCTCCTCCTCTTTACCCAGGGGAGGGGGGATGAAAGGGGGAGGGGGGGCCACCAATCATCTCACGCGCCTCTTCACCCCAGGCAGGCGGGGTCCGGCGGAGCATTCGATGTGAGAGAGCGCGTTCCCTGGGCGCTTGCAGGGGGGGGGGGTCCAGAGCCGGGCCCCGCGAGAGGTCACCGTGGAGGTGGACGCCGGGCGGGCATTGCGCGAGGCGCCGCCGGGGGGGCGACGACGGTGGTCGCGTCGGGCGTGTTTGCAAGGCCTCGCTCGGACGTGTGCATTCCTTCTCGGCGACGACCATCGAAGAGCATCCTGGATCATTTCCCCCGCCCCCGCCTCCTCCTCCTCCTCCTCCTCCTCCTCCTCCTCCTCCTCCTCCTCCTCCTCCTCCTCCTTCTCCTCCTCCTCCTCCTCCTCCTCCTCTCTCTCTCTCTCTCTCTCTCTCTCTCTCTCTCTCTCTCGGACAAAAAGAACACGCACGAAACCGAAACATGCACGGGGAATGGATGTCCGAGCGCTGGCGAGGGGGGCAAAATGAGAAGGAGAAGGCCATCGGACGTTTTCTCGCCGATCCTCTGCGGTTCGCTGATATTCTGTGCTTTTCACCGTTCCATCGAAGGGCATCTCTGATCATCTTACGAAGAACACACGCGCGCGAAACCGAAAACAACACGCCAGGAGTGAACGTCCGAGCGATGGCGAGTTTCTTCGGATCAGCCTTCGGGATGCCATACGGCGGCTGCGCCTTGCCGAGAGCGTTCCACGGGGTGCCCGGATCGTCCCGAGCGACCGCCGAGGGCCCGATAGCGCTTTTCTGCCCAGGAATGTGCGGATATGCCATCTGGGACACATCGGCAATACATCGGTGATATATCGCCGGTTCCAGCGGGATGTTTCCTCCCTGAGCTGGTTCCCCCCTCTGGTTCCCCATCATCTACATTTTCTGGCTGACCCGAATTATTCTTATAATATGTCTGGCTGGGACAATCTTGCTTTAATACATTGCGTTCTCGTTCTAAGAACAGTTCTTTATTTTCGAGCAGGTTTTCGTTCTACGAACATGCCGTGGTAGGCCTGCAGGAATGCCGAGACTGCCGGTCACTGCCCAGCAGCGGCGACGACGGCTGTCACGACCATTGGCGACCAGGGTCACGCCCATCACGATGGTTGCAACGAAACGATTTCTCCAGGATGAGGAGGAGGAGGAGGAGGAGGAGGAGGATGAGGAGGAGTTTCCCCCCCACCTCCGCCCTCTCCTCTCGTCTCCCTTCCCGGAGTGCGGGCACGATGGGGGAGAACGAGGAGGCGCGGGAGGCGTGCGGGGAAGGGGTGGGGCAGGAGCGACGAAGCGACTTCTAGAGCAACAGCGTTGTCGACCACACGTAGGGGCGGTCCGTGCCGAGGGCCCGCTCCTCTCCAGAGGGGGGGAGGGGGGTGCGGCGGCTGCGCGAGAGCGCGGAAGCGTCCGTTCTTTGCGTGGCGCGAGGCGCGAATCCCCCCGCGGCAAGCGTGCTTGACGCGTGTTCGCTGCTTTCGGGCTCTCGGGGCCCTCCTCCTCCTCCTCCTCCTCCTCCTCCTCCTCGACAGGCAAGGGGACTACTGGAGGTTCAACACCGACGAGCAGGGCGGCGACTACACAGAGATCGTGGACGCGCTCCTGCAGGATATCCAAGACCAGCTGTGGGAGACGGCATCGCAGCACCACAACGGCGGAGGGCTACAATATGGCGCGGACGTGACCGACCTTAAGAAGCACCTCGACCAGCTCGCCCAGAAGGAGCACCACGGCACGTACGGCGCGCTCCTCACGGCAGCGTGTGCAGGCACCTGGACGAGGCGGCGCAAGCACGAGACCTTCGGCGGCGAGGAGGCCATGTGCGAGTGCGGCAGACCAGAGGATGATGCACAGGATCTGGGGCCACTGTGCGGCCCGAGCCGACTGCGAGGCCATCCGCAAGACAGAGGGCTTGGCATGCAGGGCCATCGAGGGGGCCAAGGAGAACCCCGCCTTCTGGCTCAGAGGCATCACGCCCAAGAAGTGGACCACGCCGCCCAAGTGCGACACCCAACACGTCGAGCACACCGTGGGCGCCTGCATCACCAACAACAGGCTCTCCGCCAGCGACGGCGGCGAGATCACGGGCTGCGGCGACGGCTCAGGAGGCGAGTACAGCGCAGACGAGAGATACTGCCGCTGCGGCTGGGGCTGGGTGCTGCTGAAGGAGGGCGACGACGCCGACGGGATCGCGGGCGCCAGATTCGGCCCACTGCCAGGACCGAGGCAAACCAACAACAGGGCGGAGCTCTTCAGCCTGATCAGCTTCGTCAACGCCACGGATGGCAAGGCCAGCTTCTGGACCGACAGCGAGGTCACCTGCCTGGGCTGGGCGGCGCGACGCGAGGAGACCACAGGGCTCGGCTGCACGAGCGGCGACTTGTGGCACCAGCTGGGCGAGGCGATCCGTGCGCGAGGAGGCGACCGCAACGACATCAGCGTGCACCACCTCAACAGCCACATGACTGAGCAGGAGGCCCGCGCGAAGGGCATCACGAGGCGCATCCGGGCAGGCAACCAGGCAGCCGATCAGTACGCAGACGCAGGCGCCAAGACCCACGCGATCAGCGACACCGAGATGAGCTGCTACGAGTGGGTGAGAGCGACGGCGCACCTGGTGAGGCTCAGGATCGCTGCAACCACCAAGGACGTCATCACCAGAAGGCCGCCAGACGAGAAGGAGATGAGAGAGGCCCGCCGCGCTCAGGCTAAGAAGCGACGGCAGGACACCGTGCGCAAGAAGGACCTGCTGGGGGACAACCACTTGCGGCGGCCGCTCACCCAACACGTTCTGGCACGAGACCGTCGAGGCACAGGCTGGACGTGCCTGAGCTGCTGGCAGTCGGTCTCCAGTACGATGACGGCGCAGAACATCCACAGCTGGCTGACGCAGGAGTGCAGTGGCCCACCGCCCGAGACGGCGATCACGGTCACCAAGTTCGGCGTCGAGTCGCATCCCACGCACAAGCTGAGGCGGCTGAGGAGGCACAACAGGTGGTTCTGCGAGAAGTGCGGCGGCGCCACCACTGAGCTGATCGCCAAGAAGCTGCAGGAGCCTTGCTGTGGACGCACGGCATGCGACAGCGGGCACTACAGGCTACAGGGGTGGCTGAGGCAAGCGGCGCGAGAGCAAGGCACCTGCGACAGGCCTCGCGCACAGAGCGACCCTGAGGACGAGGAGGACGAGGAGCAGCTTGCAGAGGCCAGCAGCAGCCAGAGCACGGAGGTCGACACGA
Source organism: Prorocentrum cordatum (assembly GCA_963575745.1). Taxonomy (NCBI): domain Eukaryota; class Dinophyceae; order Prorocentrales; family Prorocentraceae; genus Prorocentrum; species Prorocentrum cordatum. The sequence continues at coordinate 214,772 of CAUYUJ010016491.1, read as the reverse complement.
CAGGGGGCACAAGTGGTGTTTCCTGGCGAAACAAACGGGAAGAGCCACCCTGCCGTCTGCGGGTGAAGTGCCGAGGCAACGCTGCTGGCGCGCTGGAGGCGACGAGGAGAGCTACGCCGCCTGCGGAGCCTGGCAGCCTGCCCGCCCCACCAGCTGCAGGAGCAGGCCGAGGGCCCGCGACGCGGGACAGGGCACGTCGGGCCGCGGCGGCCAGAGCGAGAGCGCGCAGCGAGGCAGCAGGCGCGCGACCCGACGGCGGAGACAGAGGAGAGCAGAGGCCACGGCGATCAGAAAGCGAAAGACGACGAGCTGAGGAGCCGATCGTGAGACGCCTGCTGGACGCGACCGCCGCCACACCAGCACCGACGCCGACACCGACGCCAGCACCACCAGCAGCAGCAGACCGACCTGATGAAGCTGAGGCCGCACGCCGTGCCGCCTCGCGAGCGCTGCTGGAGGAGGAGCGGTGGCGCGCGGCGCGCCCGCCGCCAGAGGCGAGAGGGGCCCGCGCGGCGAGCGCCGCCCCGCCGCTGCCGCTGGGCGCGCTGCGTCGGCTGCTGGACGAGGGCGAGCGGCCCGCGGGGCGGGTGAGGACCACGCGAGGCGGAGCTGATGGCAGACGACGTGGTCTCCCCGCCCCGCGGAGAGAGGGCTCGGCTGCGGAGCCGCCCGCAGGCCCCTCGGTTGCTCGGCACGTCCCCCTGTTGCCGAGGACCGAGGCGGCCTGAGAGGCGCCGAGAGCGGCGCCCCCGCGCGCGCGCGCCGACAGCGCCGCGCGGGTTGCCACGACGTGGCGGCTCGAAAGAGCTCGGAAAGAGCTCCTCCTCCTCCCCTTTTTCCCAATCCTCATTTTTCGTCCTCCTCCCCCTCCTCGCCCTCCTCCTCCCCCTCCTCCTCGTCCTCCTCCTCGTCCTCCTCCTCCTCCTCCTCCTCCTCCTCCTCCACTGTCCTGGGGAAGGCCACGGGATCCAGGACCGTTTTCGTCAGAACCCATTCCTTTCATGCCAAGACGAGGCAGGTGGGTTTCTCAAAGGGTCCCCCGTCCCCTCGCGCCGACAAACAAAGTTGACCAGGGGTTGGGCTGCAGCAGTCAGCGTGGAGCATCCGTCTGGGTTCCCGAGCGCGCGCCATTGCCGAACCCCACCAAGGGATGGTCATTGCCGCTTTTCCTGGCCACGGCATACAGTTTGGTGTGATCCGTAGGCCGATCGTGTAACATCCAGGGTGCCGTTCTGCCCGATATGCCGCGCCTCGTGGTCTTCTCATGTCTGGTGCGGCGTTGCCCTCAGAAGAGTCTTGTCCTCTCGGATGTCCACCGCAATCCAGTCCGACTGTACCTAGCCCGCCATCGTCGTGGTCATCGTCGTCGTGTCCGCCGCCGTCGTCGATCGTCGGTCAATGGTTTGTGAGCAAGGAGGCCTTGTCAGGTGTATTGAACCCACCCGCCATGTTGGAGTTGCAAATACAGAGAAAGTCATCATGGCTCCAGCTATGTTATATTGCTTGATGGTTCGCTGACCTTCCCAACACTTGATTTGATGTTTGCTAGTGGTGCGCCGATGGGTCTCATAGCCTGGAGCATTTCATATATCATATCAGGGCAATTTCGGTATGTCGAAGAGCACCTCCTTGCCAGTCAGCACCCCCTCCTGTGAAGTTGGCTCTGGCTCGCAGCAGCGCCTGCCAGGTGCCTCCTGGCATGACAGGCTGCCACACCGACCTCGGCTAGGACCACCAGGTGCCAGCCCTCGCGCGCGACGGCAAATGCCCGCGGGTGCACGACCCCGTTCCATCGCTTGCGTCTTGTTTGCGTGTGCGCTTTTTCGCACAGAGCCGAGCGGCACGCGCATCGCCCCCGGAACGCCCGATTCTCTACCAGGGGGGAGAGGAGGGGTGAGGACCAAGATGTCACCACCCACCAAACCACCCCGGCCCAGCCCGATGGCCCCAAGCTGCACTCTACTTCCGCTGGGGGGGGGGTCGGGGAGTATGGACAAAAACACGCATGAAGCCCGTGCGCCCCCCCCAACCCGAAATGCGGGCGAGATTCGGGTCTTCGGGTTGGGTTGGGCAGGTAGTCCAGATGCAGCAGGGGGGAAATTATTTGCAAGGGTCACCACCCAGAGCTTCACGAACACCAGAATCCAGTGTCGAGACCTATCTTTGCGCGAAGATATAAAATTTAGGTTTCTCAAAAAGAAACCTAAATTTTAGGTTTTTCACTGAATTTTAGATTTTGCGTTGTTTTTTTTTTGGGTGTGATTTTGAGCGCTTGAGCATTATTATTATACATATATATATATATAAATGTGATATATTTATACATATATATCATACATATGTTATATATTATATATATTATATAAAAACCTCATCCTCCTCCTCCTCCCCCTCCTCCTCATCCTCATCCTAAGCTCAGCCGCCCCTTATGCCCCAATCCTCCTGCTACCTCCTCTTTTCGGACCAGGGATGCAAAAATCGAAATTGGAAATCGAGCCTTTGAGAGATTTTGAGAGCCCATTGCGTTGCATCCTCGGCGTATCCTTGGGGACCCCGTGTTGCGCTGATTTGCTCACCCGCCCCTTATACCCCAATCCTCCTGCTACCTTGGTATCGTAGGACACTTGTGATGATATGCGTGTTGCCCCGTGTATTTTGAGAGCCCTTGCATTCTTGCGTCCTCGGCATATCCTTGGGAAGTCCCGTTGGCAGCCCTGCTGGAAATTCACTTGGTCGCCCCAAGGGTTAGCGTCCTTACCGATCACGCGTCCGCGCTGTGGCTAAAGCCAGTGCCCTCGGTCACCCTCAGCGTTTCGGCTTGGATCCTCTTTCTCAGGGAAAATGGCCAAGACCCGCGGAGCAAACTGGAATGGAGCTCTCAGTGAGATGGTGGCGTTCCTGACTTCTGTGCTTGTTGGGGAAGGCGGTGCTCCGAAACCCCTGGCCTACAGCCCCAGCTTCGAAGACCCAGTGGACATCGATGAGCTCTCGAAGCTCGCCCCCGTCCTGAAGGCTGCTCGAGAGTTGCAGGACGACCTCTTGATAAGGTCCCCCCCCCTATGGAAACCTTACTAACACAGGACAGACAGGAGGATGAGCAGGAGGAGCAGGAGGAGCAGGAGGAGGGAGACGGGGAGGAGAAGGAGGAGGCGGAGGAGGAGGCAAGATGAGGGGAGGGAGGAGGAGAAGGATCAGGAGAAGGAGAAGGAGGAGGAGGAGGGAGGAAGAGGAGGAGGAGGAGGAGGTGGAGGAGGAGATCGCCCAACACAGGTACAACGACATCAAGGAGGGGATCATGAGCCTCATATTCGACAAGAAGCTGGTGCTCGACGCGAGCGTGTACAAAACGAAGGCCCGAGAGGAGGAGAGGAGGAGGACGAGGAGGAGGAGGAGGAGAAGAAGGAGGAGGAGAAGGATGAGGGAGGATGAGGGGGAGGATGGGGGAGGATGGGGGAGGGGGAGGGTGAGAATAAGGGGGAGGAGGGGGAGGAGAAGGAGGAGGAGGAGGAGGAGGAGGAGGGGGAGGATCGAGGTGGAGAAGCATGAGGAGAGGGAGGAGGAGGTGGAGGAGGAGGAGGAGGCGGAGGAGGAAGAGGAGGAGGAGGAGAGGGGGGAGAAGAAGAGGAGGAGGAGGAGACGAAGGAGTGAAGGAGAATGACGATGAGAAAAAGGAGGGGACTGGAAGCGGAATCCCTCCAGAGGCCCTCAAGAAGCAGTGGGCGGAGGAGCAGGCGGAGATCCTCCGCGTCGCGCTCCGCCACGTCGGGCGCGCGTGGTACCGCAAGGCATCGCCCGACGCCCACCCGTACTTGTCGGAGCTCCCAGCGCCGCAGAGGACACTGGGAGCAAATTCAAGGGGTAGAGTAGTAGTAGTCGTAGTAGTCGTAGTAGTCGTAGCAGCAGTAGTAGTAGTAGTAGTAGTAGTAGTAGTAGTAGTAGTAGTAGTAGTGGCAGCAGCAGTAGCAGCAGCAGAAGTAAGAGCAGCATTAGGAGTAGTATTAGGATTGGAGGAGGAGGAGGAGAAGGATGATATGTAGACGAAGGGGTAGTAGCAGTGGTAGTAGCAGTAGAAGAAGTACAGTATAACCATATAGTAGCAGTAGCATTAGTTGTGGCAGTAATTGTCGTAGTAGCAATAGCCAATCGGTAACAGTAGCAGTACATGGTGTTAGTAGTAACAGTAGTAGCAGTAGCAGTAGCAGTAGTAGTAGTAGTAGTCGTAGTAGTAGTAGTAGTAGTCGTATTAGCAGCAGCAGTAAGTACAGGGAGTAGGAGTAGGAGGAGTAGGAATATGATCACCCGTTGGAGTAATAGTTCCTGAAAAGCAACATCGGTAGTAGTGACAATAATCTTAGAGCGCAAACGTAGATGTACTACAAACGTAGTAGGATAGCAGCAGCGGCAGCAGCAGCAGTAGTTACTGTAGTAGTAGCAATAGTACTAGAAGTAGAAGTAGGTCAGTAGCAGTAGCAGCAGTAACCGTACTAGTACCATCAGCAAACACAGTAGCGCCATCAGAAGCAACAGTAGGGATAGAACTAGCAGTAGCAACCACTGTATCAATAGCAGTAGTAGGTGTAGTACGTAGTAGTGGTAGTTGTCGTAGTAGTAGCCACGTCTACATCCACGTCTGCTACTATACCCCGACCACTGCCACTGCCACTGCTCCTCCTCCCCCTACCTCCCCCCCCCCCTGCCCCTTCCTCACTCCCCCCTCTGTCTCCCCTGCTCCTCCTCCCCATCCTCCTCATCCTCCTCCTCCTCCTCCTGACCCTCCTCTTCATTTTTTTTGTTGTAAATGCCAGCCCGCAGTCAGGACGCCGGCCAGTGCTGCGGCTTCACCAGCGTTGCCTGATTTCGAGACGCCGCCGAAGACGTCGGCCATCTCGTGGGGCGCGAGCTTCGACGACTTCGCCGTCCTGGAGGGTAGCGCGCCAGAGGCCCAGGCTGCGCGAGATGCCGATCCAGATGATGACGATGTGGAGCTCGTGGAAGCGCCTCCGCGGTTCGTCCCGATGATCGAGCTCGAAAGCGAGGACGACGGTGACGGCGAGGTGCTTGGCCCGACGGCGTCCACCGAGTACGAGCCCCTAGCAGACGTGGACGACACGTGGGTTTACCACTTCGACCAGGACGCGTTCAAGTGCTACCGCGCCTTGTGCACAGATGCTGGCGTGGTTACGAAGCGCGAGGAGGCGAAGCGCATCGTTGCCCCGTTCTACGGCAGTCAGCTGGTCGCGCTCTTCGCGGACGGCACCGAGAGAAAGGTGGGGAGGATAAGGAGGATGAAGAGGAGAAGGAGGAGGAGGATGGAGGAGGAGGAGGAGGAGGAAGAGGAGCAGGGGAGGAGGGGGAGGAGGAGGAGGAGAAGGAGGGACGAGGAGGGAGGATGAGGAAGGACGGAGGAGGAGGCAAGAGGAGGGGAATCGGAATCGGAGTCGGAGGAATCGGAGTCGGAGGAGGAGGAAGAGGAGTCGGAGGAGGAGGAAGATGAGGAGGAGGAGGAGCATAACGAGGAGGACGAGGATGAGAGAGGTCTCATGGCCCCAAACGTCACCAAGGGTCCCCAACTTGTTTGCGCATCCACCCAGGTCCCCAAGATGATCGACAAGGAGCAGATCAACACGCTTCAGTTTTCCCGTTTCGCGGAGCTGCGCGGCCTGAATGAGTCAGCGGATAGGAACGGGACGATCGTGCAATTGCTGTCGTACAACGAGGAGAAGAAGAGGTGGAAGGCACGCGGCGACGGCAAAGAGCTGTTCTCCGTGAAACCCGAGAACCTCGTGGCGGCGCCCAAGGTTCACCCTGATGCCCGATGCTTCGCCAAAGGCAAGGACAACTCGCAACTTCACGAGATCTGCCTGGCGACTTGGGATGCTCTCGAGTGCACGTGGCAAGTGACATATCCCCTTAAACCTGAGATGGGCGTTTGCACAGTCGACCTCAAGGACCTCTGCTGGTTCATCAAAGGTCCTGCTGACGAGCAAAAGTGCGAGAACGTGCAGCAGGTTGAAAGTCTTGCTGGCGAGTCGAAGGGCGAGAACGTGCAGCAGGTCGAGAGTCCTGCTGAGGAGCCGAGGGGCGAGGACACGGATCTGGGCAAGTGGCGAACGGATGATGCGGAGTCCATCGAGAACGGCACTGACGAGACGGGTACTCCTGACAGCGCAGAGGGTCACAGCGGCCCTGTCGCCAAGGCCAAGCCCAAAGCTAAGCCCAAAGGTAAGCCCAAATGCAAGCCCAAAGCGAAGGGGAAAGCCAAGGGGCAAGCCAAGAAACGTGCAGCCAAACCTGACGCGGAGCCCCAGCCGAAAAAGAAGAAGCAGACGGCGGAACCGCCAGTTGCAGCAGCTCCTCCAGGTGACGGAACCGATGGGGACAGCCCGTCAGGTTCTTCGAAGTCCAAATGCCAGGACGAGGGCTACAAGGAGGGGCGCGTGTACGTGAGCATCAAGGTCTCCGATGCTATCGAGGTGCGCGCGGAGCGGCAGAAGGGCAGTTACGACTTGGTGCGGATCAACAACGTGGAGACCAAGCAGCAGCTCACAATGGTGAGCGAGTCCGTCACCTACAAGTGCTTGACGACGGCCTTCGACATCGCCAAGGAGGTCGCCACGCGCCTCACGGCTATGCAAGTCATGGGAGCCAAAATCACATTCATGTTCAGTCTCCTCCGCATCCTCCTTCTGGGACCCCCAAGAAAACAACTGGAAGATATTTTAGAGGGGGGAAATGTCCAGAGCCTCTGCCGACTTCCCTCCCGCCTTCATCCTTCACTCGTCCTTTCCGTCTCCCCCTCCTTCTCCCCTATTCCCTCCTCCCTCCGCCCGTGTCAGGCCACGTCTCGACTCGATTCGATTGATTCGACTCGATTCGATTGATTCGGTCCGATTCGACTCGATTCGATTCGAGTGATTCGATTCGATTCGATTCGATTCGATTGATCGGTTTTCAGCTGGCCCTCGTGGGCCCTTGGTGCGGGGTGGCGATCCCCCTGTTGAGCCCGCGGGGGAGGGGGGGGGAGGTGAGGGCAAACGGATGGGACGCAGCCCAGGTTCTACCTGAGAAGAGCGAGATCAAGGATCTCAGGGACACCGTGATCTCGACTGAGTTTGCGGGCCAGATCGAGGCCTTGCGGCTGCGAGCGACCCAGCCGCCTCAGTAGGCCAACTTGGGGCCTTGGGGTGCGAGGCCAGGCAAGCGTAGAGGGCGCACAGTTAATCGTGCCCACCAGCCCGCCCTCCTTCTCCACCTCATCCCTCCCGCCAAGACAGCCCGCTGCACTTAAGGGGCCCTTAAGTGCAGCGGATCTGCTCCTCCGTCGGGGGGGCTCCCGGAGGCCAAGACAGCCCGCTGCACTTAAGGGGCCCTTAAGTGCAGCGGATCTGCTCCTCCTTCGGGGGGGGCTCCCGGAGGCCTAGACAGCCCGCTGCACTTAAGGGGCCCTTAAGTACAGCGGATCTGCTCCCCCCCCTCCCCCCCTCGCTCCGCGCTGTGCGGAAAGCTGGCCTCAACGCACGAGCATGTTTTAATATTGTCGGGTAGAGTCCTGACACGTTGCACGAGGGTGGGAACAGGGCTGATGCCCGACTGTGCTTCGCTGGGCCACGGGCGTGGTAACTGCAGGGGTTGTCGCAGCGAACTAGAAAACAGGTCAGACTCACAGTTGCGCTGGCACCGTTGGAACCGAGCTGGTCAGTGTTCTGACGTCTGTCCCGAGAGATGGGGACGGGAGGACGAGAGGGAGAACGACGACGAGGATGAGCAGGATGAGGAGGGAATGGAGGAGAGGAGAGGAGGGGAGATGAGAGGAGACGAGGGGAGGGGAGCGGAGATGCGAAGAGAGGTGAGGAGATCACAGAGGGGAGGAGAGGAGAGAGGAGATGAGAGGACGGGAGAGGACATGAGGGGAGGGTGGGAGGAAGGAAGGGAGACGGGAAGGAGAGGAGGGCGGGAGGGAGAGAGATGGAGGGGTTGGGGTGACCCCCCAAAGGTGAACAGAGGGGACGGGGGTTCCCACGTGGCGAGGGGTAGGGGGCGCCCCCCCCAAAGTACAACAAAAGTACAACAAAAGTCTAACAAAAGATTAACACTGTTAAACTTTTGTTAAACTTTTGTTTAACTTTTGTTAAACTTTTGTTGTGCTTTACCGTTGTGGCGTGAGATGGTTTCGAAGACGGCGGGCTGGTGAGATCTCAGAGCCACCCCGCGCTCCCTCCACGACCCCCCGCGAACCTCCCGCCCTCCCCCACGATTTCTCAGAGCCCCCCATGCCTCGCCGCGCCCCCCCTGAAGCGCAGACCCCCCGTGAGACGTCCGTCCTCTTCCCATCCGTCCTTCCCCCCCTCCTCCGTGGTGAAGCCGTTTTGGCGCAGTTGCTTCTCTGCAACGCTAGCTGGCCTGCCTTACGAGCGCGAGCACGCGCAACAGACTTGCTCGATGTCGTCTGCAGCCAGCTACATGACGTTCAGGCGCAAGTGTTCTGAGCAGGAGTGGGCAGACTATCAGAAGTGCAAGGGCAACATCGCCCAGCTGCAATTTCGAGCGCAATGGGCGGAAGCTCGCGTCAAGAACGCGTCGGCCACCAAGAAAAACACTCAGCAGGAGCGCATCAGTCAGGGCAAGCGGGGCTTCTATCGCCCGCGCGCCAAGATCCTCGAGGAGGAGGGCCACGACGCGGAGGGGGAGGTGGCCACGGATAACATCATCAAGAAGGCCCTCGCGAAGGGCTACCCCTTCGTGGCGTACAACGAGGATACAGAGAGGCTCGAGCACTTGCACCGCCAGCGGTACTTGGACGAGGGCTTCGACCGAACCAGGTCTCTCGAGATCCAAGGAGAGGCGGACATTCCAGAGGAGGAGCTCCAGAGCGTCTTGATGCAGGCGCAGGCGCAGGGCCTCTCCAAGCCTGACGACGGGATCCTTGAGGCGGAAAGGAAAAAAGTGGAAGCTAGATTGCGTGGTGAGGCCGCATCTTCGGTGAGCAGCGTGTGCTCTTCGCTGGCGGTGGCCGCTACGTCAGCAGAGACGGCGCCAAGCGTGACTCCCGCTGTGCCGATTCAAGCCGCTGCCGCCGCAGTCCAGCCGGCAGCAGCGGACGCCCCCAAGGCGGTTGCAGTCACGCCTCCCTTGGCCATCAAGGAGGAGAAGTCCAAGAATCAGATCGCGCTTGCCGCCGCCTTCGGGAACATCAAGAACCATAAGAGCATCGACAAGCCTACCTCCGACGTGAGCTCGGCGGCGGGTGTGACCTCGGGGTGCTCGGGGGTGTCTGAAGTTCGCCCTGAAGACTCTGCCTCTCAAGTCGGAGTCACAGAGCCGCCAATCAAGTCAGAGGATGGTGGCGAGCCCGAGCCACCCCAGAAGAAGCCCAAGAAGGCCGCCGAGGCAGACATCGCGCTCAACAAGGCGTTGAGCGACGCGAAGCAGTTCGTGCAGCAGTGCAACATCGCAGCCAAGATCATCAGTAAGTCCGCGGTGAAGGACTCCGACTGGGGCTGGGCCCAGGGCATGGTGGCGGAGCTCCAGCTTGCAGTTGATGCGACTCTTTCGACCTACTCGAAGATGAACGATGAGGTGCTCTTCTCTTCTCCTGCGAACCTGAAGTCCATGCACGGTGACGGGCTCAAGGACTGGGCCAACGCCATTCAGAAAGAGGTTGGGGTCAGCAAGGGTGTCATCGACGCCGAGGTCAACCCTTTGATGCAGATGTACAACATCAAGCTCAAGCAGAAGATCGATGCGCAGAAGCGCAGTAAGGCCGCCTCATCCCTGGCGTCTAGTGGCGGGGTCAGCGCAGCTGGCCCATAGCTACACGTGTGCAGCTTAGCTATATGTAAGCACAGCTTGTTAGAAGCAGTGCGCGCCAGAGCGATCAGCCTCCCCTCCTCCTCCTCCTCATCTTCCTCCTCCTCCTCCTCCTCCTTCTCGTCCTCCTCCTCCACCTCCCTCTTCCTCCTCCTCCTCCTCCTCCTCCTCCTCCTCATCATCATCATCATCATCATCACTCTTCTCCTCTTCCTCTTCTTGCTGTCGTGGCTGATGTTTTTACGGCTTCGGATGCTGCCATGGGGCTGCGTCCCGTTCTCTCTGTCCTGCAGCTGCCGAGCGTCGTGGGGAGATGTGCTCGAAAAGCTTTGAACTCACCCTTGCACGTGCTTCTCGGGATCTGAGGCCATTGGCTTGCAACGAGTACTTGTGGTCAACAGCATCGGCGGAGCTACGCGGAAGCAAGGATCCATGAGGAGGGCGAGGGTGAGGAGGAGGAGGAAGAGGAGGAGGAGGACGAGGAGGAGAACGATGAGGCGGCGGAGGAGGAGGAGGAGGGTGAGGAGAGGGTCAGGGGGAGGAAGTGGCTTCCAACGCGGGGTCAGGGGCATCTGCGGACTGACGCGAAAGCGAATAAGCACAAATGTAGTGTAGCAGCGGGCTCAGTGTAGCAATGGCAGGTATAGCAATAGCTGTAGCACGCCCCAAGACGAAAAAGATGCAGCCCTTCCGACAAGCAGCCCCAAGAAGAAGAGGGGAACACGCCCTTCTGGAAACCGACTGTGGTCTAGTTGGCCGAACCCTCATCCCCCCCGTCCTCTCTTCAAAACCGATTGTCGTCGTCGTCAGGGTTCGTGTCACGTGCAATCGCCCGTCGTCAGCATCAACAACCAACAAACACAACAATCCGTATATAGCCATTTTGGCATCGATGACGAAACGAGCTGCGGGCATCCGATTACGGAATTTACCTGCTCGGAGATCCGAGAACGTCACAAAACCAACATCCGTTGAAGCGGGAAGGTCTCGCGACGCAGGCTTGGAATATCGCAAGTACTTGTTGCGCCAGTGGTCCGTGGGCGCCAAGACTTGTAAAGAATTGTGCTCGGAGGCGTTTCTCTCTAGTCGTGCAGGCGCCGCTGAGGTCGCAGACCTCGGAGTGAACCCTGGTCATCTTGGACGCAATCACGCCAGGCATGTGCGTCAAGCTCTCGGCTTGCGAGAGTTGCGAGGGAAGTTTTACTATGTCAAGGTGCCAGTTTACGACAGGCGCTCGGCGTCTAGAGTATTTAAGTGGATACCAGTTCGTTTGCCCCATGAGGTGTTCAGTAGCATGTATGAAACGAACAGGAGCAGCATGGATTACAAAAAACAAGACCCCGACGAAGTTATGGTTCCATCGTATACTCAACACATTGTAACTCAACAGAATGGAATTGCGAACACTGTTCCGATTGGGCTCTACAGCGATGCCACTCCTGTTTACAAAGCTGGTTCTGTGCTGGTTGGCATGTGCAACGTCACGTGGCAGCGAAAAAGACATGTCATGTGGCTGTTGTTGAAAAAGCAGATGTGCCAGTGCGGCTGCAATGGCAGGTGCACTACAGATGCAGTCCAAGTAGTGATCAACAAGTCGTTGAATTGCCTTGCCGAGGGTAAACATTCGATGGTCCCCTCAACGTGTGTCAACCCAAACGTGTGTTTGGCAACCGGAGCATTCAGATGCCCACGCGGCAAACACACATTCGGCTTACACCTGTTCGGGGGACCATCGATACATATGAATGAGCGTTTCGACGGCTTGCCTTGGCGGGAGGAGGACTCCCTACGCGCCGAGAAAGCAGGCACAACTTTAGGCTTTCACGGTGCGGTTACTGAATACAGATGCGATTGGCCTGAGCATTGTGACATAGCCCGTCTAAAGCGATGGACTGCCAGATGCCCGTGTCCGAAGTGTCGGTGCCGCCTTACTAACATGCATACAGAATACAGCAGTTGCTCTTCAATTCAATTGCCTTGGGACGAACGAACAATGGATGATTATATTGATGAGCTGACAAGGCAAGTCATCACAGTAAATATTGAAACCGCAGATCAACTAAGAACACTTGTGGGAGCTTTGCGTTTCAGGAAGGCGCATCCTTGGGGAAGAGTAGTTGGCAAGCGCTTGGATGATTTTGGGCTCATCTCGGGAGATTCGCTGGTGTGCACAGAACGCATGCCAGATCTGCATCGTCTCGAGGATTGTTGGCTGTGAATCAAACAACACACACTCCAAGCTTTCCAGGGGAAGTTTGAGTTTATACCTGAGGTCTCGGGGTCCGAAAATGGAACTTCGCATTCTCTCTGGGGATCCAGCTTCACGGTTTAGAAACATGTTGTTTTGTTTGGTTCACAGTCATCTCCAGGACGTATCGTTGCCATGTACCGTCTTGTTCTTCCGCACGGATGACAACGCAGGTATTGCAGGGGTCCCATGCATTTTTGACATCCCAGGGGTGCGCATGCAAGGAATATTCGGGCTTTCTGTGACTCATCTTGTTTTAGATGTCCTCCACGTGGTCGATTTGGGGGTAACGCAATGTTGGGCTGGTGCGTGCTTGACAGAGATGCTCCGTTCAAACATTTATGGGGTAGAGGACGCACTAGCGGATGATCGCTTAGCCTCGGGACTTCTTGTCATGAAATCTCGGTTGCGCAGGTGGTATGGGCGATACAACAGATTACATAGAAGTTCGCCAATAAGCAAGATCGACGATCTTTCGTTGCAAATGATAGGTCTTCATTCGGACGACCCGACGCTGAAAGCGAAGGGCGCCGAAAGCCGTGGCATCGTGGGATTCATCTTACAGGAGATGATGGTTTACGGCGAGGCCTTCAGAGATGCTGAAGTGCACGCTAGCCTGTTTGAGGCTGGCACCGCGTTGAAACAGTGGTGTAGTATCGTAGCGGCTGAAAGCCGAGTAACCAGCATGAATGTGAAACAGGATATGATGACTCATTGCGTCAACCATTGCGTTCAGTATGGTGCAGGGGGGTTCCACTATCATCCGAAACACCACTTGTTCATTCACCTCACGATGAACATATGTCAGTCTGGCAACTGCAGGTTTCACACAACGTACGAGGATGAGACGCTCAATCTTTTGCTTCGCAATATTGGGCGAAAATGCCATCCAGACACGTTCGCAGAGTCAATGCTTGAGCGTTTGCTGGTCGGTGAGTCCTTGTAGACAAGGATCCTTTATCACTGCAAGTTTTTCTGCTTGCATTTTTGTCAGGGCCAGGCGACCCCTTTCAGGATCATCACCATCATCAACAACATCATCACCATCACCATTATCAACAGATCGTCGTCACTGACGTCACCTGTGCCCTCATGCTTGTCTTCGTGATGCCAGATTGCTGGCACTTTAAGTTTGCGTCGCTGAATTCCTTGACCCCCGTGTGCTGGTCAACTGGACCAGAGTGCGGCCTGAAGCGTTGCCCGCAGAAAACGAAAGGCACCGAAGACGGCACCAGAGGGCCTCCAAGACGGCACCACAAGGTTCCCAACAGAAGAACACAAACCGACAAGGCCCCAAGATGGCTCCACAAGTTTCCAAGACAACGCCACAAAGCACCACAGGGCTCCCAAGGGTCTCATGGGGGAGTGGAGGGGGTGTACGCGCGACTTCGCGAACGACGGCAACGGCCGACCCTGAAGATACCCAGACGAAGTTCTAAAGGCCTCCCCCAGACTCGCAACTGAACGAAGGCAGGAGGAGGAGAAGGACCAGGAGGAGGGGGAGGAGGAAGGAGGAGGAGGAGAAGAAGGAGAGATCGACAGTGATATCGATCGTAGAATCGACGGTGAGATCCATAATGAGATCGATAATGAGATAATGACATCGGCAATGAGATCGATAATAGTATCGGTAGTAGAAAAACAACACCCCAATTTAAGTCTGGATCTAAAATTTAGGTCTAGATCTAAAATTTAGATCTAGATCTAAAATCCCGCGTTTCATAGGATAAACCTAAAATATGAGTCCAGAGCACCAAGATCAAAAATTTGAGGCGGTTCCAGAATCTGATGCTGGGTGAAGCTCTGGGCAGCCTGCTTGCCGTCGTTGCCTGCACAGGCCGTGCATGCCGTCGAGAGCGCGCGCCCGAGCGCGCTGGATCGCCCACGATGCCACGCGCTCCCGTCCCGCGCCTTCTAGCATCGCCCGGACCATCGAGGGACATCGAGGAACGTCGAAGAGCGTCGAGGAGCATCCTGCGGAACATCGAGGAGCATCGAGGAGCATCCTGGATCCTTCTGCGGAACCGGCGCGCACGAAGCCCAAAAGTCTCCACGGGGGGGGAACTTCTGCGCCCGAGCGACGGCGAGGCCCCCCGCGCGGCCGGGGCGGCCCGCCTCGTGCGCCCCGGCGGCGCCCGGCTGCTCCGTGGCCTCCTCGCGCCGCCTGCCGCTGCTCGCACGAGGGGCCGCGCGCGCTGCGCACCCACGATGTGGCGAGTTTCTTCGGATCAGCCTTCGGGATGCCATACGGCGGCTTCGCCTCGCCGAGAGCGTTCCACGGGGTGCCCGGATCGTCCCGAGCGACCGCCGAGGGCCCGATGGCGTTTTTCCGCCCAGGAATGTGCGGATTTGCCATCTGGGACACATCGACAATACATCGGTGATGCATCGCCAGTTCCAGCGGGATGTTTCCCCCCTGCGCTGCGCGCGCTGCGCCCCCCCCCCCCCCCTGGCCAACCCCGGGTATAGGGAACGAAAAGTGGCATAAGCATGAACAACTCGGAGGCCATGGATATCACCGCCGCCCTCCTCAGCTAGGGCACTCTCCAGGGTCTGAAGCCCCCTGGGCACATTCCTTAACCAGGGGAACAAAGAGTGACATGGACATGAAAACGCGGAGGTCCGCGCGGATTTCTCGGATCGGCGCTGGACCCCCCTCCCTGGCGCGCGGAGCGCGCCAGGGGCCGCGCCGGAGGCGCCGCCGGGGGGCCCCAGCGCCGATCCGAGAAATCCGCGCGGACCTCCGCGTTTTCGTGTTTATGCCACTTTTCGTTCCCCTACTGGGGGTGCCGGTCGCTCCTGGCGAGGGTGCCTCTCGGGAGCGGCAAAGAGGGGGGGATGACCGGGGGGGGCCACGAGATCTCCCCGGACTCCATGGCGCCTCTTCTTCGTTCAGTGCGCCCCTGGCCCCCCGCTTGGGCCGCGCACATGCCGCCGGACATGATTCGCGCCCCCCTCTTGGACGCCCCCCTCTTGGCCGCCTCAGAGCCGCAGCGGCGCCCCTTCTCTACAGCCAGGCCGAGGTATAAAATCGAGGTCGGCTAGGGTACCCTGATGTTCTTCGCGTTTGTTGTGTGTTCCTGTGCACTCTGGGGAGAGTACCCCTCGATGCTCCTCATTTTGGCCGCGGAGGGTCTCGTGTGCTTGAGGGGTGTGTGTTCTGGCCCGGGTCCAACTGTTCCTGTCGTTGCTCGGCGGCGAGCCCGGGGCTGAAGCCAAAAAGGGAGAAGTCCTTCTCAGACGGCTCGAAGTCCCCCCGGCTTCTGAGAAGTGTTCTAGGCCGTCCCCGAAGACACAGGACAATTTCTCAGAAGTCTCGAGGGTTTCTGAGAAGCCCCGCCGCTTTCTCAGAAGGCCTTCTCATTCTCTTCCGCCCCCCCCGCTCGCCGCCGATTGACCTACGGCGATGCTAGACCAGCAGCCAGTGCCTACTCCTCGAAAGACCTAGGGCAGGGCGACGGGCTTTGTATATGGAAGATGCCACTGCGATGGGGGGCCGGGCGCTGCAAGATTCGAGGAGCGGCCGAGGCTGGGCACCGCCCTTCGGATTGGCACGCGATCGTGCTAGACAGACCAGCAAGCCCCTTGTCCAGATTGTCCAGATCTCCTGGCAGCCGCTGGCCGCCCCGGCCACTCCTGCCGATGTGCATCGCGCTGCGAGTGCCTCCCCTCTCTGTCCGCCCCCCGCGGGCCGCCTCCCGCCTCGCCCTCCCCCTCGTGCCGCCGGACACTTCGTATCCCGTGCCCCGTACTACTTGAGCGCGCGCGTGGACTGCCTCTGCCGCGCTGCGACTAGGGAGGGGCCTTTAGGCGGGGGACCCAGCACGCAAGTGAGGGAGGGGGGCCAGGGGTTCCGAGGTTTGGGGGAGAGGGTGGGAGGGGATTCGGACCGAGGTCGTCCAGCTGAAGGGGGGTTTTAGGGGTTGCCCTGGCTGGTTCCCCTGCGCGCGCTTTATATATCGTATTGACATGGCGCATGCGCGTGCAGGCTCAATACACAAATCAACATCGGAGCAAATGCTAGCACACACACACACACACAGTGCGGCATCACTGAGCATAGCCTGGCGTAGCACCGCATATTCTTGCATAGCTTGTCAAACATGTGCATAGCGTAGTGCCGCATGGCAATTGCACTGCAATGTATGCGGTGCCTTTACAAATTATGGCATTGCACAGCCAGTGTTGCATAGTATGTGAGCTATTGTCTGCTGCCAGGGAAGCATCGGTGCACCTGCTGAGAGGGCTCAAGGTCGTAGGGCGCTTGTCTGACACACAACAGCATTGCATACCTGACTATTGCGCACCATGTCGCAATAGTGTAAACCACTGCGTAATACGGCATAGGGCTGCATTGAACATTGTTCCATTGAGTATCGTAATGCATCATTATGTGGCATGCGATACCATAGCATCGGCTTGCGCAGCAAGCGCGGCATTTGATATAATACAAGACGGGGCATGACATGCACAGGATGTCTCAGTGTAAGATTACATTGCGCAGCGTTGCATTGGGCAGCATTGCAGTACATTGGCACATCATAACATCGCATAGGAGCGTATGCCAATTTGTGCCCCTCCAAACCCTAGCAAAACAAGCCACCCACCCTTCAAAACCTGGGGCACAGCAGCGCGACACCTCAAGCCTAGCCGGAGCACACTACCCCTCAAC
This sequence comes from Prorocentrum cordatum, assembly GCA_963575745.1. Lineage (NCBI taxonomy): Eukaryota > Dinophyceae > Prorocentrales > Prorocentraceae > Prorocentrum > Prorocentrum cordatum. The sequence goes on along the minus strand of CAUYUJ010016491.1, from coordinate 198,045 downwards.
GCAAAGCAGGGCATAGCAACGCCTAGCAAGAGCGCTGCCCCGCCTGCTCCCTCCCTCCCTCTCTCATACTCCTCGTCCCTCTGCATTGGCCATCTAGCCCGCGGCGCCCCACCCCGCGGCGGGCGCTGAGCGCGCGCGGCCAGCCGATGCGGATCGAGGCACCTGGTCGAGAGGCCTTGCTGCATGGAGCACTCCGACGCCGCTGACGCAGAGGTCGGGCCGTGTTGAAAGCCCCTGGGGGTGCCCAGAGTTCCTCAGAGCTGCTGTGTCACCCCATCCAGGAAACTCCCGGCATTCTAAATGGGGTCCGCGGCGCGCCGCATCGCCGATGCGGCTCGATGTGGAACCCGATCTTTACCACGCCGACGTCGCGGATGCATCGCCGACGTCGCCGTGGCGGCACGATCTTTCGACCCGGTGAATTCTGGCCCCATCCGGGAGGCCTCCAGAAACGCAAAGATGGATACGGCGAGTGGACTAGCGACAGGTCATGTTCCCATACACATTCAGGAGGGGAAAAAACACACAGACACAATTAATCGTCGATTTCCGAGAAAATATGGGAAAATATGGGAAGTGGTGGGGAAGAAAAAAAACAGAAAATATTGGAAAATATGGGGAATATTCTTTTCTGTGTGTATTTATTTGTGTGTCCCAGTTTCCCTTCACAAATGCGGCGCGCTCCGTGGCCTCATGTTTCGGGAGTGCCTTCCCCCATCCGTGAATCTGGTGCCCACGCGCTGGACTCAGGGAGTCGCTGGCATGAAGTTGCGGCCAGGTGCCCGCGAGGTGCACCCCCCCCCGCAAACCAGACGCCGTGTCACAGCTTCGTCCGCGTCCCCGTCGGCACCGGCACGCTCTGACGGATGCTGTGGCGGCGCTGCCTGAAAGTCGAAGTCGCGGCCCCCTTCTTAATAGTGATACCATCTGGCGGCATGATATCTGCGCAGAGCGTCCGTGCCCCCCCCACGTGCTCCAATCAGGAGGTCGCCACGGGTGAAGGACGTGGGGAAGCGGAACGAACAATTCAGCGACGCAAAACAACGGGGTCGTTTGCGCCGACATTGGCGCGTAAACTGCCCGCGTCAGGTCGCGCGTAAGCGCCCTCGTCTCCAGGAAAACGTGCCGCGCTGGCGGCCCGCGTGAGCCGCGGCCCGAGGTCGCCACGTCGTGTCGCGTGAGACCCCCTCGTTTTCGTCGCTCAGGTGTCGCCAGGGGGTGGCCCTGGCCCTACTTGGCCCCGCCTGCTGTTTCGTCGCGCCAGCTCGGACCCCCAGGGGGCCCCCGGGCCTTTGTGAAGGGCCGTCCCGTGGGGCCGTCGTGGCCCCTCCTGGAGGAGCTGGTGTGTGTGTGTGTGTGTGTGTGGGTGGGGGGTCTGCGTGTGTCTGTTAGCGCGTGCGTGCAGGCAGGCGGCGTATCAAAGCGCGCGCTGAAGAGCACAGTGCTGCGGGCGGGGCTGCCAGAGCCTCGCTTGTCTCCGCTCACCCTCCCAAGAGGATGCGATCAACGAAGGAGAAGCACGAAGCCCAGTATGCATCACCTCCGGCGGCGGTACGGCGCGCGCGCGACAGTGTGAAGTTTTGTCAGCACGAGCTGCAGCGCTTGGGTCGGAGCTCGCGGGTCAAGACGGCGCCGCAACAAGGGTTTTGTTTTTCAGAAGGTGGCTCCAGACTCTGGGGCGGTGGGTGGCTGAAGGGCGACTGCACACACGACGCATGCTGCGCACCCAAGAACCCCCCAAAAAGAAACACAGAGCATACACACAAGCAAACAATGTTTCCCGACGGTGCCAGCGCACGGCCGGCATGACGCCAGGAGCCTCGTGTGGCGCCCTCGCATGTCGGTTCGCGCCAAGAACTTCTTTCACCCCCCCGCCAAGAGGTGCTTCTCGACTCGGGGACCTACCTGACCTAGCGATGGCTCTCGCACCCAATGCAGCGTTGTTCCTCACAGGAGTGGTGTAGCCTTCCGTGCAGGCAGGCGGCAAACACCTGGCGGGCCTTGCCTGGTCGTGTTTTGCCTCGGGTGGGCTGTGCTACACCCTCTGGGCTCGCGCGCCGTCGCCAATGCGCCCCAGTCGGTCCAGCGTGTGGTCGGCGCCGACGTTTTTGTTTGCCCACGTTCCTAATATGCTCAGTGTTTGGTCGGCCTCTCTGCCGCCCGTTGGGTTAGCGCAGCTTCTTGGCTGGCAAGATTGGCCTACGGCCACGGCTCCCATCTGCCAGACCGCTAGGAATCTGGGCATTCTGTTGGTAGGCATTCACGGTCGGGCTGCATCGACACCAACGCATTCGCCGCCGATGCGGGCGCGTGAAGTCGCGCATTCGGCGTAAATCGTCACCTTTGTACCTCTCTCTCCCTCGCCCTCCAGTTCGCTGGTGCGCTTGGCTGTTATCGCCTGTTTGGCATCGTCCACATGCATTGTGCTCGCGTTGTTCTACGTGCGTCTACCAAGGTCCAGTCCACGCATCTGCAATGCCGGATGGAAGTCCGCCTAAGCTTGATCTGGCTTGCCGTATCGCCACGGTGTTGGCACCCCACCGCTGGAGGAACAAAAATCAACTCGTTTGTGCGAGGCCAACAATCCTGTGCTGCACCCTGAGATGGTGGATATCTTGGGCGCTATGCGTGAGGTGATCATCGCGCATGTCACGACCACGAGCAACACGCTCCATGAGTCGATCACCAACTCCACAGCGTCCGCCATCCGTACCTTCGGGGGGCGCCAAGCCGCCAATAATAGCCAGTTTGAGTCCCATCTCAGAGACGACGGCAGCATCGACAAGATGCAGCGGGAGCACACCGAGATGCGCAGCCACATCTCCGAGCTCCAGAAGGCTCTTCTCGTCTGCGAGAGCGCGGCTGCCGCCCTGCCTTTTCCAGGATGTGGCAGCTTGGACGAGGGAACCCGACATGTCCACCTGTGCCATCAACTGCAAGGAGGCCGTCGCCATCGAAGCTGTCCGCGACAGCGTCAAGGATTGGCTCACGGACGCAGGCCTCGAGGAGAACACCCACTGGGACCTCGAGGGGGCGTCGCCTGGCCGTCGCTATTGCATCCGCATGCGGGGGCAGAAGGGCTCGCTGCTCGCTGCGCATCGACCGCCTTCAATTCCCCCGAGCAGGGATCGGAACGGCAGCGATTTCAAGCCACTTCGGTCGGCAGCCAGCGAGTTTCATCGGCACGGTCAAATCCCTTCAATGCATCAGAAAAGGGATCCAGACCAAGCGTCTCCTTGGCATCGTCGGGGACACAGGCGCCGCCAACCGCCACGCAGGTATCATCAGCCTCGGTTAGCGCCCCGTCGTCAAAGTATATACTGGTTGGCGAGACCGAGGAGGATTCCACGATTTTGGGGTGGAGCTATCGCGCCGTTGCTGAGTCTGGTCTGCCTAAGGTCGAGGTTAGGACATCCTTCGGCGAGATTGTCGCGGGGGCCGAGCAGATCCCGATGGGCTATGTAACACTTGCTTCAGCCCCCGGAGGTCTACGCCTGAATGTCGCTCTTCTTCGGCCATCGGGGAGTGGAACTGCAGGGCCCTGGTGTATCACAGTGTCGAGGTCCGCACGTCGAAGTTCACGTTCCTGAGCTCGTACCCCACGCAGGAGGTTCACGGTGCTCGTCTCGAATTCCAACACGAGCTGCGCCGCGTGCATATCTTTGTTCCGGTTTTAATATCTTTTGGCCCGCGCCGAGATACAGGAGGTGTTGCCATTCTGCTACCTGGCCAACCTGATAATCCCGACACCCAATACATGCACGAATAAGTGTTCGCTTGGAGAGTACAGTGGCTACGTATTTCTGGTCCCATCTCTTACTCGCCTCAACCGTCCGCGGCCATCTGCAGCGCGCACAGTTTCGGGCGCACAGCCACCGACATGTACCTCATCACCCGTCGCATCGGCTCCTACGACGCCATGGCCCAGATTGCGCCCAAGCTCGTCAACATCCTGCCCCCTTGCGAGTTCAACATATGCGCTGCTTTCCCACTCCTGGCCCACGCCCCGCTCATCGACAAAGGCCCGACGCGGCCCCTCTTCTGCCGGAGTGCCGATGGAAGGAGATCTTCTGTGACATGGTCGAGCTGGGCAGCTAGCTGCCCGCGCACTTCTCGGCGCGGGAAGGAGCCCCGCCGAAGTGCTTGCAGATAGATCGCGTCTTCTTTGCTACCCCGAGCTGGTTTTCTGCCCAACGGCAGATCACGGCCACCACGAAGGACGACCCTGACGAGCTCCATTCCTCTGCCATCAGCGACCACGTTCCTGTTGTCATTACAGTCTCTGGTTGGCAGCCCATTGATCGCGATGCTCATCCCATTCCACGTCGCATTTTCCGTGGCCCAGATTGTCCCAAGCAGTGCGCTTTGCTCTCCAAGTCCGCTCATTGGAACAAGCTATCGGCCCTGGTTCGCCGCACCGAACACAAGCGCATCATGGGGGAGGTGGCCAGGGCAGTTCGCGAAAAATTTTTTCCGGGCGCACGGGGGTAGCAACGGCGCGCAAGCACTGCTTTTTAGGTCGATGGTTCGCGCTGCCTGGCGCGATGATTTGGCGCAGGCCGAGCGACTCAGTTGTCCCTCCCCCTCCCTGGGCGGCACCTTCTCGCGTCCGCTTCCACGGTTGCCTCGCCGACCCTGCGCGTTTCGAGCGCGACTCCGACGCGGCCCAGAACGTCCACAGCGAGCGCCGCCATGTTGAGCTTCGCTCGTCGCGTTGAACTGGCTACCCCCCCGACGGCTCGTTTTTCAAGATGACCGGCGCCATGCGCAGGTCCCTGCGACGAAGGGCTTCACCCTGGTCTCCACCCGCGCGGCCTCTCAAACTTCAGGGACTCCGCTTCCCGATCACGACGGACAAGACCGAGTTGCCAACGCCCAGGCCGACATTGAGGGGGCTCAAGGCGCAGTGGGCGCCCGTATTTCAACGTCATCATCCTGAACACCCTCGCGTCGCTCGGTACCCTGTTTTATTTCCTGCCTTTGGCGACGCGCGGTTGCCTGGTGATCGGGGCCCCGCGCGCGCTGCAGAAGGTGCTCGACCCTCGGCACCTGGCTGCCTCATGATGCTTGGCGTCTCTGCGGCAGCTCTCGTCCTGTGGAAGACCTCGCCCGAGTCAGAGTGGAACTGGCCGTGGGTTTCCCGCCCCCGAGGATGTCAATGGCCACGTCATGGCCTTCCTCCCCAAAGGGTCTGAGCAAGACGATTTCACTATTGGGCCGACGCGTGCACCTGCGATTGCCAGACTCTCGGCCCTCTAGAATTCCGACGTTAAGTTGCTGGCGGCTGGCGCCAACCATCACCTCAAGCATGCCCTAGCTGCCGATTCGCTACAGGCGCCGAGAGGTTTTTGGGTAGGTCGCAATTTCTTGAACACTATTGTTCATGCGGACACGCGCGCGCGACTCGTCGGATTTCACTCCCGGCGAGGCGCGCGGCATCCTATCATGATATGATGCGACTTCGGCAGCGCCTTCCCAAGCCTGGCGGTCGCGTTCCGCACGGCGGCCCTTCGCCGTGCTGGATCTCAAGATGGACTCTTCGATCTCGCCCTCGCCCTCTACGACTTCCCTCGCGCCCATGCCTTCATTAAGGGCTACCTTTCCTACTTCCTTTTTCATCTTCTCGGGCATGGCGCAGGGCTGCCCGCTCAGTGGGTCAGTGCGGGCGGTGGCCATGAAACCGTTCGCGCGCTACCTGGGACAGCTTCTCGTTCCGTTCAGGGACTCCGTCGCGGGGGCATGCGCCGACGACGCCGGGGTCATTCCGCGAAGACAGGCGCATCCTCGCGCGTGCGTTGCGCGTCTTCAGGGCCGCCCAGGAGCTGGCGGGCCTACGTCTCAAGCGCTCCAAGTGCAAGGTTGCCCCGCTGTGTGGCCCCTTCGCACAGGAGCTGGCGATGGAGACCTCCTGGCTTGCGTCGGCCATCCCCGCCTGAGCGCAGTTTTCTGGCGCGCCCTGTGCCGAACACCTGGGCACGATGATGGGGCCTGGAGTTACTCCTTCCATTTTGTGCCAAAAGCCTGGTGAGAAATGGATCCACCGAGTGCGGGAGCTCGCTTGTGTCCAGGCTCCTGCTCATCTCTCATCAGTGCTGTGCAATGCGAGGGTCTTGACGGTGCTCTCGTATATCATATAGATGCACCCATCTTTCCCAGTCGTCGTGAGAATTGGGGTTGGCACAAAGTCCTTCATATTCCTCCGCAGTCGCTCTCACGGTCGGATATTATTGGACAGGGTTCGTGGTGTGCGATCCGTCCAAGCAGCGTGCAGGTCCTGAACATCGCCTGAAAAATCAGGACGAGCGTGGTTGCGATTTCCAAGTGGGCTGAAATTCGCACACAAAGCCTGAGCGCCCTGCACTCCTTCGGCACGCTCTTCGAGGTGGGCAAGAACTGGCACTCGCCGAGCTTCTCGTGCACGAGGCCTCTTGTTCGCCTGATCGGCGAGGCGCACGACGGTGACTTCAAGTCCTCCGTCCTAGACGGGGCCGCCCGCGCAGCCCGCGCCTCCCTGCACAGCGAGGGTTGTCGCGGCGGGGTGGGGCACCAGAAAATCATTTCCTCCTCTCTTCGCTCCTCTCTGCTGCCTGATTCCCTCGCTTCCACCGTCTCCAAGCGGTGTCCAACGTGGACTGTGCCCTTTCCCATGCGATTTCGGGAGCCCCTTCGGGATCTCATCCAAGCAGGTGCTCCTCCAGCCTGGCAGGGTGCTGTTATCAAGACTGCAAGTGGATGTTGGCTCTCAAGCGCTCGTTTGCACAGCAATGTTTTAAAAGAGAGTTTTCTCGGTTGCACGTCGTGCGATGATCACGTGTGTCACTCCGCACGGTGCCCCAAGCTATGGAGTCTAGCCTATCACCCCGTGGAGCCTCCTAGGTATCTGGACGCCTGGGTGGGGCTCAATGGCAGTCCGTCACCCGAGGCCGTGAAGAGACTGGTTCGTGCTCATCATATCTACAAAGTAGCACGCACAAGCGCCTCCCCTGGCCCACATGTGGCTTCTAGAGCCACCTCTACCAAATACTTCGTGCCGCTGAAGCACCTGTAGAGCATTCCCGAACGCCCTTCTTGGCTCCGATGGACTCCTGAGACGCCCCCGGGTTACGAGCGATATATTTATACATGCATATATGTATATATATATATGTATATATATGTATATATATATATATATATCCATCCGCGCACTCGCCCCTTGCGACTGCGCGCCGCGCCACCGCGCGCGTGGCTGCAGCGCCAGCGACAGGATGTGTGTGCGCGTGTTTGTGTGTAAGTTGTCGCGGGGCCCGGCCGCGGGAGGCGCGCGCGCGATCGCTACGTGCAGTGCCCCGACGCCAAACATGTGTGTATGTGTGTTAGGGGGAAGGTCAACACCTGGTGGGTGCTATTTAACCTTGTGTTGTTTGAAAGTTTGTCAATTTTTGACACTCGTTTGCGCGGACCCGCAACGATTAGCAAAACACGGGCCGTTTTGCTAATCGCTGCGGGGTTTGTGGTTTTTCTATGTGGCTGCAGCGTTGGGGCGTGGACGCTTGAAGCAAGCTGCGCAGCTCCAGTATTCTCTGCACTTGTAGTAGGTTGTGGCTCGTCGGCCTGTTGAATTACCACGCGCGCCCCCCCCTGCCAGCCCGCCTCCTCTTCGAAGGAGTGGCAGTGCAAGAGCTGTTGCCCGTTATTCGTGGACAGTTTTGCCATCTGCGCGTTGTTTAGCTGCCACGAGTCAACGTCTTCGGAAGTCCCTGGGCCTCGAGGGCCGAAGGAGCTGCGGGAGCACAGCGAGGGCCGCGCGCATTTCATGGATCGGCGCTGGGTCCTCCTCCCTGGCGCGCGGAGCGCACCGGTGGTGTCCTCGGAGGTCTGCCGTGGGGCCCGGCGGACATGTTTATTTTTTTTTACGATCGTTTTGTGTAGTTGGAATTCGTCGGGTGGCGCATTGCACTCTGATTCCTCCTGGGGCAGATTACAAAGTATCTGATTCTTTTGGTGGCGGATGA
>CAUYUJ010016491.1:142500-189951 GCA_963575745.1 Prorocentrum cordatum | reverse complement strand
CCTCCTCCTCCTCCTCCTCCTCCTCCTCCTCCTCCTCCTCCTCCTCCTCCTCCTCCTCCTCCTCCTCCTCCTCTCGCCTCCCTGCTCCTCGTTCTCCTTCTCTCGGTTCCCTCCTCCTGCTGCCTGCCTCGCCTCTCGTCTCTCCTGGGTCCCTCCTCCTGCTCCTCCTCCTCCTCCTCCTCCTCCGTCCTCTCGCCTGCATGTCCATTCCTCCTGCTCGCGCTGCCGGGGGGTTGCGAACTCTGCGACAGTCGCCGCGTTGGTGGGCTGCGGGGAGGTCATTGGGAGTGGTGTCTTACGCACACCCAGACCATACCTCGCATCACCCTGGGGGGCTGCGAACTGCGAATCTGTCGCTGCTGTTGTAGGCTACTGGGAGGTCCATCTGAGTGAAGCCCTGCGCACACCCAGAGTAGACCTGGTCCTCCCTGGGGGGGCTGTGATCTGCGCAACTGTCGCCACGTTCGTGGGCCTCCCTTGAGGGCGGCCAACTGCGAAACTTTCGTGGACTCGTGGGAGGTCCGGCGCAGTGGTATAGTATCCTACGCACACCCAGACTAGACCTCGCCCTCCCTGCGGGTCTGCGAACTATGCAATTATCGCCGCTTTCCTGGGCCTCTATGGGTCTAGCGGAGCGAAGTCCCACGCCCACCCAGATTGAGCCTCGCGGCGCAATGGGTGTTGCGAGCTGTGTAACAGTCACTATGTTCTGGGCGGACCTCGAGAGCGACTTCTTGAAGATCACATGCCTGAGACCGGGCTCCGGCCCGCCCGCGCCGCCCTTAAGGGGCCTGCCGGCCAGCCGGCCGGCGGACTCGCGCGTCTGCGTCTGCGTCTGAGAGGTCCAGCTGAGTGGTGTCCTAAGCGCACCCAGGCTAGATCTAGTCGTGCCTGGGGGGCTGCGAACTGCGCAACTAACACCACTCTGGTGGGCTCCTGGGCGGTCCAGCGGAGTGATGACCTACGCACACTCATACTAGAGCTCGCCCCCCCCCTCCCTGCGGGGCTGCGAACTACGCAACAGTCGCCGCGATTGCGGGCTTCTGGGAAGTCCAGCGGAGCGGTGTCTTGCGCTCGTCAGAAAATGACATCGCTTTCCCATCGGAGCTGCAAATCGCGCAGCAGTCGCCCTGGGAGGTCCAGATGAGTGGTGTCCTACGCGCGTCAGAACTAGACCTGGTCCTCCATGCGGGCGTGCGAACTGCGCAAGTGTTGTCGCTGCGGGGGGCTTCTGGGAGGTCGAGCGGAGTGGTGTCCTACGCACAGCAGAATTGGACCTCGTATTCTTTGCGGGTTGCGAATTGCGCGCCTGTCGTCGTAGGATCTTGGATGTTCAGCGGAGTGGTGTTCTACGCGCATCAGAACTAGAGCTCGCCCTCTGTGCGGGGCTGGGAGCTGCGAAACTGTCGCTGCTGCCGTGGGCTCCTGGGAGGTTCATCGGAGTGTTGACATACGCGCACCAGAACTAGACCCCGTCACCCGCGCGGGATTGTGAACTGCGCAACAGTCGCTGCTTTTGGATCACAAGGGCTACTGCGTGAATGGAGGGCAGTGGGCGTGTCAGACTTTCGTTGGTGAACTAAGTGTGCGAGGGGACTACAGATAAGTCCATTCAATATTTTGGATACCGGCCATCCTGAGTATTGTTGCCACATTTGTTAGCAGGATCGGTCCGTCCCTGAGTATGTTTTGCATTGGGGAAAGACGGGGGAAAAGGACTGCATGAATCCCCTTCTCCTTCACTTCCGCCCCCAATACTGGGGAGACAGCCCAGGTCAGCTCCAATGCGGTCACAGAGGGCGTTTGGGGTTTGTGTATCCTCCTATTCGTTTCCTCCTCCTTCTCCTCCTCCTCTTCCTCGTCCTCCTCCGCCTCATCCTTCTCCCGCCTCTCCCTCCCGCCCTCCTCTCCCTCCCAATGTTCCCCCCCCCCTTCTCCGCCCCGCGAAAGAAAATCTTTTGCCAACTTCAGGGACGAAAGCTCTGGGAACCCTGCTGGAGACAACACCGGATTATTGACAGGGCCTGTATATCAAACTATTCGTATTAGAAGAATTCTCTCCTACATGTGCAGCTTTACGAAATTGTTGATAATCTTCAACTTCGCTGCGCCCGTGCTGCCCCCTCTCCTGCTGCCTCTCCCCCCTCTCCTGCTGCCTCCCCGCTGGCCGGGCTGACGCCCAGAGAGGGGCAGCTGGGGAAGCGCGCCTCTCGCTGGCTGGCGCCTCCTCCTCCTCGAGGTCCCCCCTCTTTCTCCTCCTTCTCCTCCTCCTCCCCCTCGTCCTCGAGGTCCCCCCTCCTCCTTCTCCTCCTCCTTCTCCTCCTCCTCCTCGTTTTCCATGTTCTCTTCGCTTTCCTCGAAAAAGAAGACGTAAGCATGCCATAAACATTCATTGTTGGCTCTCCGCGCGGATTTCTTGGATCCGCGCTGGAACCCCGCGCGCCAGGGGCGACGCTGGCGGCGGATCCAAGAAATCCGCGCAGAGCGGCGAAAGTTGATTGTTTGGCGTTGTTTTTTTGATTTCCATGTGTTGGGCCTCCTGAGAGGCCCTCGTTGCCACCGCTGGATGCGCCTCAGACTTCTGGTCAGAACGCCCCCGGGGAGAGGCCCTGGGAGCAGCTGTATCGGTCCCTGTTGGTTTCTGCAATATTGATATACTTCCATCGCCTTCCTGCTTCAAGGTCGGTATGTGTTCGTTGCTTGCTGCGGTTCTTTTGGGCAGGCCCAAGTCAGTCTACTTTACCCGCCGTCCTAGGTCATGTTTCCACCCACTTCTTCCGACTGGCAGGTCAGAGGATTCTTGTTGCCTTTCGCCAGCGGGGCCGGCCTCTGCGCATTCCACGCGTGAATCCAGCCGTGGTGGTGTCCAGCCTCTTCGTCGTAGACAGCTCGCGGCGGACCCGTGGGCTCCGACGGGTCAATGTCCGCTTCGGGCCGTGCGAGCTCCAGTCGCGTCGAGTTGCGCGAGGCCGTGCACGGTCCTCGCCGTCTGACGTGCGAGGGGGGAGCGGGGAGGCAGCAGAGAGTCCCAAAGGGGGCCCTCGAGGCCCCACGGGGCCTCGTGGAGCGGCAGGAACGGAGAGACATGGACGAGGAGGAAAGACGAGGGGGATGAGCAATGTCGGACGGGGGATGAGGGGGCAGCAGGGAGGCCCAGAGGGGGCCCTCGAGGCCTCACGGGGCCTTGCAAAGCGGCAGGAACGGAGGGAGGGATGGGGAAGAGAAAGACGGGTGAGGAGGAGAGAGGAGGGGGAGCAAGAGCAGGGAGCGCAAAGTTGCGGCGTGCCCAGGTGGCTGGGCGACGCTCTGGATGTGGAGGCGGCCGCACTCTATTTAGTGATTCCTCCGTGTTCATCGTATTTCCGTTTTGTGTTGCTCCTCTTTTTGGTTTCTTCGTTTCCACCATCCTCCCTCATCCTTCTCCCTCCTCCCTCCTCTTCCCTCCTCCTGCCCTTCCCTTTCCTCCTCCCGCGCTCCCTGCACCCCCTCTCCCCCCCGTCCTCCTCTTCCCTCTCCTCATCCCCTCCTCCCGCCTCTTCCCTCCGCCCAGATCCCCCTTGCGCCCCCGCCTCCTCACTCCTCTCCTCATCGCCCTTCCCCCCTGCGCACCCATCCTTTCCCCCCGTGCCCATCCCTCCCTTCGCTCCTCCCTCCCTCCCTCGTTGGGGGTTGATCACTTGCACGCGTGCGTGCGTGCTTGCCTGTGTGTAGCCTGCCCCGGCTTTGGGCAGGGCGGGGCTGGGCATGCGGGGCTGACGGGGCGGGGCTGGGCATAGCAGGGCAGCGCGAAGAAGGGGCGCGCCGCCGCGGCTACCGCCCGCGCTGCGGGGGGTCCCCTGCCCCATCCTCGTCGGCGTGCGTGCGTGCGTGCGTGCGTGCGTGCGTGCGTGCGTGCGTGCGTGCGTGCGTGCGTGTGCGTGCGTGTGTGTGTGTGTGTGTGTGTGTGTGTGTTTGTGTGTGTGCTTGTGTGTGTGTGTGTGTGTGCGCGTGCGCGCGCGCGGGCGTGCGTGCCTGCGTGCGGGCGTGCGTGCGTGCGTGCGTGCGTGCGTGCGTGCGTGCGTATGTGCGCGCGCGTGTGTGTGTTCTGTTTTCCACTCCCCTACCTCCGCGGACTGCCTCTGCCTCGCCGCCGACGAAAAAGTGTGTGTGTGTGTACGCCTGTGTGTGTGCTCTGCTGTACTCTGCTGTGCGCTGGGCACTCGTGCTGCGTTTGTGCCCGGCACAAACCTGCCCGGCACAAACGTGCCTTCCAGTTAGGGGCTTGACCAGGCTGGTTCGGAGTGCGGGTTTCAGATCTCCCTGAGACGCTTGAGGGCCACAGCGGCCGCAGAGAGTATGAGACGACCCAGGCAAACCATGGCAGACCCAGTCGAATCGAGGTGCAGATCCAGGGGTCTGCAGGGACACCTCGAGGTAAATCCAGGGATCTGCATGGAAATCTTGAGCAGATCGTGGACGCGCCAGTGCGAGACGGGGGACAGACGATCGTCAAGCCCTTGACGAATCTCTGAAGGCTTCGGGCCGCGCACAGGCAGCCCCTGGCCTCAGTAGGCCATCGATGTCGAGCCAGCTGGCCTCGACCGGCCACCCGAGCAGTCCAACGGGGTTCGCAACATCCAAACTCTGGGGCGCGGAGCGCCCCAGGGGGCGTCGCCAGAGGCGGCGACAGGGTGTCGATGCCGCCTGGGTCTGCTCATTTCCTGGGCCTGTCGATGCCAGTGGGGATTGTTCGGAAGGCCTGCCGAGACCAGCCGAGACCTTACCAAACGAACTTTCTGATTATCATGACGATGATGATGATGATGTTGATGATGATGATGATGATGATGCTGATGATGATGATGATGATGATGATGATGATGATGATGATGCTGATGATGATGATGATGATGATGTTGATGTTGATGCTGATGCTGATGCTGATGTTGATGCTTATGCTGCTGCTGATGATGATGAGGAGGAGGAGGAGGGTAGGAGAAGGAGGATGAAGATGAGGATGAGGATGATGAGGATGAGGATGATGTGGAGGATCATGGTCAAGATGAAAAGGATGACAATGAGGATGACGATGATGCTTCGTTGCTGGTGATGATGTTGATGCGGATGCAGCTGCAGATGCTGTTGCAGATGTTGATGTGGATGATGTTGAGGCTGATGCTGCTGTTGGTGCTGGTGTTGATGGTGAGGATGAGGGTGGGGGCGACGATGAGGATGAACATGAAGATGTAGATTCTACTTATGATGTTGCATGACAATGTTGGCGTAAGATGTTGCAGGTGACGCTGATGCACTGATGGCTTATGCTGACGGGTTGAGCAACACCATCAACACCGTAAATATCAACCATAAATCACCGCACACCTGAGGTGTCCAGCGAGGTGGCAGAAGTTACCAGAAGTTCCTCCGCAGGTGCTGGGGAAGCAGCGGTCCTGGAGGGTTTCCAGTGGGGTCTGGGCAACATCACCCTTTGACTGCGACGTTCGGAGTACAGTCGAAGCGCTGCCAGAAGGAACCCCGCATAAGGAGCGAGGCCCCTTGTCTCCAGAAGTGAAACTCCGATCCCCCCGCGAAGACCTGGGAAAAATACTGCAAACAAGATCAAGGACCCCCGAGCCCCTCCCCGACGAAACTCGGGCCGGACGAAAGGGGGGGATTGGGAAAGGGGGGGGGGTACGAAATTTGCTGCATGCAGCTGGTTTCGGCCCCACCGAGGGGCCAATTCCTCGATACATGGGCGCCTCCCGGCGCCGGGAGGCGCCGGGAAAATCAGCTACGTGAGCTGATTCTCAAACCCCCCCTATGCTATCCCCCCCTTTCGCCCGACCCGAGAAACGAGTTCCTTCCTCAACCTGGGTAGTCGAAGGCCAGACTGTCAGATTGGACTGGGCCCCAAGGGCCAATCTGGCCTGGCCAAACTGGATGAATTGGGTTATTCGCCAGACTGGATTCGCGTTGGCTCCCTCGCCAGATTGCCCCCGTTTGCCAGATTGGGCCTGCCAGATTGGCGCCAGATTGGCTTCGACTACCCAGTCAACGGCCCGACCGTACCCCCTCGTCTCCCCCGAGCTCCCGAGCAGGGCGCCGAGCCCCCCGAGCCGGGCACGCCGCCGCCGCCGGGGCCGCCGCCGCGCGGGCCGCCCCTGCCGCGCCCGGAGGCGGGCGCCGGCCGCGCCCTTTCCGGGAAGCAAGCGACCCGCCCGTGCTGGGGCTCCAGGTCTCCAGGCCTCCCAGGTGGGGTCGGAGCAGGTGGGGTCCTCCTCCTCCGCCTCCTCCTCCGCCTCCGCCTCCTCCTCCTCCTCCGCCTCCTCCGCCTCCGCCTCCTCCTCGTCTTCCTCCTCCTCCTCCGCCTCCGCCTCCTCCTCCTCCTCCTTCTCCTCGTCTTCCTCCTCCTCCTCCTCCTCCTCCTCCTCCTCCTCCTCCTCCTCATCTTCCTTCTCAGGGTCGCTCCGCATCGCCGATGCATCGCCGATTTGCTTCACGCCGACGTCGCCGATGCACCGCCGAAGTCGACGTTGCATCGCCGATGCGTCACCGATACATCGCCGATCCATCGGCGATGCGGCGCGATCCTTCGACCTCATCTACTCCGACCCCATCTAGGATGCCTCTGAAGATCGGGGGCGGCCAAGATGTCAGAGTAGGAACATGTACCCCTACCGCTACCCTTCGCCCGTTGTCCCCTTTCTGGGCTTCCTTGGAGGCCCTCGTCGCCACTTGGGGCGGCCAAGATGGGGGTTCGGTAGCAAATCATAGGAACCTTGCATACCCCCCCAATGCAGCCTTTCGCGTCGACTAGCGTCGACGCGAAAGGCTGCATTGGGCCCACATGAGTTGGCCCACATGAGCCCGCAAAACGATGCGGGTGGCCCACATGAGTTGGCCCCGGAAATTCTGCGAGCCCACCCCCTCCGTCCCCGTGGACGCCCCCAATGCCAACAGCAACGTATCCTTGCTGCCCCCATTCCTTCCCCCCATGGAATGGTCATCGACAGTTTGTTCGAATAGAAGATCGACTACAGAATTGACTAAACCAAAACTTGCTCTATTCGCCGAGTCCACGACCAATGCGCAGAACGCTCGTAGATCCACGAGCACGCTCCGCATCTATAGTAGACTCGACAACCACTTCAATCTCGGGGCAAATCAATTGTGTAGTCGATCTCATGCTCGAGCCTTCTCTGGGGAACAAGCAATGGCATAAACATAATGACTCGGAGGTCCGCGCGGATTTCGTGGATCGGCGCTGGGCACCCTCCCTGGCGCGCTCCGAGCGCCAGGGGGGCGCCGTTAGGGAGCCCCAGCGCCGATCCTAAAAATCCGCGCGGACCTCTGAGTTTTTTATGTTTATGTCACTGCGTGTTCCCCGGAAGGGGCTCGAGCAGGCGATCGATTACACAATCGATTTTCCCAAATATTGCAAAACAGTCTTCGGGTGTACCATCGATTCGCATCGTTCGTCATTCCCCTGTTCTCAGGGGCGGCCTAGCCGACCCCTGGCAAGCCACCCCTTTCTGTGACGTCCCCTTCGCCCCGCCCCAAGACGTTTGCATGCGGCCAGAGGGAAGCTTGGAAGGCGAGGATGACGCCACGGGAGGGGATGGCTCGGCATGGGTCGATGAGGGGAGGAGGGGGAGGAGGGGGTGGAGGAGGGGGGGGAGGGGAGGAGGAGGGGAGGAGGGGAGGAGGAGGAGGAGGAGGAGGATGGAGGAGGAGGAGGATGGAGGAGGAGGAGGAGGAGGAGGGGAAGGAGGAGGAGGCAGTCGTGCCCGCCACGTCCGGCACCCCCAGGCCGGGGCGCCCGAGCCCGCGCCGGCCGAGCCGCCGCCCCGGTGCAAGCCGCCTCCGCCGCGGCCGCCGCTCGCCGCGCCCGCGCTGCGCGAGAGGTCGGTGTCGCCGGCGAGCCGCTCGCCGCCGCCGCGCCTGGCCGCCGAGCGGCCTCTGGTGGTCTGGGCGTTGCGCAATCTCGGCATCGCTCGGACGTGTGCATTGTTCCTTCGGCGAGGGCCATCGAGGTGCATTGTTGATCATTTGGCGAAGGAAGCCACGCACGACATCGAGAAACGCACAGGGAATGGACGTCCGAGCGATGCCAGGTCATCCGGTGGCGCTCTCGTGGGGGGGGGAGGTGAGACGGGGCAGGCCTCGCGTGGCCTGGGCGCTGCGTCATGCGGCGGCGCTCCCAGGGGGGAGGAGGTGAGAGGCGGGCCGGACGAGAGGGGGGGATGGGGAAAGGGGGGGTTAGGAAATTGGCTGCAGGCAGCCGGTTTCGGCCCCACCGAGGGGCCCAGTCCTCGATGCATCGTCGCCTCCCGGCGCGGGGAGGCGCCGGGCCGCCGAGCGGCCTCTGGTGGTCTGGGCGTGGCGTGAAGCGGCGGCGCTCTCGTGGGGAAGAGGTGGGAGGCGGCAGGCCTCCTCAGGTCGGGGGCGGAAAAGAGGGGGGGGGATGACCAGGGGGGGGGGATCTCATGGCGGGGGCCATGGTGTTTCCCCAGAGTTCAGGGCGCCTCTTCTCCTGTCATCACGTCCTTTTGGGCCCCCCGCGGAGCCGCGCACCTGCCGCCAGTCATGGTTTGCACCCCCCCTTCTTGGGCACCCCCCTCGTGGCCGATGCCGATGAGAGGGGGCAGGCCTCCGCAGAGCGCGGCGGGGGCTTCTCACCCGACACTCTGGGGAGCTTTGTTCTGCGTCGGGGCTCCCAGAGTCGAGCAGGGGCGGAGCGTCCTGGCTCGCCGAATTAGCCCCACCACAGAATGTCAGAGCCCCGAATCATCAGGGGTAACTCGGGTCAGGGATAACTCGGGTTCGTTTCTCGGGAATCCAAACCCGAGTTACCCCGGACCCGAGTTACCCCGGATAATTCGGGCGTCCAGAGCCCCGAATCATCAGGGATAACTCGGGTCAGGGCTAACTCGGGTTCCTTTTCCGGGAATCCAAACCCGAGTTACCCCGGACCCGAGTTACCCCGGATAATTCGGGCGCCCAAGAATGTTCTAGGAACCGCTCGTGGTCTACACGAAAGGTTCTTCGAGTAGCTCTGGCCGGGACTGTCTTGTTTTAACACATCGGGTGTATGTTCTAAGAACATCGCGCTTGTTCTTAAGACATGTGAGGGTTCCACGTGGCAGGACTTTAGGAGTGCCGGGACGGTCGGTCCCTGCTCAACAGAGACCAGGGGGGCAGTGCAAGCGGGTTCAGCCAGAGCGCGTCCTGCAGAGCCAGGGGTGCACTGACCCGGGTTCGGCGACGCGCCCTGGAGGGAGACGGAGCAAGGGGGGAGGTCTTCGGACTTCTTCGCCGATCCTCTGCGGTTGTTCCGCCTCGGGATGCGTTCCAGCGGCTGCGCCTCGCCGAGAGCGTTCGGGGGGGTGCCAGGATCGCCCCGAACAGCCGTAGGAGAGCCGAGCTATGATCCAAAAGCCACCAGGCGTCTGAGGGAGCAGCCCTTCTCAGAAGGTTGCGCGGCTTCTCACTGACCTTCTGCGAAGTGCTCTGCGTCTTCGGGGTAGGCGTAGAAAACTTCTCAGAAGGCCCGGGACCTTCCGAGCCTCCGAGAAGGCCCGCCCCCTCTCGTTTCCCCCGCGAGCTTGCCGCCGAGTAATGGGGGTCTGAGGTTCTAGCAGGCTGGAAGGGGGGAAGTAGTTCGAGGTTCTGGATTCGGGAAGGCGTTTTGCTTTTTCAGCCTCCAGGGGCCGTTTTCGATCCTTGGGACCATCAAATAACAGATTTGGGGTGAAAAACTGCGCCAGATGGACCCTTGAAGGGGTCCGGGGACAGATTTTGAGTGGATTTGCCCATTTCCCCCTTCTTGACCGATGTTTTCGAGATCTGGTCATGGGGAGCCTTGGGTGGCGACATTGATAGCAGCGTTCCCTGCGTTTGGTGGCCCATGCTCCTGATCCTCCTCGCCCTTCCTGCTCCTTCTCCCCTCCTTGTTCCTCTCGTAACTCTTGTGAAGGGACGAGTCTGGTCCAAATCTGGTGCCACGTGTTTTCCGAAGTTGGTCCAAATCAGGCCCACATGGGGCCACGCAGGGTCCCATGGAACGGACACCAACTGAAGGGTGTGGGCGATAAACCTAGACATTCTAGGCCTCCCAGATGAGGTCTGAGTAGATGGGATCGGAGGATCGCGCCTCAGCGCCGACGCATCAGCACTGCGGCTCGATGTGGAGCCCGATGTTCTCCACGCCGACGGCGCCAATGCATCGCCGACGTCGCCGATGCGTCGCCGATGCATCGACGATGCATCGACGATGCATCGCCGAAGCGGCGCGATCCTCCGACCTCATCTACTCGGACCCCATCTGTCAGCGGCGAGCTAGGGGGGAAATTGAGAAGGGGCGGTCCTCCTCAGAAGTCTCGGAAGTCCCCTGGCCTTCCTGAGAGGTTTTCTAAGTTGCCCCCGGAGAAAGAAAAGCTTCTCAGAAGGAGCGAGGGCTTCTGAGAAGTCCAGCCGCCTTCTGAGAAGGCCTTCTCCATCTCACTTCCCCCCCTCGCTCGCCGCCGAGTGCTAGCCCAAGCGTGTGCTTGCCCCGTTCGGCTCCGCCCATAGCGCGCAGCCTGTGTCGGCCCGCGTGCACAACGCTTGCGTCGCACTGGGTAAGTTACCTTCGGTGAGTGAAAAAAACGGCGCTGAGGCACGTTCTGAGAATCATCGACGGTTGGTCGCTCCTGGTGCGATCCGACAGCGCGAGCAAACATCGGCATCGCAAGTTATTGCGGTCGATATTACACTTTTGGAGCTGGATCGATCTGCCGGGGTCCTGGGGCCCCAAATTATGCGAAGACGCCCGATCGGAAAAAGTTGCGACACCAGGATTTTCAGCGACCGTTGGTCGCCCCCACCCCCCTGAAGCTCAGAAGGGAACAAAACACGCAGACACAGTTAGTCGTCGAATTCCCTAGGAAATATAAGAGAATTTGGGAAGTGGGGGGGGGGGAAGACAAAAACCCCAAAAAGATTTGAAACTATAGGGGAATCCTGTCATTTGTGTGTGTGTGTAT
The DNA here is from genome assembly GCA_963575745.1 of Prorocentrum cordatum. Taxonomy (NCBI): domain Eukaryota; class Dinophyceae; order Prorocentrales; family Prorocentraceae; genus Prorocentrum; species Prorocentrum cordatum. The sequence continues at coordinate 178,948 of CAUYUJ010016491.1, read as the reverse complement.
ATTTATTTGTGTGTCCCAGGGCCCCTTCGGAAGCTCACGAGCGGCGGACACTCCCGTGCCCGCGCCCTCGGGGTCTGGCTTCTGGGGCGCCATCCCGCGGATGCGCGGCGGCACGGAGACGCTCCGCGCGGGGCGTCCGCGAAAAGCCGCCCCGTGCCCGCGGGGCAGCGGCCCACTAGCCATCGTCGTAGGAGGCGCAGACCTGGCCGTCGACGGGAGGCGCCGAAGCAAAGCGCGGCACCAGGGCGCTCGGGGTCTCCATGACCTCGGCCGAAACAGGATGGCCGTCCGGTGGCGTTCCGAGGCGATCCCAGGCCGGCAGGCGCATCGTCTCGTAGGCAGCGTCGAGCCGTCCTGACGGCACCAACGCCACCGTCGAGGCATCCGCGAAAAGCCGCGGAGATTCGTTCATCGGGGGCGGCAAAGAGGGGGGTGATGACTAAGGGGGGGGGGGGATATCATGGCGGGGGCCATGATATTTCCCCAGGTTTCATGGCGCCTCTTCTTGTTTCCTTACGTCCCTGGCCCCCCCCGCTGGGCCGCGTACATGCCGCCGGTCATGATATGCACCCCCCCCTTTGGAAGGCCCCCTCTGGGCCGCTCCCGAGTTCACGAGGTCGGCTACAGGAGTGGTGCACCCCACAAGTGGTTATATTGTGCCGAAATTGAAGAAATACGAACCATGTTCGTAGATCGATGGGCATCCCACGTATTTTTCTCAGAATCGACGAGAAAATTAATCCTGGGGTAGATCTAGGCCTCCCAGGTGGGGTCCGAGTGGACGGGGTCGGAGGATCGCGCCGCACCGCCGATGCATCGCCGATGCGACTCGATGCGGAGCCCGATTTGCTTCGCGCCGACGTCGCCGATGCACCGCCGACGTCGACGATGCATCGCCGGTGCATCGCCGATGCATCGCCGGTGCATCGCCGATGCACCGCCGATGCACCGCCGATGCATCGGCGATGTGGCGCGATCCTCAGACCCCATCTACTCCGACCCCATCTGGGAGGTCTCGGGAATGTCCTCCTAGAGGCGGATTTTTAAGGAATCTATAACACAGTCATCACATGGCCAAACTGGTCCACAGTAGTGGAATCCTCGTCCCCAGACTGTGTCTCTACTATTCTTGAGCAGTCCTCCTGCAGAGGAACGTGCCCGACTTCTCGGGCCGGGCGAACGGGGGGGATAGCAAAGGGGGGGGGGTGAGAATCAGCTCACGTAGCTGATTCTCCCAGCGCCTCCCGGCGCCGGGGGGCGCCCATGCATCGAGGCATGGGCCCCGCGGCGGGGCCGAAGCCAGCTGCATGCATCAGATTTCGGTACCCCCCCCTTTCCCAATCCACCCCCTTGTCGCCCGGCCCGAACTCAAGCCCAGAGCTTGTTTGGAGTCCCGAAACGGTGCGGTGACGCACCGTGCGGTGACCTCGAAATCCCCGAAGACCCCACCGCACGGTCCGTCACCGCACGGCCTTGGGAATCCCCCAATCCCTGCAGAGGAGCATGCCCGACTCAAGCCTGGAGTCCATCGGCTCTGTCGTCGCTCCCCTGCTCGAGAGGCGGACGCGTGCGCGGCGCGCACGCGGAGGAGGAGGAGGAGGAGGCGGCGGAGGCGGAGGAGGCGGAGGAGGAGGAGGAGGAGGAAGAGAGGAGGAGGAGGAGGAGGCGGAGGAGGATGCGGGGAGGGGAGGATGAGGAGGAGGAGGCGGCGGAGGCGGACGCACGCGGAGGTGGAGGAGGAGGGGGAGGAGGAGGTGGCGGAGGAGGGATCGGAGGAGGAGGAAGGAGGAAGAGGGGAGGAGGCGGAGGCGAGGAGGCAGAGGAGGAGGCGGAGGCGGAGGAGAGCGGAGGAGGCATAGGCGGAGGAGGAGGAGGAGGAGGAGGAGGCGGAGGAGGAGGAGGAGGAGGGGAGGAGGAGAGGGAGGAGGAGGAGGAGGAGGTGGAGAAGGAGGAGAGGAGGAGGATGCGGCCGGCCTCCCAGGCGGAGACCCCGCCGGCGGCCGCGCTGGGCGCGCCGAGCGGCGCGGCCCCCGCGGCGGAGGCGGCGCCGCGGGCGCGGGCCCGCCCGGCCTCCCGGCGAGGGGTCCCGGCGGCTCTCCACGAGCCCGGGGGCCCTCCGACCCAGACTCCCTTGCGTCGTGAAAAAATCACGACGGAAGGTTTTTCGCCACTTTCGCCCTCTGGGGGCCCTTCCCGGGCCTCGGGACCGTCAAAAAACGATGCAGGACGAAAAACCGGTCCCGGGGAAGGGGTCCAGACCTCTGGGGGGCGACGTCATGAAGAAATCACGACGTCGGGGGTTTGGGGACGGTGCGGTGACCACACCGTGCGGTGAGCCAGTGGGGATTCGGGGTCACCGCACGGTTTTGGGACTCGGGTCGTTCTCCGAGGACGTCTCGGGCGACGGGGGCCTCCGAGGTCCCAAGGCCGTGCGGTGACGGACCGTGCGGTGGGGTCTTGGGGGATTTCGAGGTCACCGCACGGTGCGTCACCGCACTTTTTTGGGACTCCAAACAAGCTCTAGGCTTGAGTTCGGGCCGGACGAAAAGGGGGTGGATTGGGAAAGGGGGGGGTACCGAAATCTGATGCATGCAGCTGGCTTCGGCCCCGCCGCGGGGCCCATGCCTCGATGCATGGGCGCCCCCCGGCGCCGGGAGGCGCTGGGAGAATCAGCTACGTGAGCTGATTCTCACCCCTCCCCCTTTGTATACAATCCCGCCCTTTCGCCTGGCCCGATAAGTCGGGCACATGTTCCTCTGCAGGAGGAATGCTCAAAAAGAGTAGAAGAATAGTCTGGGGACGATGATTCAACAATTGTTGACCAGTTTGAACATGTGTTGACCATGTTTTATAGTCTTTCGAAATCCGCCTCTAAGAGGGCATTCTCGAGGTCTCTCAGATGGGGTCCGGGTAGATCGGGTCGGAGGATCGCGCCGCATCGCCGATGCATTAGCGATGCGGCTCGATGCGGAGCCCGATTTTCTCCACTCCGATGGTGCCGATGCATCGCCGACGTTGCCGATGCATCGCCAATGCATCGCCGATGCAACAGCGATGCATTGGCGATGCTGCGCGATCCTCCGACCCCATATACCTGGACCCCATCTACGAGGCCCCTACAAACCCAGATATCCAGCGCGGTGAGGAGGTCACAACGGCGGCGTTTCGCCGTGGTCGGCCTCGAGAGGCCCTCGCCAGGCCCCAAGGCTGCCAAAACAAAGACTGAGCACAGTGAAAAACGGGCCCTGGGGAATGAGAGCTCGTCCCGGGGAAAGGCTCCCGATGAGGTTCCCACGACAGAGGTATGGAGTCGTCAGCACCGGCATTGGCGCGTGAGTTGCCCGCGGAAGGTCGCGCGCAAGCGCACCCGTTCCCAATGCAGCGGGCCGCGCTCGCGGCCCGCGTAAAACACTGCGCAAGCTCGCTGTGTCAACTCGTGTAAGGCCAGTTTCTTTGCGTCGTTCGTGGACAACTACGACCCGCGCCCCCAGCACAACGACGAGAAGTCATTCAAAGATGCTCACCCGTGCGTTCTGATTCTGAGTTTACGCTGCGCTGCCAGCAGCGCGCCCTTCAGCTCCCAGTCGGGGTCGGCAAGCTCATTCTGTTTTATGCTCGATCGACGGTGTTGCTTCCTCCTCGCAGCGCGCGGGAGCGTGGAGATGCATATTAGCTCGCCCCAGAAGGATTCGGACTCTCCCCCAAAGATCCTGGGGCAAAATTCTGTCCGTCCAGCACCCGTATTAGTTACGTTTTTTTTTGCACGGCGTTGGGATGTTTTGCAGCCCGTGGCTCCGTGCTACGAGCTCTTCTCCGTGCCCCGGAAACGACATGGCCGTTTTTTTACCGGTTCCGTTTTGCCGTTTTTTCGCCGGTTCCGACGCCGTTTTTGTTACCGGTTCCGTCGCCGTTGTTTGACTGGTTCCGGCTCCGGTTCCAATCCTGGAGCCGTTTTTTTGCCGTTTCCGGTCGCCGTTTTTTTGCCGTTTCCATTTTCAAGGGACTTGTTTTTGGGAAACGGTGAAAAAACGGCCCTGCCGTTTCCAGGGCCCACAAAGGTCAAGCCTGTCCCCATCTGGGATAGTGGGCTGGTGACGCTGGGATGCCGTGGACCAGCGGGGACGGGGATAGGTTCGACGATGCTGATCCTCCCCGTTCTTCTGCCCCTTCTGGCCAGCCCTCCGCTCGTTGTAGCAACCACGACGCGAGGTCGTTCACCCGTCAGAAATCCACGAATCGGGCCCCACAACCTCTGCTCGACGAGTAGAAGATCACGTCGTGGCGCTTCGGGCCAATTTTCGACCTCCTGGGGCCCACTTGCACGCATGTTCGGCCCAGCGGTGTTTGAAAAGGCGGCGGTGTGCTTGGAAAGGCGGCGGAGGGGGGAAACGTACAAAAAAGCGTGCCTGAATATGATGTGCAACGACCTCCTTTTGGCAAGTTTCGGCATCCAGGGGCCCTCACTGGGCCCCAAGACAGTCAAGGATCAGTGGCAACGATGAATGGGGATAGATGTGGGGAGGGCGCATCGTCCCCCAATCGTCTGTTGATCGCCGATAGGGGCCTGATAACCTCACTCCGCACAGGAAGGTGCGGATTCGGCATCGGCGGCGCATCGCTGAGCTATCGGCGATGCATCGCCGATTCCAGGTCGATTCGATATTGCCTCCCCTATACCAGCCCTCCCCCCTGTCGCTGCCCACCCGCGAGAAGGACTCAGGATGGAGGGTCGAGCCCGGGGAAGGGAGTCCAGCGCGGCGGCGCCCTGCCGGGGCACGCCCTTTCCAGATTTCGTAATAAAAGGGAGGGGGTCTGGACCCTCCAAGACAAGCCATTTCAGACCTCTCCCGTGGGAGAACCCTCCAAAACATAGTCCCCAGACCCCCCCAGGCCCTCCAAGATAGCCTGGAAGAGACCCCCCCCGAAATGAGACCCCCCTCCCTTTATTACGAAATCTGGAGTACGGTCGCTGTTCCCCGTCCCTGGGTTGTTTTGCTGTGGGTTGGTTTCGGCCTCCTTGCCTCGACGTGGCCAAGGCTGGATCCCCTTCGAGAGCTGGCCAGGACCATCCCTGGGAGGGGTCCGGGAGCCGAGCTCGAGAGGGGGGGGCGGAGAGCTGTCTGACCCCCACGATGCTCCTCCGTGCTCCTCGTGTCGGGAACGGCGAGTGCCGAGCGCCCGCTCGGGTCTCGGCGAGGCGGCCGGCGCGGCGCCCGGGCCTCGCGGCGCCGCAGAGGGGGCGGCCTGCTTCCGCGAGCCGCGGCACCGCGAGGCGGGGCCCCCGGAGCACGGCCCGCTGGGCCGCGCGGGGCCCGCGGCCGAGCCGCGGCCCGCCCCCGAGCAGCCGCCGCAGGCGGTGGACAGCCCCTCGGAGCCGGCGCCGGAGGCCGAGGCCGCGCCGCCGCGGGCAGCGGCCTCGACCCGCCGCGCGGCGGGCGGCCGCCCCGGCCGCCGAGGGCCGCACGCCGACGGCGGCGGGCCGCGCGGCACGGCGCGCGGCCCCTGCGGGCCTCGCGGCCGCCCAGCGAGGCGGCGCCGCCGCCCGAGCCGCCCGCCGGGCCGCGGCCGGCACCGCAGGAGGCGCCGCCGCCGCCGCCGCAGCACGGCGCGCCTGCCGCGGCCGAGCTGCAGCAGCCGCCGCGGCGGCTGCGGCAGCCGCGGCCGCAGCAGCAGGAGCAGCCGGAGGCGCGCCGGCGGCCTGAGGGAAGCGCGTGGCTTCGAAGCCGGGCCCGGCTCCAACAGCTGCGTGGTTTTGGAGCCGGATCCGGCCTAAGAAACCGGGTGCCGCTTCAAAGCCACGCAGTTCTCCCAGAGGCGCTGCAGCAGCCGCCGCCGCAGCCGCAGCAGCAGCGGCAGCCTCCGCAGCAGCAGCGCCAGCAGCCGCCAAGGCAGCCGGCGCCGCGCGAGCGCGCGGAGCGGAACTCCTCGCGGCGCACGCCGCGGAGACCAGGGGAAGGGTCGCAGCGTAACGCCAGTTCATGGTCAACAAATGGGTGCCCTCCCCCTGGGGCTGATGAATTGACCCCCCAGACCCCCTCGCGTCGTGAAAAAATCACGACGGAAGGTTTTTCGCTATTTTCGCCATCTGGGGGCCCTTCCCGGGCCTCGGGACCGTCAAAAAACGATGCAGGACGAAAAACCGGTGCCGGGGAAGGGGTCCAGACCTCTGGGGGGCGACGTCATGACAAAAATCAAGACGTCGGGGGTCTGGGCCTGCGGGGCGCGACATTTTTTGCAATCACGCGCGCAGGGGGGGAGGAGGAGAGGAGGAGGAGGAGGGAGAAGAATCAGCGAGGAGGAAACCAACGGCGACGGCGAGGGGGCGACGACGAGGAAACCGACGACGACGGCCACGACGGCGGCGGCGGCGGCGGTGACGACGACGAGCACGACAGATGGGCACGGATGTCTTTCGCCCGGGTTGGCTTTCGCCGGGCTTCGTTTCGCCGGCCTTCGTTTCGCCGGGGGGGGGCTTTCGTCGTGGTTGGCTTTCGCCAAGGGGGGGCTTTCGCCGGCCGGGGATGGCTTTCGCCGGGGGGTGGCTTTCGCCAGGGTTGGCTTTCGCCGGGGGGTGGCTTTCGCCGGGGTTGGCTTTCGCCGGGGTTGGCTTTTGCCAGGGTTGGCTTTCGCCGGGTTGGCTTTTGCCAGGGTTGGCTTTCGCCGGGGTTGGCTTTCGCCGGGGCCGGGCGGGGAGCAGGCGGCCGCAGGGGATGAATGGGTAATGGGGTATCGATGTCTCTTGTCCCCTCTTAGCAATTTCTTGTGTCGTGCCGCTTCCAGAAGCGGCTGGCGGTCGTGGTGGCGGTCGCAGCTGGTGGGGGCGTTGGCCCGAGACTTCCGACGCCCAGGAAAACAAAACGGTAAGCTTTTTGGGCCGGGGTCGGCCTCAGGGAAGCCATGACGTCCTTACCTAGGACGCGCCAGGATAAAAGTATGTCCTTAGGAACGACGGCGGACCCCGGGGAGCCGCCGGCGTGAACAAATCCGGAGGGCCAGAGGTGGCCGTGCAGGAGTAGGTGAGGGGGCGGGGGGCGCGGCGAGGAAGGAAGAGGCTCGAGACCCTTGTTGCAGGGCGGGCAGCGGGCAGCTCACGGACGGGCAGCGGGCAGCGCCGAGCACAGAAACCCGCAGACGGACCCTGAAGGGACGGTCGGGTCGGGCGGGCGGACCCTAACGGGCGGGACGGGTCGGGCGCGGTCGGGCGGACCGTAACACGCGGGTCAGGTCGGGCGAGCGGACCCTAACGGGCGGATCGGGTCGGGTCGAGCAAACCCGAACGGGCGGGTCGGGTCGGGCTGGGGGGACACTAAAGTGTGGGGCGCGCTCGAGTGAGCACGCGTGAGCCCTGACGGGCAGGTCGGGTCGGGTCGGGCGGATCCTAACGGGCGGGGCGGATCGGGTCGGGTCGAGCAAACCCGAACGGGCGGGTCGGGTCGGGCAGGCGGGACACTAAAGTGTGGAGGCGCGCTCGAGTGAGCACGCGTGAACTCTCACGGGCGTGTCGGTTCGGGCGGGCGGATCCTGATGGGCGGGTCGGGTCGGGCGGGCGGGACACCAAAAACTGCGGGACGCGCTCGAGTGGGCACGCGTGAGACCTAGCGTGCGGGTCCGATCGGGCGGGCGGACCCTAACGGGCGGGACGGGTCGAGCGGACCCTAACACGCGGGTCTGCTGGTCGGGCGAGCGGACCCTGACGGGCGGGGCGGATCGGGTCGGGTCGGGCGGACCCTAACGGGCGGGTCGGGTCGGGCGGGCGGAACACTAAAGTGCGGGGCGCGATCGAGTGAGCACGCGTGAACCCTCACGGGCGGGAGGGCTCGGGTCGGAGGGACCCTAACGGGCGGGGCGATCGGGTCGGGTCGAGCAAACCCGAACGGGCGGGTCGTGTCGGGCAGGCGGGACACTAAAGTGTGGAGGTACGCTTGAGTGAGCACGCGTGAACCCTAACGGGCGTGTCGGGTCCGGCGGGGACGGACCCTGGGTCACGGACCCTGACGGGACGGGTCGGGTCGGGTCGGGCCGGGCGGACCCTAACGGGCGGGTAGCGGGTCGGGCAGGCGGGACACTAAGTGTGGAGGCGCGCTCGAGTGAGCACGCGTGAACCCTCACGGGGGAGGGCTCGGGCGGGCGGTCCTGACGGCGGACCCTGATGGGCGAACGGGTCGGGTCGGGTCGGGCAGACCCTAACGGGCGGGTCGGGTCGGGCGGGCGGGACACTAAAGTGTGGGGCGCGCTCGAGTGAGCACGCGTGAACCCAAACGGGCAGTTCGGGTCGGGCCGGGCGGACTCTGACGGGCGGGGCAGGTCGGGTCGGGTCGGGCGGACCCTAACGGGCGGGTCGTGTCGGGCGGGCGGGACTCTAACCTGTGGAGGCACGCTCGAGTGAGCACGCGTGAACCCTAACGGGCGGGTCGGGTGAGGCAGGCGGACCCTGATGGGCGGGACGGGTCGGGAAGGGTCGGGCGGATCCTAACGGGCGGGTCGGGTCGGGCGGGCGGGACACTAAAGTATTGGGCGCGCCGGAACGAGCACGCGCGAACTTCAACGGGCGGGTCGGGTCGGGTCGGGCTGGGTTCGGGTCGGGCGGAACCTAACGGGCGGGACGGATCAGGTGGGTGGGACACTAAAGTGTGGGGGCGCGCTCGAGTACGCACGTGTGAACCCTAGCGTGCGGGTCCGATCGGGCGGGCGGACCCTAACGGGCGGGGCGGGTCGGGCGGACCCTAACGGGCGGGTTGGGTCGGGCTCCAGCCAACCAGCCGCGGGCAAGAGAAGCCAGAGGAAGAGGGGAGGGAGAGGAGCAGCAGCAGCAGCAGCAGCAGCAGCTTGAAACAACAGGAGCGGGAAGAGGAGAAGAGGAAGAGGAGGGCGAAAACGAGCCCAGGCGAAAACGAGCCCAGGCGACAGCCAACCGGGGCGAAAGCCAACCGGGCGAAAGCCAACCGGGCGAAAGCCAACCGGGCGAAAGCCAACCCGGGCGAAAGCCAACCCGGGCGAAAGCCAACCGGGCGAAAGACAACCCAGGCGAAAGCCAACCCGGGCGAAAGCCAACCGGGCGAAAGACAACCCGGGCGAAAGCCAACCCGGGCGAAAGCCAACCTGGGCGAAAGCCAACCCGGGCGAAAGCCAACCCGGGCGAAGGCCAACCCGGGCGAAAGCCAACCTGGGCGAAAGCCAACCCGGGCGAAGGCCAACCCGGGCGAAGGCAAACCCGGGCGAAAGTCGACTTGGGCGAAACGCACCGGGCGAGAACCAACCCGGGCGAAACACATCTACGCCGACAGATGGGGGGAGACGGGCTGCCCGCTTTGCTCGGGTCGGACGAAAGCCCCGGGGAAGGAAAGGGGGAATTGCGAAGCCTGCTGCGCGCAGCCGGTTTCGGTCGCCCCGCCGAGGGGCTCCGTTGTGGGTCCAGGATCGACGCATACGTCTCCCTAGCGCCACCGATCGTTCGAGCTCGATGTCCACGCGGTGTCAGAAGCCAGCGCCGGGTCGTCACTACACGTGCTCGCCGTAACCACCGACCACAGAGTCACCGAGCGCGGATGCTCGAACCCCCCGAGCCCCTCCCCTGCAGCACGGGGAGAGCGCCCCAGACCAATTCTTTCGATGCGTGGGCCCCGGAGACCTGGACCGCTTCCCTGGGGCCAGTTTTTCGCCCCGAGTCGCTCTGTGGCGGTCCCGAGGCCCGGCGAGGGCCCCCGAAGGCCGACGTGACGACGGCAAAAAACCCACCGCTCCAAGTTTTGGGAGAAGGCCGACGGCGGCAAAAAACCCGCCGCTCCAATTTTTTGGGGGCGTCGGATCTCTTGGAGATCCCCTCCCCTGCAGGGCGGGGAGATGGCGCGATCGCTCTGCCAGCCCTGCGAGCGGCCGGCGGATAGCGGCTCCCTCCCTCTCTTCCTTGGCATCGCTCGGACGTGTGCATTCTTCCCTCGGCGGGGACCATCGAGGAGCATCCTTGATCATTTGGCGAAAAAAAAAAAAACGCACGAGACCGAAGAAAACACAAAGAATGGACGTCCGAGCGATGGCCAGCTTCCGAGCCGAGGTCGTGAGGGGCCCGGTCCGGCTGGCGCTCGGGGACAGAGGCGCTGAGATCCCCAAATTGCTCCTCCTCAGAGCAGGGGGGAATGCCCAAAGATCCCGAAATTCCTCCTCCCAAGATCCCACAATTCTTCCTCCTCCAAATAAACACACAATTCCTCCCCACAGAAGCGATTTCCCCACAGACATCGGAACGCAGTGCTCCCTCGTTGGTTCGCAGCTCTTCGCAGCGATCCCTGAGGTTTTCCTTGGGAGGTCGAGATGTAGCTTAAATGGAAGAGATGGCCTCGCTCCTGTTTGTAGGGTTCCTTGTGAGAGCGTTTCGGCTGTGCCGATTTCGGCCTGCCCGATCCGGTTCGATGCCGATGCTCCGAGGAGCCGACGCGGTCCGATGCCTGCGCGGCGCGGCGCTGTACTGCGCCGCCCTGCGAGGGCGACGGCCGATTTGATCTTTCGACGCCGTGCCGATGCAGCCCGATCCGGCGCACATCTCGGTTCTCTCCGAGTTTCCCAATTCCCCTGACCTTCCAAGAGGGATAAAAAAATAGCGCGCGACTTAAAAACCTATCCCAAAGCTATTCTACGTCTTGGTTTTAGGCAGTTTCGCCCAGTTTTTTGTTTTATTTTTTTTAGGCCTCCAGTGCTAAAACATAGCTCTCTGGAAGGTCAGGCTCATGCGACCCTGAGGGCCGTACCCTGAGATCCGACGCTGCGGAAATATGGCATGGTAGAAACAAATCACGATTGTTCGGTAGCAGGTCATGGGAGCCGAGTGTACCCTCTGAGTTCCGACTTCAGCGTCGAGCAGCGTCTGGGAGTCGATGAGATGTCGCCAATTCAGCGTCGATTTAGCGTCGATGTTCGTCGAGTAGGGTCGATTTAAACGTCGATCGCAAGAGCCGACACGATGGTATGGGAGGCTCCCATGAGTTGCCACCGAACATGCGACCTTTAGATTGGAACCTTGAGATCCGAAGTTGCGGAAAGAAAACAGCATCGTAGAATATCACGACTGGAGCCCTAGACCCATCGGTCTGCGCCATCTCTCGAGCCAGATCGATCTGCGATGGTCCGGGAGCGGAGAAATGGCGAAACAGTTTGTTGCGAAGAAAGTGCGACGCCAGGATCTCAGGGAGCGTAACCACCGACCACATAATCACCACGCTTGTATCCTATAGCTCACCTTCTCTAGGCCCCCCAGACGGCGCCGGCGTTGGGGTCGGAGGATCGCGGCGCATCGCCGATGCTGCTCGAGGTGGGGCCGATTTGCTCGACCGACGTCGCCGAGGCATTGCCAACGTCGCCGATGCATCTGTGATGCATCGATGGTGCGGCGCGATCCTCCCGCCCCGTCCACTCGGACCCCCTTCAGGAGGCATCGGGAGCTGCACGGAAGGGGCCCTGACGGGGACCACCTGGGGCCGCAAGGTGACGAAACAGTCTACCTTAGTCTGGCGCGTCCCTCTGCAGGGGTATCCAAAAATAGTCAAAAATAATCGAACGAGTAAGCAAGGGGACTATTGTTTGAGTATCTTGGAGCATTGTCGGAGCATTTTCTTGGTATTCTTAGTTTTTCGCCCAAAGTCCCCCTGTAGGGGGGACACGCCCGACTGAAGTCTACCTTCGTTGGTTCTCAAGACGTGTGTCAGCCCACGCGCCCACGCGTGTCTTCACCCCGTTCGGGTCCGCCGAGAGCGCGCAGCCCGTGTCAGGCCGCACCTCCGCCTCCCGCGGTTTCTCCGCGGGCTTGGGTGGGCCAGCACACGGCGCTCTACCCAGACCTCGGGCGTCTCGACAAAAATCGAGACAGAGGTTTTTCATAGTTTTTGGCCTCTCGGGGCCCTCGCCGGGCCTCGGGACCGTCAAAAAACGACTCGGGATGAAGAACCGGTCCCAGGGAAGTGGTCGGGAGGTCGGGGGCCCGCGTCTCGAAAAAATCGACGCGTCGGATGTCTGGGTACGGCCCACTCTGAGGATCGTCGGCCGTGGTTCGCCCCCCGTGGGATCCGATCGGTGGGCCAGCGCAGCATCGGGAGCAGAAGAACCTCGGACCCGAATCACGCCGCGAAGAGGTGCCCTCGTGGAGGTCCCCGTCTCCGCCTCAGGGCTGCTCGGTCTCGCTGGTCGAGCTCGGGTGCATCTGCAGAGGCGCCCTCCCCGTCCCTAGTGGCCCGGGCCTCTGAACTCAGGCCCGCTCCTGAAGGGCCAGGGGGGGTCCTCGTGTCTCGGCACCTCTCGGACGTGCGCAGCTCCTTCTCGGCGAGGGCCCTCGAGGAGCCTCCTGGACCCCCGTGCCAGACATCATCCCACGCTCCAAACCGGCGCATGCTCTCCGCGGGCAGTGGGCGTCCGAGGCATGGCGAGCGGCTCCTCGGCAGCACACGTCGGCGCTCGCTCGCTGCTCGCCCCCCCCACCCCGCTCGCCCCAAAGGGGCCTCCGAAGCGCCCCCGCAGAGGACCGGGGCCGCGCCGGGGCCCCGCCCGCCGCGCGAGGGCGCCGGGCCGCGGGAGTGGGGCGTGTGGCAGCCAGCCGCGGGCCCCGAGGGGCAGGCCGCCGCCCGGGGGGGCTGCTCCTGCGGAGGGGAAGGAGCAGGAGGAGGAGGAGGAGGAGGAGGAGGAGGGGGAGGAGGAGGAGGAGGGGGAGGAGGAGGAGGAGGAGGAGGGAGGAGGAGGGAGGAGGAGGAGGAGGAGGAGGAGCAGGAGCCTGCTCCAGAGGAGAACCAACAAGAAAAACTCCCCAGACCTCCCGGGCTCCACCTCCTCCTCCCCAGGGCCACCTCCTCCTCCCCAGGCCCACCTCCTCCACCTCCAGCTCCTCCGCCTGTGGGGGGAGGAGGGTTCGCTCGATCGGCATCGGAGTTTCGGTGCTCGCATCGACGGCGCGAGCGTTCCGGATGTAGGAGGACGGAGGTTCGTGATCGACTCGTTGGTCATGGCGTCTTTGCTGTATCATGCCATCTACGTTACGACGGGGAATCACACTTCGCTCGACAAGGTTGCTCTCATTTGCTCGTGCCCTGTGTTCGGCAAGGCTGTTGAAGCTCGGTCGGGAGACCTTAGTTGTGGCTGGAGGCCGTCTGCTGTCCACCTGTAGGTGGACGATTCGGCGGGGACGACATTCAGATCTGGGAGGGGGAAATCCAAGCTCGCCAATCGTGCTCTTCGCCATTCCCATTTGAAGCGTAACAACCGTCGGCTTGGAGCTCTCCGTGGTCACGTCTGTCGCCAATATTTGGAGGTATTCGTTTCTGGTCCGCTTCTTGCGTACACCTACGGGTCGGAGGTTGTCGAGATGTCGAATGGGGAAATCTTAGGTATCAGGAGGAAGGCTGCGAGCGGTGACGAACCAAGCTCAGGCTCCAGGAGTTTTGAACGATGCACTGTCTCTTGGTTGGAAGCTCTGTGTGGCACGCTCTGGTTGCCCTGATTGTTCTTTACTACAATGTCATGGTTGTCTGGGCTAGCCCACGTCTCAGAAGTCCTAGGGAGCTGCATTCGGGGACCAGGGGAAAACAACACCTCAGCCTTCCTGTGAATCGGTCTCTGGGCCTAGGTCGGCTATGTATATGTATCTGGTTTCTATTGGCTGGCTATGAAGAAACTACCAGCCACTTTGACAACTTCATGGGCACTCCTGGGCTGAATCAGGACCCTGGGGTGACATTCGATCGAAGTGCAGACGGTTTGAGAGAAGCGTTCTGAACTTCCGCCTTCGCGCCAGACAGCAGGGGGCACACATGTGGTCGACAAGAACAACTGCTGGATAACACAGAGCAAGTACTTGAAAGAAGGATGAGCTTCAATTTCGGTTGATATGACTTCGAAATCTCAATGTCAAGGCGAAGAGACTGAAGTGCACGAGACTCTATACTCATGGATTGGTGTTTTTGAAGTAGGCAAAACACGCCGATGACATACAGCATGCGGATACTATAAAAACAGTCATTGAGCACAAGCGCGCTGGATAACTATCATATATCAGGGTGGCGCACGCGCAGAGCATCATATTCCACCTGCGGCGCGTGTGTGTGGCGCGTCACTAACATTGCTTGGCATTTCGTGTGCAGCTGATTCGCTCCCGAGTGACCTCGTGTTCGGGTCGATTGCATCAGGCCCCTTCGGGGTGGTGCTCCGCAGAGGGTTCGACCTCGCCAGACACCTGCACCCCGACTACGCGCCATTGCCATTTGGAGACGGCGCCCCCCGCCGTGGGGCCACCCTGCCAGGTTCGTTTCGGGAGGGGGGAAGGGCGGGGAGGTGCGGGGTGGGGAGGTTTAGCGCCCGCGGGGTCGTCTTGGCAGGCCGCGGGATGTTGTTTGTGCTCGACCTCCGGTTTCGTCCGCGTGTGTTTCCGCAGGGGGGGATCCGAAGGTCACAAGCGGCAGTGCTTTCTGCTGTTGCGGCTCATCTTCCCGAGCGCTTTGTCTCTGCCCCCCCCCATCTCCCCACCCACCAAACCACCCCAACCCAACCCGAAGGCCTCAAATTTACCTCTATTTCCAGTGGGGGGGGGGTCGGGGAACATCGAGAAAACACATATGGAGCCCGTACCCCCCCCAATCCGAAATTCGGGTCTTCGGGTTGGGTTGGGGTGGTCTGGGGTTGGGTTGGGGGTGGTATTTTTTAGCACTGGAGGCATAAAAACCTAAAAAACTGAGCGAAACAGCCTAAAGCCAAGACGTAGAATAGCTTTGGGATAGGTTTTTGAGTCGCGTGCTATTTTTTAGCCCTCTTGGAAGGTCAGGGTCGTTGCCCTGCACCCTCCCCTGATCCCCTCCGCCCCCGCTGCCCGCTCCAGGCCTCCGGGGGGGCCAGCGGCACCGGGCCACAGCTGCCGCGCGGGCCCCTGCAAGGCCGCCCCCTCGAGGCGGGCCGGCCGCAAACTTTGGGGGGGAGGGGCATCGTCGCAGGCCTAGAGATTGACACCAACACCAATTTCGGCGGTGTACCTCCAGGGGAAGAAGATCCCGATCTCGGTGATGGTGGTAAAATTATGGCTTCCAAGGTGGCCGAACTATTACCACCAACACCCAAAATCTAGGATCATCTTCCCCCTGTGGAGGCAACCCTCTGTCTTGGTGTTGGTGCTAATTTCCAGGCCTCCGACATCGGGGCTCAAGGGACGGGGTCGGTGCAAGCAGGGCTCAGCCAGAGCGCCGGGTCCTGAAAGATCTTGCAGAGCCGAGGCTGCACTGTCCCAGGGCTCGGGAGCAAGATTGTGCAGGATCTCGCAGGATCGTGCGAGGCCCGCCTCATCCAGTTCAGGCTTGGCCCGGGTCTGTGGAGCCCCGAGGGCACGCCGTCCTCGCAGGGCCCTTTGTCGGTCCGATCGCCGGGGAAGAGCAGCCTGCACAACCACAGCTGTCAGGGGGGGGGGATTGTGCCCAGACCAGTATCCCTTCCTCGTTTTCGCTTTTAGGGGCCTCCTGGGAGGCCTTCGTCGCCACCGCTGTATTCGCTTCGAGGTTCCTTCCAAAGGCACCACGGGAGGGGTCGGGGGCGCGTAGATCGGAAGACAACAACATCTACATAAACATAAACCTTCGACGCTCCGGATTGCGAGGATTTCTTGGATTTGCGCCGCCCCTCTGGCGCGCTCCGCGCGGCAGGAAGGAGGGGTCCAGCTCAGATCCAATCGATTCGCGCGGATCGTCGACAGTTTATGTATATATGCAGTTGCGCTTCTCTCTGGATCGATCGGCTTCGACGTCGATGTTGGCCCGCTCGATCCGATCCGAATCCGATGCTCCGTGATCCGATGCGGGCCGATCCGAGCATGGCGCTGTTGTGCGTCCTGGCGCGGCCGCTCCGAGTCGATTCCGACTCCGTGCCGATGCGGGCCGATCCGATGCACGCTCCGATCGGCCTCTGCGCCCCGATTCGATGACGAATGATCCTGCCTCGTCGCCGGAAGTCGATGGAGGTTTCCCGGCTGCTCTTTGACTCAGGAGCGACAGAAGGACGTACACGTACATGAATCCACGCTGGTTTCGAGAGTACGTATTGCCCGAAAGATCGTATCACGCAGCCGGTCTCGCGGATCGAGAGGCCGTGTTCATGTACATAGGTGGGCGCGTACGTCGTTTGTGGGCTCCCTATTGACGGGTTCGGTAGTTTTTCGGTTGACCTCTGAGGTTCGCGGAGTTTCTTCTGGAGGCCTGCTGTCGGCAGGGAGAGAAGGGCGACGAAGATGGACAGCATTTCCAGCTCATTTTGTCACAGGTTTCGTTGACATCGTCGCCGCGGAGTTTGCCCAGAGGAGACAGAAAGTCGCTTGCCAAACAGCGGCCGCGCTGTCGGTTTTGGACAACGTTCGCCGTTGGGCATCCCACCCATTTGTTCCGTACCCATGCCGGAGAGTGTTTTTTTTTTTTGTTATCTTCTGGGCCGTAACGCGTGGTACAACCCCTACTCTCCCCCGCCCTCCCCCCCCATAACGTAGCGCTCCCCTCCCCAGTAGTGCGTCCCTGGCACTGCCGCAGTGCGTCCCGCGCCCCAGTTTGGATGGGGGGGGCGCCACGTTCTGCCCCCTCCCCGTCCCCCCCCCCCCCTTCCCCTCCATCTCGCCCGGTATGGCCGCGATGGAAAAGATTACGCTCTTGGGCGTCCAAATAATGGCTTCGCTTCGGAGGTGTCCGGAGTGTTGCCGGGGACACGGCGCGTTGCCCGCGCACGGAGGGCTCCTCCGTGCGGAAGCAGGAGGTGTCGGAGCGATGGGGGGAGGAGGGGTGGAAGGGGCGGAGGGCAGGCGCGAGAGAGTAGAGACGGGAGGAGGAGATTTGGGGAGGGAGAGAGAGAGAGAGAGAGAGAGAGAGAGGCGGGTAGCCCGCTCTCCCGCTCTCCTGCCACGTGTGCTTTGTGGGATTCATGCTTAGACTGTGAGAGAGAGGCGGGAGAAGGAGGCTGGTGGCCTGGGGGAGGGATGGAGGACGAGGCGGAGAGAGTGCGAGGAGGTGAGGGTGCAGCCCTGCTGGAGGAGGAGGGTGGAAGTCGAGACCCTGGAATGCAGGCCACTTCGGGCTCAGGCTGGGGCTCTCGTTCTCGGGGCGCTCCTTCGATCCAGGTCGGGAGGCCTAGGCGTGGCCGCGTCACGCCGTGGCCAGAAACGGCCCCTTCGGCCGGGAGCGGCGCGCACGTCCGCATCCGCGCCCCCGCGGTCCGGGTGCCGGGGCGCGCTCTCGCGTGCACGCGGAACACGGATGCGTTTCCGCGCGGGGCCGCCGCGAAACGGCGCCCCGCCGCCCGCGGGGTCGCGGCCCAGGGGCCCGAGCCCGCGAGGCCACGGATGTGGGCGCGTTTGTTCGCCCACGGTCCGTTCCTTATCTGGCATGCCTCGGGGTAGCTTCGCTAAAACAGGGCTAGGATCGGGATAAATCGCTCCAGAGCGTTCCGGAGCGCTCTCAGAGCGTTCCGGAACGCTCTGGAGCGGCCGCGGCGCCCAATACATCTTCCAAGCCCGCCGATTCTCAGAGATTTCGAGTTCTCCCGATCCGATTTTGTCCCGATCTTCGCGTCGTTTTCTTCGCGGGTGCCGAGAATGCCTGCGCTCGCCCTCTCGTCGGCCCGCGGAGGCGCCCGGTATCGGGCACCACCGCCGCGGCGCCGGGGAGACCGTGCAGCTGGGCCGCCAGGCGCGCCAGGCTCCGCGCGGTCGAAAGCGTCCAGGCCTCCCAGAGGGGTCCGAGGAGGAGGATGAGGAGGAGGAGCAGGAGGAGGAGGGGGAAGGAGGGGGAAGCAGGAAGAGGAGGAGGAGGAGGAGGAGGAGGAGGAGGAGGAGGAGGAGGAGGAGGAGGGAGGAGGAGGGGGAGGAGGGGGAGAGGAAGGAGGAAGAGGAGGAGGAGGAGGAGGAGGAGGAGGAGGAGGAGGAGCAGGAGGAGGAGGAGGGGGAAGGAGGGGGAAGGAGGAAGAAGCAGGAAGAGGAGGAGGAGGAGGAGGAGGAGGAGTAGGAGGAGGAGGAGGAAGAAGAGCAGGAGGAGGAGGGGTCGGAGGATCGCTCCACAGCGACGATACGGCGCGATGTGGGCCAAAGTTTCTCCACGCCGGCGGCGCCGAGGCATCGCCGAGGCGTCGCCGATGCATCGCGACGCGTCGTCGATGCATCGGCGATGCGAGGCGATCCTCCGACCCCATCTGCCCGCGCACCGCCCGGGAGGCCTCTTACTAATGGGCACGGGAAGGGCGGTGACGAGAACCGACAGTCAGAGCCCCGAATCATCAGGGGTAACTCGGGTCAGGGCTAACTCGGGTTCGTTGTTCGGGAGTCCCAACCCGAGTTATCCCGGACCCGAGCTTCCCCGGATATTTCGGGCGTCCAGAGCCCCGAATCATCAGGGTTAACTCGGGTCAGGGCTAACTCGGGTTCGTTTTTTCGGGAACCCAAACCCGAGTTACCCCGGACCCGAGTTACCCCGGATCACTCGGGCGTTCAAGACAGCTTGTCCAGATCTCCGACCAGCATGTTTTTTTGTTGTTGTTCCTTCGGGGCGCTTCTGCCTTGGACTGGGGCCGGTGGGGCGCGGCATCGGGACCTGGGGCTTGCAAAAGCGCAGCTCCGCGGCGGTGAGCTGCTCCGAAGGGAGGGTGGCGGGAGGTCGGGGGCCGCGGCTCCTGAACGACCATATCGTCGGATATCTGAGAATGGTCCGCGGAAGGGTCAGGGGCTTGCTGCGTGCGAAGAGCGCGATACCATACCATGAGGCTGGGTGCACCTGACCGGAAACTGGAACATATACATTACCAGTGGCGGGCTGTTGTTTTCAATCCCACGACTTCGGGGGACGACGTCGGGGTGGTGTATACGTTTCCCTCGTTGTCCGCGTTCCTGTGCGATTTTCAGCGCAGGGTCGGAAAAAGCGTCGGTGTGTATAGAGTTCGCTTCCCTGCATGACGCCGCCGGCCGGGGCGGGAGCTGGATGCGCATGTGGCCCGGGGGTCTTCCCAGCGTGCGGCCCGCTCTGGGGCAGGATGTGCCTGCCCTCCACCCGTGTGTGTCTGTGTCTGTGTCTGTGTCTGTGTCTGTGTCTGTGTGTGTGTGTTTGTGTGTGTGTGTGTGTGTCGCGCGCAGCTCGCCAGGGCAGCCCCCCTTAGCCGCCGACGCAAGAGAAGGCGTGCGCGGCGCCCGGCCTCCAGAGGTTCCTCGCGTGAATCCAGCCACGTGGGCGACGCACGAAAGAGGAGTCAAGCAGTTGCGAAGCGTCCTGGCTCGACGATAGCCCCACCTAAGAGAATGTTCTAAGAACCTCTTGTGGTTTCCACGAAATGTTCTCAGAACATTTCTGGCGGAGACTGTCTTGTTTTATCACATCTGGTTTTTGTTCTAAGAACATGGCTGTTGTTCTTAAAACATAGTTTGGGTCCTGGGAACATGTCGTGGGAGGACTACAGGAATGCCGGGACGGTCGGTCCCTGCTCAGTACGCAGCGCTTGGCCTCCAGATGCTCCTCATGTGACTCCAGCCGCGTGGGCGACGCAAACGAACAAAAAGAGGGGACGTCTGCGCCGCCACCGGCGCGTCCGCTGCCCGCGGGCGGTCGCGCGTGAGCGCCCCGCGGGTCCAGTGCAGCATGCCGCGCCCGCGGCCCGCGCCAGCAGCCGCGTCAGATCGCTGCGCCACCTCGCGCAAGATCCGTCTTCGATCGTCGCTCGAATGTTCCATACTCTGCACCGCCGAGGCACCGGCGACGCACCGGCGATGCGGCGTCGACGACGACGAGGCATCGGCGACGTCGACGCGAAGCGGATCGGGCTGCACCTCGGGCCGCACCTGCGATGCCTCGGCGATGCACTGGCGATGCGGCGTCGACGTCGACGAGGCAGCGGCGACGTCGACGCGAAGCACATCGGGCTGCGCGTCGAGCCGCACCTGCGATGCATCGGCGATGCGCCGCGATCGCTCATTGGAGGGTCCAGCTTCCCGGTCAGCTCCTCCGCCGTTGGGGGCTACCCCTGCGGTGCCGCGTGGGGGTGTGCACTTCCCAGCCGCCCGGGGGGCAGGCGTTCCCGACGGCGGGAAGGTTTGCTCCCCAATCAGTGCTTGCACTGAAGGGGTCCCAGCGGAAGTTGAACGATTTTCCCGCCGGGGGAAGTTTCCCGCCGATTTTGGTAGCAGGCTGGGCTCCCGAGTTCCCGGTTCCGGGCTCCCGGGTTCTGTTGCTTCCGGGCTGATTTCGGTGGGTTTGGGCTCCTGGGCTCCCGGGGTCCCGGTCGATCTCCTCAGCGAAAACCATCCGTTGTTTGGGAGCTTCTCTAGTGTAGTTTTACACAGTTCTTCGCCCGCCCAGGAAAGACCGACAGCAGTCCCTGTCCATTTTGAGCCAGGCTCGCTGTCGGTGTCGCCGCGGACAGGGTCCACTGATGCAGAAAGGGGCCTGCCCGACAGCGGCTGCTGGCAGTTTGGGACAACATGTGTTGTTGGGCATCGTGCCCATTTGGTCCGTACCCATCTTGGGCATGCCAACAGGTGGATGACTCCATCGACGCGGCGCACTTGGCGAATGAGTTTGTAAGGCTTTTTGCGGCTTGCTGTCTGCTAGTCGGAAGAGGAGAGGTGCTAATACCGTGGGTCTCGGTTTCGCGTCTCTGGGCCTCCTGGGAGGCCTTCGTCGCCACAGTTGGGTTCGCGTGTGAATCTCTTGCCAGAGCACACCCCGAGAGATGTCCAGAGAGCAGCAGTTATCGGCATGTGTGAGTCTCCCTCGCTACCCATCGGTCGTGGAAAGCAGGTATTTTTGGAGTCCCAGATTCGAATCTACTCTAACAGCCTTCCTGCTTCAATGATCGAGTGGCGTCACCCTTTCCGTCCTCTTAAGAGGGCGGGCGGGCACCACACTTGTGGTCAACGATGTCCTACTTCCTGTTCGTACCTACTGTCGGCCCGGATCAGTAGGTCGACCCTGCCAGTTCAAGGGTACCTTTGTGTCATGTGCCTCGCGACACGTGCCTTCCTACACTCTTATGGCGATGTGGCCCTCGGAAGGGTCTTGTGTCCTCTCGCGTGTCCTGTCCAATCGAGGTTGACTGTAGTTCTGCCGACCGATGGGTAATGCGGTTGCTTCTCCTCGTTTCTCTGGCGTCGCTCCTCTGCTGCAGCCAGCGCACGTGGGGAGGGGCCAGAGAGAGGGAGGGAGAGTGAGAGGCAGAGAGAAAGAGAGAGAGAGAGAGAGAGACACGGAGAGCGATAGACAGAGAGAGAGAGAGAGAAATCAAACAAAACCAAAAAAGCATAAACGTGACGAACACAAAGCGATGGGCCCATGTTCCCAAGCCCGCAGCACAACAAAAAACGACGCTCTGACGATGGGGGCGGGGGAGCGGCGCAGGATGTGAGGGTCACGCCTTGAGAAGCCATAGCGTCGGATGCGTGGGTCCACTTGAGCGACGCAACAAAAACGGGTTCGACTGCGCCGACATTTGCGCGTAAGTTGCTCACGTAAGGTCGCGCGTAAGCGCCCTCCTCCCCAATGTGACGTGCCGCGCCTGCGGCCCTTGTAAGCCACCGCGTGAGTTAGCTACGTCATCTCGCGTAAGACACGTTTAGGATCGTCGCTCATTTGAGGGACAGGCCATCTGGTGAAGTCGAGTCGAGGTCGGGGCCGCCCAGGCATTGCCAACGCCGCTGGTCCGCCACGGACGGCTCGTTCATCCTGGGCCCTCCAGGCTGCGAGGGCACGTTCAGGGACCGGGCGCGTCTGCTGGACCCCAACGTCTGGAGCTCCGTGGTCTCCGCGGTGGGTGCGCTGAACAACCGGGAGATCCCACTCGCCCAGGACCCGCCCACACCGCAGCAGGGTCTGCGAGAGCAGAAATGTGTTGGAGGTCCACGCGGGCTGCCTGGACTGGCGCTGGGCCCCCCCTGGCCTCCGGCGTCGACCTCGGCGGAGAGGGGTCCAGCACAGATTCATGACATCCGCGCGGAGTTCCGACAGCGTATGTTTTTTTTGTTTTTTTTTATCAGGTTTCCGTCCCTGAGCCACCCGCAGGCTCGCGAAGATCACTGCTGCTCGCGTTGCCGGCCTGGCGGGTACCCTCCTCCGGGGCTTGTCGCGCGGGAGCGCGAAGGCCGTCGCGCCCTGCGCCATCGCGAAACACCTGAAACCCTCAGGCGAGCCAGAGTCAGCTCTGGCCCGTCCGCAGGACGTTGTGCTCCGACCGCGCCCGAGCACGGCAGGGTTTCCCTCGCCGGGTGCTGCTTAGAAGCGCCACTGGCCCAGGGTGCCCCGAGGAATTCCCACGAAGGACCCCACGGCCTCCAGGACGCCCCACGAGGCCCAGCGGGCCCCAGGGGCTCCAGACTGGCGGAGGAAGCGGGGAGGAGGGGGAGGAGGAGGAGGAGGGGGAGGGGGAGGGGGGGGGAGAGGGAGGGAGAGGGGGAGGGGGAGGGGGAGGGGGAGGAGGAGGAGGAGGAGGAGGAGGAGGAGAGGAGAGGAGGAGGAGGAGGATGAGGAGGAGGGCCAGGGGCACCTTCGGCGGCCCCCGAGCTCGGGGGCCCCCAACACGGTGCCGTGACCAGGGGGTTCGGGGTCGCCGCGCGGTGTGGGGGCCCTCGGGGCGCGTCCTCCGCGGGCGCGTCCCGGGCGGCCGGGGCGCCTCCCGAGGGCCGCAGAGCCGCGCGGCGACGTGCGGCGCGGTGCGGTCTCGCGAGGATGCCGAGGCCACCACGCGGACCGTCACCGCCCAGTGTCGGGGCCCCGAAGACCCGCCACATTTATATATATATATATATATATATATATTATATATATATATATATATCCCTGGGGGCGAGGCCGGGGGCCCCAGGACAGTTGCCCCGACCCCCCATGGGGGGACCGGGGCTCATTTTCCCAGTGTTTTTACAGGGTTTCCGCCATGAGGGGTACCGGAGCTTCCAACGGTCCAAGAGCGCCGAAGAGCCGCCATGGGGGTACCGGGGCTCATTTTCCGTGTGTTTTTACCGGGTTTCCGCGTCCTGGGCCTCTGAGGCCGCCGCCTCCGACCCCCCATGGGAGGACGGGGCGGCCGGGGAGGTCCAAAATAGTCCAGGAGGGCCTCCAGAGGCTCCCAAGATCGCCGAAAGACCGCTCCAGGACGCCCAAGATAGGCCCAAGACGGCCCGAGAGACCCCCCAAGGCACTCCACGACGCTTCAAGACGCCTCTCCAGAGCGCTTCCAGAGGCCGAAATCGTCAATTGTACGAAGGTTTTCGAACCATTTTGGCCTTCCAGCCTTTTCGGCTGTCCGACGTTCCAAGACGGCTCAATAGGCTCCCAAGAGCGCCCCAAGACGGCCCAAGAGGGCTCCAAGACGGCCCCAGAGTCGCCTAAGACAGCCCAACAGAGCCCCAAGACGGCCCCAAGATGCGCCCAAGAGGGGGACCACGACTCCAAAATTCGACCCTCCCGCTTGAAGAGTGCCCCAGGAGGCCCCAAGGAGCCCCCAAGAGGCCCCAGGAGGCCCCCAAGAGGCACCCAGGAGGCCCAAACGAGGCCTAAAGAGGCCACAAAACAGCCCCGAGGAGGCCCCACAACGGTCCCAAAACGGCTACCGAGAAGCTGCGAAATGCCTTCACGACGTCCCCGACAGGCCAACCACGAGATCCAAACCAACACCCATGAGGCCTCTGACCCACCACCCAGGGCACGGTGGCGGGAGCAGTGACAGCACTTGTGCACAGCATGTTCCGGCGGGAGCCTTCCAGAACACGCTGCAGGAGGAGGAGGAGGAAGATCAGGAGGAGAGAGAGTTGGAGTGGGAGGAGGAGAGGAGGAGGAGGAGGAGGAGGAGGAGGAGGAGGAGGAGGAGAGGGGACGAGAGGAGGAAGAGGCCTCCCAGACAGCTCCAAGATAGCCGAAGAGGCTTCCAAGAGGGCCCTGGGCGGCCCACGAGGGTCCCAAGGCGGTGCCTGAGGCGCCCAAGACGTCCCGAGAGGGCCCCAAGACGGCCCCAAGAGAGGCCCAAGAAGGGAAACACTCAGTTGAGCGGGAGACCGGGACAAATCGGAACCAGAGATTTTGGGAGAGTTCCAGAGAAAAATAGAACGCCGACTTGTGGAGCGTAGCGCGCGCATTCGCAGAAGTTCCCAAAGAGTGTTCGACGGCTTGATGAGCCCAAGTAACACATGGGCGCTCAATTCAACTGTTGAGGGCGGGCAGAAAATCTGGTGTGCACAAGCATTGTGAGCGGGTGCGCGGCTTGCCCGGGGGGCGCAGTAGGTTTGCGTTTCAGGCCAATGCGCTGATGGAGGGCCCGAGAATGCGTCGCACATATTACTACGCCTGTGGCGCCATGGAGGCCGCATTTGCGGTTGCAGTTGGGCGGGCGCCCCGCCGCGCGCACCGCGGCGACAGCTCTTGGGCGCCCGCCCGCCGCCGTGGACGTAGTGGACCCAGCTCGTCTCTCGGTCGGCGCGCGGCGGGTCGGCAGCCACGACGCTGGCGGCCTGAAAATGCTTCGAAAGCGTTTCTCCCCGAGCCCGGGGCTATTGTACGTTTTCGGTGGCACGCGCAGCTCGGAGAAAAATCGCCTTGTCCGTCGGCGGCCAGTTGGCTGTCGTCGCGCAGAAGTACCGGCGGATGGCGCGGTCCACTCTCAGCGCAGAGAGCGTGTCCATGAGCGTGGACTCGTCGAGGGGCAGGAGGAAGGACCTCGCGGTCGGGACCACCGCGGCCCGCGATGTCCACGGCCCCCACCCTGGGCCCGCGAGGACCTGCTGGGCGCCGCCGCAGCGCGATTTCAGAGAATCTCGGAACCAGAAATCCGGGCGCGCCAAATTTCGCGGGCCGAAAAACTCTCAGAGAGTTTCGGCCAGCTCCGAGGTTTGGGTTTATGGGAATGTTTCACGCGGGGTGGCTAGTTCAGAGATTTTCAGAGATTCTCAGAGAAGTTCGGACGCGAGAATTTGGCGCGCCCCGGTTTCTGGTTCTGTGAATCTCTGAAAAGCGGTTCCTTAGGTTTTACCGGGTCTCCAGGCGTCCTACTGTCAGCCAGAGACGAGCGATTGGCTGGCGCCGCGCCCGATGCTTCCGGAGTTGCGAACTCGGTCTTCGACTCCCTGGGGCCCGCGGGCCCCTGGGCCAATCGCGAGGTTGCCGAGGCCCCCAGGCGGTTGCGCGCGATTGTCTCGGAAACCGGAGTTGGGCATCCATGGTGGACGCCCGCGCGTACGCGCTGGGTGTCCGCGAGATTGTTCGGCGGCGGATCTTGCATGGCGCGGGGACTTTCCAAAGACTTTCCAGGGTGTTCTGTACGGTTACTTCGGCGCGCTTCGGTAACCTTGGGGCGGCGCGGGGAAGTCGCCTGGCCGCGCGCGGGACTTTTTTCCCATGCCTTCTTGGGCATTATCGCGGTGTTGCGTGGCCGAAGAGGTCATTGAGTAACGCGTTTTTTTTTTTTTTTTTTTGTATTTTCGTGTTTTTTCGTTGCGTTGGTTGCGTGATTGTTTGGGCGGTCCGCCTCCTTGGGGCCCCCTTGGGGCCTCAAGTTTGTTTTGTTGACGTCGGGCCTTCTGGAGTGAAAGGCGCTTGGCGGTGAATTCCCTCGGGGGCGCGCGTGGCCAAATACGCGCCGTGGCTTCATCCGCGCCGGGGCGCATTTCTTCCCTCGCGAAGCCGATGGCGCCCAAGGCGTGGCAGGCCCGTTCGGCGGCGCCCCCGGTGATTTGAAAAACCGAGCATGATTTTCATCCCGGTCAAATTTTGCCCCGATCCTGGCTTCATCTTAAACACGAATCGAGAATCCGAGCTTTCTACCCCGAGAGGTTCTCGGGAAGTCCCAAGAGGCCCCCAATCGGATCCAAGAGGCCCCCAAGAAGCTCCCAAGAGGGCCGACGAGGTTCCAAGAGATCTCCCAAGGTGGCCCCAAGAGGCACAACTCATAGTTTTACGATTGGGCTTTGACGGGTTTTAATTTTTACTGCCTTTTGGCACCCCGATGCTCCAAGACGGCCCAAGAGGCTTCCAATACCGCTCCCATATAGAGGAAGAGGCCTCCAAGAAATCCCCAAGACGGCCCGCGAGGGCCCCAAGACGGTGCCTGAGGCGCCCAAGACGGCCCGAGAGGGCCCCAAGAGCCCCGAGAGAGGCCCAAGAAGGGGAACGCGACCCAACAGCAGAGCGGTCCCCCCAAAAGGCCCACAGGAGGCCGCAAGAGGCCCCCAAGTGGTCCGACGAGGACCCAAAAAACTTCCCGAGAGCCTAAGAGGCCCCTAGGAGACGTCCAAGAGGCTTTAAGATAGCCCAAGAGTGCCCTCGATGCGTCAAAACTGCTTCCAGGAGGCCCCCGGGAGGCTTCCGGATTGCCTCAATCTGGCCGCAGGTGGCCTCAAGTCGGGCTTCCACGCAGCCAAGACGGCCAATGAAAGCTTCAGATTGCAGAACCGATGCCCCCAAGGGACCCTCAGACGCCCCCCCAAGAAGCACCCAAGAGGTGCCTCCATCAGCCAGTTGACGAAGCATGCGGAACACCCCAGAAGCTCCTCAGATGCCGTCGCGCGCCTGTGCTTGATATCGTTGTCCAAGATCGTCCAGCGCCCCCCAGGCCTGGGCTAGAACCTGAGCGCGCGCGAAGCGCGCGCGATGGTTCTAGCCCAGGGGCCCGAAAACAGCTGCCCGACCCTCCAGTACCGGGGCTCATTCTCGCTGTGCTTTTACACGGTTTCGGCGTCCCGGGCCTCGAAGGCCGCCGCGATGCTCCCGGACATTTTCCAGATCCTCGGCGCGGGCTCCAAGACCATTCCGCAGAGGGCCCCAACAGGCTCCAGGGCAGCCCAAGAGGGCTCCAAGACGGCTCCAGGAACGACTGCAGGGTCTCAGTTTTTCTGTGTTTTCTGCAAAACGGCTCCAGGAAGACTGCGTGTCTTATGAGGATGGCTTCCGCCTCTTGCCCCAAGCATCCCAAACTGCCTGAACGGTCTCCACTCGCCTTCCCCGAACCCAGCGCTTGCCCAAGCGCGTTCCGGACGGTCTTCGCCAGAACGCGCTGGAATGATCACGCGCTGCGGTTTCCCATGCCAACGTCCTCGGACGTGGGCGCCCTGCCACGAGCGCGTTCCGGGAAGATGCTCCCGGAACGCGCTGAAAAGATATGGCCACATCTCGGGGACGCTCCCCGCATCGCTGCCCCAGCCTTTCCGGCAGCCTCCACAGCGCTCCAGGAGGGCCCAAGACGCCCCCCAGGAACCCCCAGAATGCGAAAGGATGGCCCAAGACGCTCCCGAGCAGCCCAAGTCAGCCTTCCGACGGCTCTCGAGGCTTCCAGGTGGCCTCCAAGAGACCCCAAGAAGTCTGATACGTATCACGGTCCAAGCTTCCAACGGTCCAAGAGCGCCGAAGAGCCGCCATGGGGGTACCCGGGCTCATTTTCCGTGTGTTTTTACAGGGTTTCCGCGTCCTGGGCCTCTGAGGCCGCCGCCTCCGACCCCCCATGGGAGGACGGGGCGGCCGGGGAGGTCCAAAATAGTCTAGGAGGGCCTCCAGAGGCTCCCAAGATGGCCCAAGCGGGCCCCGAGTCGCCGAAAGACCGCTCCAGGACGCCCAAGATAGGCCCAAGACGGCCCGAGAGGCCCCCCAAGGCACTCCACGACGCTTCAAGACGCCTCTCCAGAGCGCTTCCAGAGGCCGAAATCGTCAATTGTACGAAGGTTTTCGAACGATTTTGGCCTGCCAGCCTTTTCGGCTGTCCGACGTTCCAAGACGGCTCAATAGGCCCCCAAGGGCGCCCCAAGACGGCCCAAGAGGGCCCCAAGACGGCCCCAGAGTCGCCCAAGACAGCCCAACAGAGCCCCAAGACGGCCCCAAGATGCGCCCAAGAGGGGGACCACGACTCCAAAATTCGACCCTCCCGCTTGAAGAGTGCCCCAGGAGGCCCCAAGGAGCCCCCAAGAGGCCCCAGGAGGCCCCCAAGAGGCACCCAGGAGGCCCAAACGAGGCCTAAAGAGGCCACAAAACAGCCCCGAGGAGGCCCCACAACGGTCCCAAAACGGCTACCGAGAAGCTGCGAAACTGCCTTCACGACGTCCCCGACAGGCCAACCACGAGATCCAAACCAACACCCATGAGGCCTCTGACCCACCACCCAGGGCACGGTGGCGGGAGCAGTGACAGCACTTGTGCACAGCATGTTCCGGCGGGAGCCTTCCGGAACACGCTGCAGGAGGAGGAGGAGGAGGAGGAAGATCAGGAGGAGAGAGAGTTGGAGTGGGAGGAGGAGGAGGAGGAGGAGGAGGAGGGGGACGAGGAGGAGGAAGAGGCCTCCGAGACAGCTCCAAGATAGCCGAAGAGGCTTCCAAGAGGGCCCTGCGCGGCCCACGAGGGCCCCAAGGCGGTGCCTGAGGCGCCCAAGACGGCCCGAGACGGCCCCAAGACGGCCCCAAGAGAGGCCCAAGTAGGGAAACACGAATCGAGAATCCGAGCTTTCTACGCCGAGAGGTTCTCGGGAAGTCCCAAGAGGCCCCCAATCGGATCCAAGAGGCCCCCAAGAAGCTCCCAAGAGGGCCGACGAGGTTCCAAGAGATCTCCCAAGGTGGCCCCAAGAGGCACAACTCATTGTTTTACGATTGGGCTTTGACGGGTTTAATGTTTTCGGCCTTTTGGCATCCCGATGCTCCAAGACGGCCCAAGAGGCTTCAATACCGCTCCCATATAGAGGAAGAGGCCTCCAAGCCCCCAAGACGGCCCGCGAGGGCCCCAAGACGGTGCTTGAGGCGCCCAAGACGGCCCGAGAGGGCCCCAAGAGCCCCAAGAGAGGCCCAAGAAGGGGAACGCGACCCAACAGCAGATCGGTCCCCCCACAAGGCACACAGGAGGCCGCAAGAGGCCCCCAAGTGGTCCGACGAGGACCCCAATAGCTTCCCGAGGGCCTAAGAGGCCCCTAGGAGACGTCCAAGAGGCTTTAAAATAGCCCAAGAGTGCCCTCGATGCGTCAAAACTGCTTCCAGGAGGCCCCCGGGAGGCTTCCGGATTGCCTCAATCTGGCCGCAGGTGGCCTCAAGTCGGGCTTCCACGCAGCCAAGACGGCCAATGACGGCTTCAGATTGCAGAACCGATGCCCCCAAGGGACCCTCAGACGCCCCCCCAAGAAGCACCCAAGAGGTGCCTTCAACAGCCAGTTGACGAAGCATGCGGAACACCCCAGAAGCTCCTCAGATGCCGTCGCGCGCCTGTGCTTGATATCGTTGTCCAAGATCGTCCAGCGCCCCCCAGGCCTGGGCTAGAACCTGAGCGCGCGCGAAGCGAGCGCGATGGTTCTAGTATATATATATATATATATGTACAAACATACATAGACATATACGTATTTTCATGTATACACATTTACATCTCTGTGCATGTATATATACATATTCACACAGACACCCTGCAATATGTTGTGCCTGGGGCTCAGGGGAGGGCTGCGGTGTCTAAATCACCACTGAGGGCCAGCGACCTTCTATACCGCCACTTCCCCAAAACGTACACGCAAAGTTCGTCGGAGGGTGTCTGCTTTTTATTACATATATATTTTTCACATGTGTATATATATATAGAGATATAGATGCCCTTCTCTTTATTTGTATAAACTAGCCTCGCCCCCAAACGGGACCCTCCAGATCCTTGGTCCCCAGGGCACCCTGGACGCCCTTCCAGACGGTACCATGTGTTTTCCGGGGCTCCTGAAGCCCTTGCTGGGCCTAGGCAACATGCCCAAATCGGTCAGGACGGCCGCCGAACGGCCCCGCGAGAGCCCAGAGGCCCTAGACACCCATCAGACGCCCGATCACGACCGAAAGAAGATCTCCAAGAGGCATTTCAAACATTTCTTCTGTCTTCCGGGCGTCCGAGACCGCCCAGGATGCCAGAGATTCGCCACGAACTTAACCAAGAGGGCTTCCAGAGGAGCCCCAAGACGGCCCAACAGGGCCCGAAGAGAGCTTCATGACGGCCGAAGATGGCCCCAAAACGCTTCCCGAATCATTCCAAATCGTGCCGCCTTGGTGGTTCCGGGAGACCGCGGTTGGAAGTAGGGTGGCCTGGTAAAGCCCCCAGAGGCCCCCAGAAGGAACCCCGGAGGCTTCCAGAAGGCCCCAACCAGCCCTTAAACGCCTCGTGAGGCTTACAAGAGGCTCTCCTAGGATGAGCCTCCGTGAAAAGAACTTAAGATGGGGGCGAATTCGCAGGGCAGGGCGAGAATGAGGAAGAGGAAGAGAAAACATGAGGGATGAAGAACGAATAACATTATTAACGACGATGCCAGAACAGGCAAGAACGAGCCATCGCTAATTGCTCCGTTTTGCCCCATTGCCCTCTTGCCTGCATGCGGAACCTCAAGGACCAAGGTGCATGGCGCGAGGCGCCCATGCAGTCATGTGTAGATACAAACATATGTGTGCACATATGTGTGTATGTATGCATGTCTGCAAGTGTGTATATGTGTGTATTTTTGTGTGTATATATATATATATATATATGTGTGCATGTGGCGTAGAAGAGATGGAGCCTCCCTGGTACTGCTACGTCGGCGGGGGTCCCGAGGTGGGCCCGCCCCGCAGGACTTCTGCGTCGTGTTCTCCCGCTCGCAGCAGCAGTACTTCCTCCTCTGGGCGGAGGGCCGCCGGGCCGAGGCGTTCCACGCGCTGAGCATGGCGCCCTCGCCCGGCCCGCGGTGGGCCCTGGGCCAGGCCATGGACGTTGGCATCACGGGGGGCGATACCGCCGCTGGTTTAGGCATGGCTGCCCTGTCGGGGGGGTGATGTATATACATGGATATATATATATATATATATGTGTATAGATAGGGGTGGCATATATATATATATATATATATATATATATATATATATATGTGTGTGCGTCTACGTTTGCATTTGTGCTTACACTTTTCATGATTACATTCATACAGTCATGTACATGCCGTTTTAATTTCTTGCTCATTCATACCGTATGTTTTATGTACATTCTTACGTGTGCATTATTCGTACATGCACCTTCTTCTTACATGTACACTATGCATGTACATTCTTCTTACATGTACATTGATGTGTTATGACTACACTAGTTTGTTTACATTGCCTCTCGTTCATACAGACATGCATGTACATGATTGGACCGAACATCATCATCATCATACTCATCACCATCATAATCATAATCATCATCATCATCATCATCATCACCATCATCACCATCATCACCACCACCACCACATCATCAATATTATCATCATCATCATCATCATCATCATCATCATCATCATCATCATCATCATCATCATCATCATCATCATGGCGCCAAGCGGTCGCTGCCCGGCCAACCCTCTTTGTGGCCGAAGGGGGTGCTGGTGGCGACCGTGCGTGCGGCGGGCTCCCCCCCGCCCCGCACGCTCGTGCTCGCGCGCGCCTGCCGTGGCGATCGCAGCGCACCCCCGCCGCGACGTGCCCCACCCTCGGCATTAGTCGGAGGAGGAGGAGGAGGACGTGGAGGAGGAAGAGGAGGAGGAGAGGGGAGGAGGAGGAGGAGCTCGAGGAGGAGCAGGAGCTCGAGGAGGAGCTCGAGGTGGAGGGCGTGCGCGCGCGAGTTTTGGGAGTTTTTTTCTCCACAGTGTGTGCTGTTCAACGTCGTGTTTTTTCTCCGTCGAGGACCATCGATATGAGCGTTGCAGGTCATCCTGCAAAAAGGTGCACGCACGAGGCCGAAACATGCCCGTGGAATGGACGCCCGAGCGACGGCGAGCACCCCGCTCCCAAGCGTTGCACTCGCCCCGAGGGCCCACACCCCGCCCGGCCCCGCGCTCCCGTGATGTAGCGACCGCTGCCCGAAGCAGAAGACAAGGACAGGCTCGGGCAGCCGCGTTTTCACTTCCTCGGCCCGTTCCTCCTGCCTCCTCCCCCCGTTCCCCTGCCTCCCCCTCCTCCCCCTCTCCTCCCTCCCTCCCCCTCCTTCTTCCTCCCAGTCACTCCCCGCCATCCTTCCGCTTACCAATCTCCTGCCCCATCCCATACTATCGAGGACGCCGGCGGCGCATCACCGGCCGCTCCCTGGGAGTTTGTCGAAGTGGTGCGCAGCATCGAACGTCGTGACGCTCCAGGGGCCTCTTGGGGGCGTCCCAGGGGCTTCTTGGAGACCTCTTGGGGCCCTCTTGGGGCCTCTTGGGGCTCTCTTGGGGTTTGTTGGGGGCCTCCAGGGGGCCTCTTAGGGCCTCCTGGGGGCCTCTTGAGCCGAAAGCTCAAAATGTTCATTCGGGTTCCCCTTCTGGGCCTCCTCTTGGGACCATCCTGGGGCCCCTCTTGGGCCGTCCCGGGGGCCTCTTGGGCGATCTGGGGGCCCTCTTGGGCCGTCTTGGGGCCGTCTTGGGGGCCTGTTGGGCCGTCCTGGGGCGATCTTGGGGGCCTCTTGGGCCGTCGTGGAGCGTGGGTAAGCCGAAATGGCGTGAACGTGAAAATCCTTCAAATACAATTGAAAAATCAATGATTTTTGCTTCTCGGGGCTGTCTTGGGGGTGCTCTTGGAGCCCTCTTGGGCCGTCTTGAAGGCGTCTTGGGCCGTCTGGAGGCCATCTTGGGCGTCTTGGAGCGATCTGGAACCGTCTGGAGGCTCTCCTTGGACTGCTCGGGACTCTCTTGGACCGGCTTGGGGCGCCCTTGGGTCGTCCCCGGGCCGTTTGAGACCTTGAAGGGGGCCGGCGGCAGAGTGGAGCCAGCGGCAGAGTGGGGCCCCTCGGAGGGACTTTCAGGAGGTTTTTGACCAGGCACTGGAGAAGGGGGCCAAAGACTGTGCCAGACACTGTGTCAGAGAGGTCTCGCACGGCCCAACCCGCCGGGCGGGAGCGGCCGGATTGTGATTGTTCCCTCTGCCGCCATCCTCCCTCCTTCCCCTTTCCTTTCCCCCCTCCACCCTCTCCCCTTCTCCTCCCCTCTCATCCACATCTCCTCCGCAATCCCGGACACGCACCAGGGAGGAGCAAGAGGACAATAGGGATATGATAAGAACGAGGGATGAATCTGATGACAAGAAGGGAGAAGTCCCCGAGCAGCCCAACGTGCATTAGAGATGATGCAATGTAGTCGCAGTGGGTGTTTAATGCTGCACCGCCACACTTAAGCTCTCGGCTAGGAAGAATCGTCCTCCCTCTACTCCTCGCCCTCCCCTCCTCGCCCTCGTCGTCACGATCGTCTTAACCGTCCGTCGGCGTCTTCGTCGTCGTCGTCGTCGTGATCGTCGTTGCCCTCGTCTCCTCGCTTTTGTCGTCCGTCGTCGTGATCGTCGTCGTTGCCGTCTTCACATGGAGCTCGCGAAACTTACGGTGCGCAGTAAGAGCTCGCCGTTGTTGTGCTGAATTTGTTCGGTGTTGGCCGCGCGTGTAAATATTGGCGCACTATTGTTCGCCGTGTTGGATATTGTTGTGTGGCTATTCCGCCCATCGGATAACGTTTTCTGGGGTATCCTGCATGACCCAGGACGTTGGAGCTTGTTTGTGCAATAATTGCAAGGGATGCGCTATATTTCCAAACGAGTCGGCGTGTCGTCTTCGTCATCGTCGCTCGGAGTGATGGGTCGCAGTGATGGGTCGCAGTCGTCGTCGTCTCCGTGCGCAGTGATAAGTCGCAATAGTTGTGGTGAGCTGGTTCGGTGGTTGCCGCGCGTTGATTTATTTGGGTACGATTGCATGCAGTGTTAGTTAGTGTTGTGGAGTTGTTCCCCCCCATCGGCTATTGTTTCCTGGGCTACCCTACACGACAGAGGCTGCACGACAGAGGAATTGCTTTCCATTGTAGTAGCCGTAGGAGTAGGGATTCGAAAGGGTAAGCGTACGAGTACGATGACGACGACAGGGGCGTCGACGATGAAGCCGGCGGAGGCATCAGCAGAGGCTGCCGCGGGGGGGGGAGTGTTTGTCCAACATTGTTCTCGGCCCGAATCCGCCACTGAGCCCGCGCAAAAAATAGTTGCCGCTAAACGTGGAATGACGAACCAACAACACACACCCATACCCATAGGGGGGGTCGGAGAGGGCTATGGGTACGTGTTGTCGGATGGGGGTCCCCGCTCGAACGGGAGCGTTCCCAAGGGTCCGACAACCCGCACCCATACCCAGAGCGAGTCCAGCTCCCAACGACCGCCCTTATGGGTGTGGGTGTGTGTTGTTCGTTCGTCATGGAATGTATGAGAACTCTCTGGGGGTACTCCTCGCATCAAAGGTCCCTACATGGTTCCCTACACAGGAAGAGGAGGAGGAGCCATGGCCCACGCTCGGTCGAAAGAATCAGGAGGAGGCGGAGGAGGAGGAGGAGGAGGAGGAAGGAGGAGGAGGAGGAGGAGGAAGAAAAAACAGGAGGGAGGAGGGGAAGAGGAGGAGGAGAGGAGGAGGAGGAGGAGGGAGGAGGAGGAAGAGGAGGAGGAAAGAGGAGAGGAGAGGGAAGGAGGAGGAAAGAGGAGGAGGGGAGGAGGAGGAGGAGGGAAGAGGAAAGAGGAGGAGGAGGAAGGAGGGAGGGAGGGGGAGGAAGGGAAAGGAGGAGGAGAAGAGGAGGGGAGGAGGTGGGAGGAGGAAGAGGAAGAGGGAGGAGGAAAGGGAGGAAGAGGAGGAGGAAAGAGGAGAGGAGGGAGGAGGGAAGGAGGAGGGAAGAGGCGGAGGAACGAGGAAGGAGGAGAAGGAGGAGGGTGCCTCACCCGTGCGGGGAAGTAGCCCCGGCCGACGGGCCCGGCGAGAGCGCCCCGTGGCCCTGCCGTTCTGGCGAGGAGCCACGCGCGCAGGCAGCCGCGAGGCGTCTCGCCTCGCGGGCGGCCCTGCCGAACAAGGTGCTAAGAGTCCTCCTCCTCCTCTTTCCTCTTCCCCTCCTCCTCCTCCTCTCCTCTCCTCCTCCTCCTCCTTCCTCCTCCTCCTCCTCTCCCTCCTCCCTCCTCCTCCTCCTCCTCCCTCCTCCTCCTCCTCCTCCTCTTTCTCCTCCTCTCCTCCTCCTCCTCCTCTCCTCCTCCTCCTTCTCTCCTCCTCCTCTCCCTCCTTTTTCCTCCTCCTCCTCTTCCCTCCTCCTCCTCCTCCGCCTCCTCCTCCTTCTCGCCTGCAGCCCTGCCAAAC
Organism: Prorocentrum cordatum; assembly: GCA_963575745.1. Lineage (NCBI taxonomy): Eukaryota > Dinophyceae > Prorocentrales > Prorocentraceae > Prorocentrum > Prorocentrum cordatum. The sequence continues at coordinate 143,882 of CAUYUJ010016491.1, read as the reverse complement.
AAGGTTCTGAGGACCCTCTGTTCGTGGGCGGCAAAGAGGGGGGTGATGACTACTTGGCATCGCTCGGGCGTGTGCATTTTTCCTTCGGCGAGGGCCATCGAGGAGCATCCTTGATCATTTGGCGAAAAAAGCCACGCACGAAACCATAAAAAACACAACAAACCACAGGGAATGGACGTACGAGCGATGGCGAGTGGCTCGCCTGCAGCCCTGCCGAACAAGGTTCTAAGAGCCCTCTGTTCGGGGGCGGCAAAGGGAGGTGACGACTAGGGTTATGTCGGGCGTGTCCCCCTACAGGGGGATTTTCGACGAAACATAGAAAATACCACAAAGAGATTCAAAAAAGAACAAAAAATGCTAAACAAATAGTCCCCAGACTATTTGTGGACTATGTTTTGATTTTTGTTGGGTATGTTCTATTTTTCGTCGAAGATCCCCCTGTAGGGGGACACGCCCGACATAAGACTAGGGAGGGGGGATATCATGGCGGGGGCCATGGTATTTCCCCAGGTCTCGTGGCGCCTCTTCTCGTTTCATTACGTCCCTGGCCCCCCCCGCTGGGCTGCGCACGTGCCGCCGGTCATGATTTGCACCCCCCCTCTCTTGGACACCCCCCGCATGGCCGCTCCCGATTCGTGGTCTGCACGAAATGTTCTCAGAACATGTCTTTGCTGGGGCTGTCTCGTTTTATCACGTCGGGTTATGCTCTAAGAACACTGTTTTGGTTCTTGGAGCGTTTTTGGGTTCTAAGAACTTGTCGTGGCAGGCCTATAGGAATGCCGGGACGGTCGGCCCCTGCTCAACACGCTGCAGGGGATGCGCCCCCCCATGCTCTCAGGAGCGGAAAGAAAGCACATAGGCACGATCAATCGTCGACTCCCAGGAAAATATGCGAAAATATGGGAAGTGGGGGGGGGAAGACAGACACCCAGGAAATATGGGAAAATATTGGGGAATCCTATTATCTGTGTCTACCTATTTGTGTGTGCCATGGCCCCGTCAATCTCGCGTGGCGCCAACATCGCAGAGCGGATGTCGCTCAGACAACGGTGGGATGGGCCGGGAGTGTCCTGGAGAATTTCGTTCCGGATTTCGGTATGGATTTTGGCCGGACTTTTTTCGGCCAGGAATGAAGACTAGAAAACAAATCCACCCGAAATTCACTTCGTTGTTCATTCGCCGTTTCGGGGCTTTGCATTTACATAAATCCGCGAACAAATCCGCCACAGCACGTCTGCAACGTCGGTGCAGTGACAAATCTCTAGCTGTACAGTGGGGGGCCATGCCAGGAAACACCCTGCTCGCCTTCAGAGTGCCCTGGGTTTCTTGGGTTTGGAGGGCTGTGCTGTGGGAAGCGTGACACTCCCGCACCAAAAATCCAT